>JAINUG010000003.1:3844872-4349872 GCA_029706075.1 Aldrovandia affinis | reverse complement strand
GCTGGGAGAAAGACGGCCAGCCCGTGGACACCGGGGACGAGAGGTGGGCTGCTGGGTTAATACAGCCAAACCTTCACGCTGTAATACAACCAAACCTTCACACTGTAATACAGCCAAACCTTCACACTGTAACACAGCCAAACCTTCACACTGTAACACAGCCAAATCTTCACACTGTAATACAGCCAAACCTTCACACTGTAATACAGCCAAACCTTCACACTGTAATACAGCCAAACCTTCACACTGTAATACAGCCAAACCTTCACACTGTAATACAGCCAAACCTTCACGCTGTAATACAGCCAAACCTTCATACTGTAATACAGCCAAATCCTCACACTGTAATACAGCCAAACCCTCACACTGTAATACAGTCAAATCCTCACACTGTAATACAGCCAAACCTTCACACTGTAATACAGCCAAACCTTCACGCTGTAATACAGCCAAACCTTCACACTGTAATACAGCCAAACCTTCACACTGTAATACAGCCAAACCTTCACGCTGTAATACAACCAAACCCTCACACCGTAATACAGCCAAACCCTCACACTGTAGTACAGCCAAACAAGGATGATTGTTACATTACAGGCATGTAGCAGGTGTTCTTATCCAGAGCGATTTACACAGTTGACATTTTCTTTACATACAATCCATTTATACAGCTGGATATTTTATGAAGCACTATTTGGGATTTGAACCCACCATAGTCTGTAATCCAGCCAAACCTTCACTATCAGTGTTCAGTGTAAAAGAAGTGGATGTTTTAATCAATCCCCCCCCCAGGTACACACTCCTGCCCACGGGCGTGCTCCAGATCACGGGTCTACGCTCGGGGGACGGAGGCGTGTTCTGCTGCGTGGCTCAAAACAGCGCTGGCTTCAAACACAGCGGCCAGGCCAGCCTCACCGTCTCAGGTCAGCCTGGCTCCACTGACCGCCGTGACCACGGTTACGGTGGTGAACGCGGTGGCACAGCCCTGCCTCAGGGCTAGCATGAATGGGATTTTGAGAGTCGGCTGCTTTACAGAAAATGTGTCGATTAATCGATGGTTACATTAGCTATCTTACAAAAAAACACTGAGGCTAATCATACATTGCTTTTAAGTCTTTATTATCTAGCTTTGTATTGTAATGGGGCAGGGAAGGTAGTTCTATGATATTTTAGAGTTCTGACATAGCTTACATTGTGGATTTTTAGTGAAGTGTTTCTAGAGCTTCTAGTACTGCATTCTCTTTACTGCTTAATTGACTAATCAGTACTAGCCTTATTCTACATTAATTAAAGAGTCTCTCTCTCTGTGTCTCTGTTTCTCTCTCCCTCCCTCTCAGGCTCTCAGTCCTCGGTGTACAAGGAGCCCATGATTCTGGTGGGCCCCGAAAACCTCACACTCACCGTTCACCAGACCGCCATTTTGGAATGCGTTGCCACGGGATACCCACGACCTATCGTCTCCTGGAGCAGGCTGGGTGAGAAACTCAAACATTGTTTTTACTTTTTCTCCAGATCAAGTGTACAGAAAACGTTGTCCTCGTAGTGGCTTCACCATCAAAAGGGCGCTTGTTTACATAACTTAGAATCCAGCCTGTAATACTGTTTTAAAAAGTATAAAAACAAACAGCGCTATGGAAGCCGGGGGTTTCAACTCGAGCTGTTCTCAAGCACGTGTCCCACTGCGGAGTGAGATGGGAAAACATCTGCTTATACAAATCTGCATATGGTTATGGATCTCAGCGTTCTGTCTCGGGTGCAATATTAATGCAATATCTTTACATTTTCTCATAAATCACCTTGTTGGAGGCAGTGGAGGCTAGGGATCAGAGTTTGAAAGAGAAAGCAACCGTTTGAGTTGTCAGATGTTGCAAATTAGTTGGTTTGTAAGATATAGGTAAGCATGTTAAACCGTTTAGTATTCGACACAGTTACGTAGTCACGTTTGTCCAGACCAGTCCAGAATAAATAGTCTCTCTTTATTGCTTACATCACAGGCATCTCTGAGCTTTACCAAATGGCAACCTCATTGAATGTATTTGACTTCAAACTACATATGGAATTGAAACTGACCCGTATACTTTGTTTATTATTTGAAGGTATTGATATGCTTTTCGTGAATCTTTTGTGTTTTCCGCTGGCCTGGATATCTGTTAACGGAATGCTCTTTCCTCTATGCCGCCTGGCGTTACAATTTCCACCTATTTTTCTTCATTCATCTTAATTGATTGACTGCATGTGAAAGAATGCCTCACCTTATGTAAGTATATTAGAGAAACACAAAACACAAACTTGTAAGTAAGGATGAAAGAAAAGGCCTATTTTAATAGTGGTATTGTAAATAAACGGAAGAACATAAATATTTGTGATTTACAGTATAACTGCCGGTATATTATCTGTACATCCTTTCATAATGGAGCACTTTCTTCAGCTCACACACATGCACCCACACACACACACAGAGAGACACGTACGCACCCACACATACACACACAGAGACACGTATGCACCGACACACACACATAGACACGCACTCAGACACACTCACACAGACATGTATGCACCCACATACACCCACACAGGGACACACACAGAGAGACACACAGACACGTGCACACACACACACACACATACACACGTATGCACCCACACACAGACATGCACCCACACGCACATAGACACGCAACCACACCCATACGCACACACACACACACACACACGTACACACATAGACGCAACCACACAGACACATACGCACACACACACACACACACCCACACACATACGCGCCCACACAAACACACATACACATGCACATGCTCACACACACATAGATATAGACACATAAAATCCCAGCAGTTTGTTTTGTAAGGTAAAAATGCATTTATCTCCATATGTAATTTGGCCCTTTCCTCAGTAAAAGGACTTTCTTTAATGTAGCAGGACCAGATGTGTGGGAGTAGATGGTTGCCCCTTTATTGCCTACACAACCCATTGGTTTTCAGATGGTTACAGATTATTGCAGTTGCGGAAAGCCTCTGTACCAGACATTTATCTTGTTGACCTCAATGTAAATGAATGGAACCAAAAGGAGTACCCAGGTACTGCTTCCAGGGAGGCACTACTGAAGTGATGGATTGTGTGTGTGTGTGTGTGGGTGTGTGTATGTGTGTGCGTGCTTTTATGTGTGCCTGTGTGAGTGTGTGTATGTGGTGTGTGCGCGCTTCTGTGCGTGTGTGTGTCCATGTGGCGTGTGTGTGTGTGCGCGCGCGCGTGTGTGTGTATGCTTGTGGATTTGTCTCACATGTCTCACGAGCACACCATGCCTGTGTTCTCTCACAAGCAGTTATTTTTCATGACGCAAAACAACACCGTTTTTACGATCCAGCCTGATTTGCCGTTTGCTCAGTTGTACAAAATTGCCCTCCCCCGTTTCAGACCTTAATCAGATTTTGGATATTGCTTTGCACAGTATCGCTGGAATTAAATGCTAACATGATCAGATTTCCCAGTATTAGATTACAGAGAAGGGAGCCTGAAGTAACGGGCGTAATGGAGCTGATAGATTCACATCAGTCAGTCCTTAATGGGCCAGTTTGTTTGTCTGTTAACGTTTCATCGAGAGCAGCCATTTTCCGCCATCCTTCCTGCCATCTCTGGCCTGTGTCCTTAGTCCCATAATGGGCCATAAGGAATGTTGGAGGAGGAGGACCAAAACCATTACTTTTACTGCCAAATCCAAATGGATCCGATTGCGGGCCCAGGGGGACGCCTCCATGTTAAATGGGTGGTGTCCCAGGGCCTCCATGTCCCAGTTCCCAAAGCTCGCCTTTTATCTGCTGTGCTCTCAGTGGCTCAGTGGCTCCTCTGGTAGCACACAATTCATGGCCCCAGTGTAAGGCATTGGGCTGCCAGGAGCTCCCTCTGAAACGCTTCGTACAATAGCTGCACCTAACATCGTCTCGACCGTTCATCTGTTACACCGCAGGGAGAGGAAGATCACCAGGCCGACGTGTAAATGACACAGTGTGCCTGTCCTATCCAATGCCATGCCTCAGTGCTCTCTCTCTCTCTCTCTCCTCTCACTCTCTCCCTCTCTTATTCTCTCTCTTTCTCGCTCTGTCCTTGCTTTTTCCTCTCCTTCTCACTCTCTGTCTCTCTCTCCTCTCTTTAATCATGTATTATTGATAAGTGAAAGCTAAGCCTCTGCAAATATTTGTTGCCTTGTAAAACGTCCCCAAGTGGCCTGTTAAATCCTGTCACCATGGTTTATGTTTAGCCTAAATGCTCAGCCTACCTGCCTGGAATTTCAGATACAGGTTCAACAAGAGGGAATATTAACTGTCTCTTTGCATTTGGACAGGCAGTATTGAGCTAAAATAATAATAATTATTATTATTTTGAACTTTTACACTGTTGGGGATTAAAATGATTTAACCATAAATGCAGCTGTTGGGCTCTTTGAAGCATAATTTAGAAATGTACTTCCTTCTGTTGAATTTCTCCTCTGATTGGTCCTTCAATCACAATGAAATGGGAGGCTGGCTGGGTGGCCTGGATCTCTTGGTTTGCTGTTGTCTGATATTGTACAGTGTACTGCCGTCTAACAGGTTCACCGGTTTCGATGTCATTTTGGTAATTTTTTATAGAAATATATGTGTATTGTCTGTAATAGTTTTTCCACCTTGTTAAGAGTCTGTACTGGTAGATGCCAAGGCACTGCCATTCTAAATACTGAATATTTGCATTACGCATAGCGCACTACCATTATTTTCACAAATGGTAATGCACTATGGCTATGCGCCTATTTAACTTTCGGTATGGCCAGTCCGAGCCAATATTGAGGCTTTGATGCGATCAAAAAATGAATGTGCATACGCTTACTTTATTTTCCACGAGGTTATTTCCAACCCGCCTTCATTTTATGCTCAGGTGCACAAATACTGAGAGAAAACCGAGAGAGGCTCTTCGTTTTTGGCGCAGGTGGGGGCATGTGGCCCTTCTCCCTGCCTGGACAGGGAGATAGTGGGACCCCCCAGGTGGTTTTAAGGTGTCCCATTTTCCCAAGCTGCTCTTTCACACCTCTGAGACCAACTGTCGGCTGAATGGCAGAGTGGCCGATGGGGTGAGATGGAGGGGGGTTTAGGGGATAGAGACCCTTTGCTGTCACGTTGTGATTCTTTTAATGCGCACAATTGGCCGCCCCCATGACTTCACTGGAAAGGAAGGGGGTTTAATGTGAGTAATTGTCACGCGGGGGAGGCGGATAATAAGGCTGCTCCCGCTGGCTTAGAGAGGGCCTGAGCGTCGGGCCACGGCGTTGCGCTCTGGAGACGGAGCGGCCAGGAGGACAGAGCTCTGAGCACTGGGGGAGGGGCCTGCACATTTAACACTCACCCACAGTTAAGCACAATACACACCGATACATACACATGCATGCACACGAACACGAACACGCACACACACGCTCATACATACACACACACGCACATACACACACACACACATATCCATGTACATGCACACATAAAGACACATACATACATGCACACATGCATGCACCCAATCATATACACGCACACACATGCATGCATACACGTACACACACAATCTCACACCTCAGGCCAGTGCCAGCCCGTCACTCACACACACACACGCACTGTGAAACCATGACAACAGGATCTTCCATATCAGCAGCTGAGCGTATGCTGGAGTGGGCGTCGCACAGCCGTGTCCTTCCCCCCAATACACTCTAGGGACACCCCTGACATGACTAATGATTGATTTTATTCACTGGATTTTCTTTATTTTTGGGGGGGAGATTGAAGCTGACACAGCATGGAACTCCTGTCTGATGTATTTTCTCTCTCACCCTCTCTCTCTCTCCCTTTCTGTTTTGAGGATATTTAAGATTTTAAAAAGATGTGGGGTGTTTACATGTATTGAAATATATTGAAATAAAATGTATTATTATCAGAATATATATTGCAACACTTCACAATATATGGGCAAATGTGCATTTCAGATATTGCAATATGTATTTTTTAATAGTTCATTGCTGTAAAATATAATTATCATTATATTTTCAAAAAACTCCATATAATATACAGTATATTTTAGTATTTCCCCTTTCGTTATGATTTTCTTTTGCTTGGTTTTTAGTTGGTGGAAAAATTGATGGTAAAGGTGTTTTAAATAAAGTTTTTTCAGAAATCTAACTAATTCTCTCTCTCTCTCTCTCTCTCTCTCTCTCTCTCTGTGTCAGATGGGCGGCCCATCGGGGTGGAGGGGATCCAGGTGTTGGGCACAGGTAACCTGATGATCTCGGATGTCAGGGTCCAGCATTCTGGTGTCTACGTCTGCGCAGCCAACAAGCCCGGGACGCGAGTGCGCAGGACTGCGCAGGGGAGGCTGGTGGTGCAAGGTGAGGAGAGGGGGGTCACAGGGGAAATTAGTCTTAGGCCATAAACACTTATACTCTGTTAAATACTCAATTCCGATTGATCGAGAGGGTGTTGATTATTTTCCAGTAAATGGATGGAGAAACATAATAACGCTCGGCTATGAAGTAGTTCCAGCGAAAGTGGCCTTATCGCAGTTCCAAATTAGTACACAAGATGTTCAGCATTCTATTTCATAACATTTTAGCCATGCTTTAAAAATTTTTTAATTTAATAATAAAAAAACTTTTTTAATATATACTATGTCCCTGACAAATAAACAAACAAGTAAAGAAATAAATCAAATGGGCAATCTAAATAATGCCCTTGAAGCTACTAGGTGTAGAACACTTTGAACTGTCCTGTTCCATGACAATTAATTTAAATATTAAAAACATCCTTTCAACTGACCGCAGTATGCAATTATGGATATGGAACATACAGAATTTTCATAACAAAGGTAATGCAAAAAAGGTGTTGGAAATTAGCCTTGGGCTATAATCACTTAATGCAAAAGCTTGTTTTTTAACATTAAAAAAAATTATGTGTTTTGCTCTGTCCCTAAGAGATAAACAAACAAATGAATAAATAAATTAAAAGGAGGAGGGAGGGAGGGAGGGATGGGAAAAGTTGAGATGACTCCAGTATCAGAATGGGAACAGTGCCTGAGCTCGATATTTTCATTCAGATTGAAACTGTTGTTGTGCATGAACTCCTGATCAATCGAAGGTGACCGGAGCGGGGGGGGGGGACATCCTGATGACGCAGGACCCTCCGAAGCATCGCTCTTTTGGTGGCAAAGGGTCTCTCACTACGCGCAACTAGCAGTGCTGTTCAAGGTCCAGAGATCCGTTTCTGAGTCAATATTTCATTTAATCTCCTCTGTCCGCCGCCCCAGGACCCCTTCATTAAATCTGCCTGGATGAACGCCAGCATGTTAATTACCTGTCTGTTTTTCCCGCTGAGATTTATTTGCGGGAAAACTGGGATGTGTGTTTATCTGGGATTAGATCGGTTTCCCATTATTATTGTGCACACGACAGTGTGGAAGAGACTTAAACTCAGAGAGAGGAAGAGACTCAAACTCAGAGAGAGGAAGACGAAGGGCCTTACGGTCAGAGAGAGGAAGACGAAGGGCCTTACGGCCAGAGAGAGGAAGAGAAAGTCAGTCATTCAGCAGAACCTGGTCATTGCAACCTTTCAAACTCGCCAAAAACCGCGCTCTAACTGCTGAACGAAAGGGTGGAAATGCGAGCAGTGGTTTAGCGGTAAGAGCGTGGTGGGTTTTTGGCACACTGTTGCTCAACGCATCACCCGCTGTTGTGCTGCGTTGATTAGTGCCATTCGGCGGGAGGGCAGAATTGATGTGCTGTCTGTGACCAGATGGGAGATACAGTGTGATCACCACAGTGTGCCTCATTTACCACCGAGAGAGAGAGAGGGGGTGAGGAAGGAAGGAAGGGAGTGAGTGAGTGAGTGAGTGAGAAAGAGAGGGAGGGAGAGAGGATGAGGGTGGTAGGGGGAGAGAGAGAGTTAGGGAGGGGTAGAGAGAGGAAGAGAAGGAGAGAGAAATAAAGAGAGGAGGAGGGAAAGAGACGCAGGGCATGTGACCCCCCCATTACTGTGACCTCCCCCCCCCTCATTGTTTAAGCACTGTGAGGTTCAGAGCTGGGTGCTTATTCACTGCTGTTCCTTGTAACCATGCAACACTAAAGGCCATGTTAGGAACTGGAGTCATAAATTCACTGTAGAACAAATGTATTGTATATACAGTATGTACTGTATCTACAATGTTAATTGTATTTATCCGTGTCAAACTATGCCAATAAAATGGGCTGTAACAATGATTCTATAAATCTGTTTGATTAATCAACAGATGCTTGAATTTCTTTGAATTGTTGTTATTTGGCATTGTCACTCAAAAGTTAAGTTAAGTTGTGAGCCCTTTAGAACGGGAAGCTGGTACCACAATCATGGAAAAGCAAACTTTCCTTCAGCAGTCGCCGTCACGATATACAGTATGTGTTGATTTATGTCCATACACACTTCGCCCCGTGTGCCCCGCCTTCTGTCCCATATTTGGATGATAGAAAGTTGGCAACCCTCGGCCTCAATGAGTTATCACTGTAGCCATGCTGCTGGAAGCAGAGTCTGTCCCAGTTCAGAAACCTAATGCGTAGCTGCTGGCCATGGCCAATTTACTGTAAACCTATTACATTAGAGATATTATGGCTGTCACTTTAGCAAAACAATCCTGTTCGATATTTGGAGAATGGATATCCATTCAAATAGTATTCAAATATGTGTATTACAGACATTGGGAAATAGTTTTGACTACCAAAATAAAATATTGTTGGGGGGCAGGCTTCCGTTCATTTAAAAACCTCAATATTGGCCTCCCGCGTGGTCCAGTGGTTACAACATCCGACCGGAGACCGGGTTCACCCCCGTCTCGCCAAGTGTCGGCTCTGGCCGGGAGTGCCACCAGGGGCGGCGATTGGCTGTCCGCCCCAGGGAGGGGGAGGGGAGCCGACGTGACGTTCGCTGCGTAGAGTGGCCCTGTAGTACCGGGTTACGGTCGACGGCCTGCGGGTGCCGTCTCGTAGGAGGCGTCACTTCGCTTCGTCACTACCGGTCGCAGGACTACGGCAGCGAACTCACATTACTAGGGGGGGATTGACGTAAAAATTGCGGGTCAAATTGAGAGAAAAATGGGATAAAATCAGAAACAAATTTTTTTTTAATAAAAAAAAAAAAACTCAATATTGCCCAGAAAACTGTATACCCCACTGTATATCCCAGATTATACCCAAACTGACAACACTGTCACAATGGATTGTGAGCAGGTATAATTGTAACACCAGTAAGAGCAATACCAATCAGTCTGACTGTAGTGCTAATCATAAATTGGCACTAAAAAAAGCTAAATGTTGTTGAGCTAATAGAATATTGAATTGCCTGCAGTCTCTCTTCCAAACAGCTTCAGCAATCACTCGTAATCAAGCATAGCCTTGGGAAATCAGCCATTCGTGCTGAGAGAGGGGACGTGCCAGCCACAACACAAAACGTTTCAAGAACGTTGGGGAGCATTCCGGTTATATTGGCATTTGGTCGTGAGATTACGTTGTGGCACGCTGTTTGCCAAACAGTTTCAAAACATATTGTTCCACACAAGTTCTGCCAAAGTGTTCCGGACATGACATATAGAAACTTACTGGCCACATCCCCTAACGGTTATCATTTAGTCGTGAAAAATGATCATGGAGGATGTTGAGAATAACATTATCAGAATGTTCAGAATTAAGCTATAGAATTATAGAAACGCAATATTTGATAACTTTCCCGATGCAATTAACATGAAATGACCGGATCAACAATTCAAATATTTTTGAACTGGAATAACAAAACTGAGTAATATTCTAAGACTGTTCCTGCAATGTTCCTTGTGACTTAAAAATAACGTTCAGGAGAACCAGACAACCAACCAGACAAATGTACATGTTGGGAATGTTTATTGTAACTTTCCCAAGCATTTTTCCAAACATTGTTAGCAGGGATATTCTCTCACAGAGTGAGGGAGCAGAGGGTGACCTTGGACAAATGGTCCTGTGTTTGTGTGTATGTGTGTGCACTGGTGCGTGCGTGCGTGTGGGTGTGCGTGTGTGCTCGTCTGTGTGTCTGCAGTAGTGTTTGTGTGTGTGTGTGTGGGTGGGTGTGTGGGTGTGTGTGTGTGTGTGTGTGTGTGTGTGTGTGTGTGTGCGCACACACACTTGAGTGTGTCCACTGTTCCCCTACATTTTTGCTTTAATGAAGTACTGTGATGTTGGTGTGAATGGAGTGGAATCAGCCACTGTGTGTTGCAGAATTCAAACTTCACCTGAGGTTCAGGAAGTGCATTGAAGTAAAACACATGGAATACAGGATGTGGCTCATGGGACCATGTCTAAAACAGAGAGTTAGTGAAATTGTCCTCTGTAAACTGCAGTGGTATCAGTCATACAACAGTAGAAAGAAGAGCAATGGAGGGAGGATAAAAACTCTTAACTGCTTTGGTCCTCTTTCTCTCTTCCTCCCTCTCTCTTCCTCCCCTCCACCCCTGTGCAGCCCCCGCAGAGTTTGTCCAGCCCCCCCAGTCAATCGCCCGGCCCGTGGGCACCACTGCCATCTTCACCTGCCTGGCGCAGGGCGAGCCCGTGCCCCAACTCACCTGGCTGAAAAACGGGCAGATCCTGGAGCCGGGTGGCCACGTCAAACTCAGGAACAACAACAGGTGAGACACACCCTAATTCACACCACGCCCATACCAGGTGAGACACGCCCTAATTCACACCACGCCCATACCAGGTGAGACACACCCTAATTCACACCACGCCCATACCAGGTGAGACACGCCCTAATTCACACCACGCCCATACCAGGTGAGACACGCCCTAATTCACACCACGCCCATACCAGGTGAGACACACCCTAATTCACACCACGCCCATACCAGGTGAGACACACCCACGCCCATAAGGTCAGACACCACGCCCATACCAGGTGAGACACGCCCTAATTCACACCATGCCCATACCAGGTGAGACACACCCTAATTCACACCACGCCCATACCAGGTGAGACCAGGTGAGACACGCCCTAATTCACACCAAGCCCATACCAGGTCAGACACACCCGCCCATTCACACCACGCCCATACCAGGTGAGACACACCCTAATTCACACCACACCCATACCAGGTGAGACACATGCCCATGCCCATACCTGGTGAGACACGTGGGCTGTCCTATGCATTTCTCTATAGCCCCTCACATTTCCCCTCACATTTCTCTATAGACCACAGCATTGCTGCTGTATTATTTAATAGTTGGGAGACTACAGCAGCATTTTCAGTTGCGTAATCTGGGTTACATACATGTTACCGTTCACTTAGGCATAAGATGTGCTTTTCATGAACTGAACATCATAAGAAATTCATCGCCCTGTATATGCGTGTATGTATGTATGCTGTTTTTAGATTAAGTATGCGCATTGGAGAAATGGATTAAATGTTTTGGGGTCAATTTGATTCAATGATTCTTCATGACCGACCCTGAAAGGCGGTAACTTTGCGTGAGCAGCGCATTGCGCCTCCTCATATTTCAGATTCAGAGATGTGATTGGGTATGCAGCAAAAATGTGCAGTGTAAAATCATTCCACGCATACAAACTCATATAAAGCTGATTTAACACTCAACATTTTGCAGTGTACAAAATGCGAAATTGCACTAAAAGAACAACAAGTAGTAAAAACCATACCTACTTTATAGATAGTGAGTAAAATCAAGGAAATACAGATATAGAATGGTTACAATACAATAAAGAATGGTTATTTTTAAAGCAACAACTACAGTGTCCCTTTAAAGTCTACACCCCATCTCAAAATTGTCACCTTTTATTTCCTTACAGCCTGAAGTTAAAACATATTAAGTCAGGCTTTTTCCACTTTTATTTACACATTTTACCCTACAACTTCCAAGTGAAAAATTAATCTCAACATTTCTGAACTTTAATTAATAATTAAAAAGAAAAAAACGGAATAACTTGGATTGATAAGTCTACACCCCGCTGAGTTAATACTTGTTTGGATATGTCTCTACCAGCTTTGCACACCTAGATTGGGCAACATTTGCCCATTCTTCCTTGCAGATCTGTTCAAGGTCAGTCAGATTGACTGTCGATGGACTGCGCTCTTCATATCTTTCCACAGGTTTTCAATAGGATTTAGGTCAGGGCTCTGACTAGGCCACTCAAGGACATTCACCTTTTAGTTTTTTCAGCCACTCCACTGTTGCTTTAGCTGTGTGCTTTGGGTCGTTGTCATGCTGAAAGGTGAACCTCCTTCCCAATTTCAACCTTTCCTCAAGTCTTTTGCTCCATCCATTGTCCTTTCTATCCTGAGAAGTCCCTGCTGATGAGAAACACCCCCATAACAGAATGCTGCCACCACCATGCTTTACAGTAGGGATGGTGTTCTTTGGGTGATGTGGGTTTGGGGATTGGGTTTTCGCCAAATGTAAAATTTTGTATTTAGGCCAAAACTTTCTATCTTGGTTTCATCTGACCAGTGTTTTTTTGCATACCTCAAACGGGACTGAATGTGGACTTTTTTTAGTTGTGGCTTCCTTCTTGCCACCCTACCATACAGATCAGAATTGTGCAGAGCATTCTGTATTGTTGGCACATGCACACATTGACCACTCTTTGCCATAAAGTCCTGTAGCTCTTTCATAGTTGCCATTGGCCTTTTGGTGGCCTCTCCGATCAGTCTCCTTCTTGCTCGGTCATCCAGCTTGGATGAACGGCCTGATTTAGGCAAGGTCCTGGTGGTGCCATGCACCTTCCACTTCTTAATGCTCCAAGGGATATTTAAGGCCTTTGAACTCTTTCTATACCCCTTTCCTGATATGTGCCTTTCCACAATATTATACCAAAGTTATTTTTAAAGCTCCTTGTTGCTCATTGTAGATTCTTTACTCTGAAATACACTACCCAGCAGTGGAGTCCTCTAGGAACAGCTGATTTTATTCTGAAGTAATCAGAATCACTATAATTGAACACAGCCAATTAGTTTGGTGTGTGATCTGGAAGGTGATTGGTTGCCACTGGGGTAATTTACAATTGGTATGATAAGCGGGGTGTAGACTTATCAATACAAATTATTCTGGTTTCTTCTTTTTAATTAATGTTCTGAAATGTTGGAAGTTGTAGGGTAAAGTGTGCAAATAAAGGTGGAAAGAGTCCACCACCATTTCATATCTTTTCATTTCAGGCTCTAAGGCAACAAAAGGTGACATTTTTGAGACAGGGTGTAGACTTTAAAGGGGCACTATATATGAATACATTAAATGTGCTGAGTTATCAAAAATGGCCTGATAATGACACTAAAGTGAGTGAAGCAGGTGACCTGTGTGGAATCGTAAATTCATGGCCTCCACCATCACTAACCCGTTAAGGTGTCTGTTTAGGTTGATGGGTCCATTTGACGCTCGGTGACAGAATTTGGGGCAAAGCGCTGGTGCTGATTGAGAGAGGGAGAGAGAACCACTCAGACACATACCCTCCAGCTGATGTCATTTTGACCCTTGACCCCCATCCATGCATAAATCACATTCTCTGTAATGTGATTGGTTAACCGAGAGTGCCAGGTGTCCAGCTGTGCTGTTAACTAATTGGCTCTTAAAGCGAGCAGAGGGAATGGAAAATGGGGCAGGCCATTTGTGGAATGGGAATTTATATATGTGCCTGCTTCAAGCGTGTGGGTGTGCTGGTGTGTTTGTGTGTGCGTGTTCATGATTGCCTGCATGCGTGTACCTGTTTGCCCACATCTTTCTGTCTCAGTGTTTGGTCATGAAGCCAACTGTGTGTGTGTGTGTGTGTGTGTGTGTGTGTGTGTGTGTGTGTGTGTTTGTGCACCTGTGTGTGCATGCATGTGCGTGCACGCAGATGTGTGCACATGTGTGCATGTGTGTGTGTGTGTGCATGTGTGTATGTATACGCATGGGTCCTCACACCCACCCACGCACGATTCAGGACGTAGAAAGTCTGTTTGAGTATGGTGAGGGTTTCTCTCCTGTCTGATACTCTTTGTTCATGGAGGAAACGTCCAGAATCATGGGCACTTTGTCCCATTTAGTTCTCCTTTATGGACCTGTTCCCAAGCCCAGTGCTGTGCTATTGCATCAGCATTGAGTCTCGTGCGCAACATCTGCCTGCCTGTGTCTAATTCCAACATGTGCCCCATGGGATTGTGGGAAAACATGGACGGGGGTAACTGACTGTCTGAGATACACAGTGGCCTAGCCCAGCTAGCATCATCACCCTAACCTCACCCCCACCCCTCCCCACCCTTGATGTGTAGCAGGATTTCTTGTGTGTGGGGAGGGGAACATGTTTCTTTTAATATAACAGCCGATGGAGATCAGCAAGTAGATAACCTCTGCCAATGCAGCTCTCCTGTGATGTTGACCTTCAAGAGAGGGTTATATGGGAGAGCTGGTGGGTGAATTGATTGGGTTTAACACACACAAATGGCGCACATGCATACATCTCATCTCAGGCTTATGTACACAAACACGCACACATGCACACACACACATACAGACGCACACACGCTCACACACAAACAAGAGCACACATACACATGCGAACACAGACACTTGCGCGTACACACACATACACAGAAACAGACACGCACGCACACAGAAACACACACGCCCCACCTAATCTCAGACTCACATCGTTTCACACACACACACACACACATTTGCCTTGTTCTTATTGAGCCATGACAGATGTGACATACAGTCCCGGCCAAAAGTTTTGTCGCATGAGTGGACAAAAATGACAATTGCTAATTACCCAACTCTTAATTAGCTAATAAAGTTAGGAAACAACACAAATGAATCATAAGTGTCTAAAGTTTATTTAGATACCATCAAAACAAAAATTTCATAGATGCTTATAAGGTTTATTGCTTGATAATGATGAACAAGCCAGTTTCTACCTGGACAAAAGTCTTGTCACAAATAAAATTATAATCAAGAAATTTGATCTTTCTCAAAAAGTTAATAAAATTACAAATGAAAAATCAGTCTAGTATTTCATCATGGACTATAAGTTAAGAAATGAATATCTTGTATGGGTTCCTTTGGCCTGCAGAACAGTTGCCATCCGGTTTGGCAGAGTCGTAGAACTTGTTGATGAAGTCGTCGGGGATGGCATGGAAGGCCACCTTGCAGGCATCCCAAAGCTCCTCCAAGTTCTTCGGCTTGGTCCTCCAAGCTTCCTCCTTCATTCTTCCCCAGATATGCTCAATAATATTCATATCTGACGACAGCTTGCTGGTCCGACTGTCAAAAGCCAGCCCCGTGTCAACCGCCTCACAGCTCCAGGAGGAGTGGACGCCAGCAACGCCTGTTTCGTCAAGAACTGTACGCCGGATTCTTGCTCGCAATGGTCTCCACGGTCGTATTGCTGCCCAGAAACCAGCACTAAACAAGAGACAGCTAAGAAATCGTGTTGCGTACGCCAAGGCCCATAGTCTGACGGAAGGTTGGACAGCAGAAAAGTGGCGAAAAATAGATTTTTCAGATGAATCGTCAGTTGAACTCCATCCAAAGCACCGCCAATATTGTCGACGACCCTCTGCGGCCCGTCTGGACCCACGGTTCACCCAGAAGACAGTCAAATTTGGAGGTGGAAAGATTATGGTTTGGGGTTACATCCAATACGGAGGTGCCAGGGAGATCTGTAAGGTGGATGGTAACATTGACAGTGCCAAATATCAACAGATTCTTGCCTCCCAGTACATTCCCAACTACAAAAGGGGTCAGATTTTTCAACAGGATGGAGCTCCTTGCCATACCTCAGGTTCCACTATGACGTTTCTCAGGGGGAAGAAGATCAAGGTCCTTCAGGGATGGCCGGCACAGTCTCCAGATATGAATATTATTGAGCATATCTGGGGAAGAATGAAGGAGGAAGCTTGGAGGACCAAGCCGAAGAACTTGGAGGAGCTTTGGGATGCCTGCAAGGTGGCCTTCCATGCCATCCCCGACGACTTCATCAACAAGCTCTATGACTCTCTGCCAAACCGGATGGCAACTGTTCTGCAGGCCAAAGGAACCCATACAAGATATTAATTTCTTAACTTATAGTCCATGATGAAATACTAGACAGATTTTTCATGTATTATTTTATTTACTTTTTGAGAAAGATCAAATTTCTTGATTATAATTTGATTTGCGACAAGACTTTTGTCCAGGTAGAAACTGGCTTGTTCATCATTATCAAGCAATAAACATTATAAGCATCTATGAAATTTTTGTTTTGATGTTATCTAAATAAACTTTAGACACTTATGATTAATTTGTGTTGTTTCCTAACTTTATTAGCTAATTAAGAGTTGGGTAATTAGCAATTGTCACTTTTGTCCACTCATGCGACAAAACTTTTGGCCGGGACTGTAAGACATTCTAACGGACTGAACCCCGATGGAGACTGTGAGTTTACATCGTTACAGATTGGCTGTTTTGTGTACACTGTAAGGATTTACTGTGCTGATTTGTCATAATACTTTGTGCGGTTCCTGTGTGTTGATCCACAGCCGTTGTCATTCACAGGGCACGGTTCATCAAAGCCGCTGCTCACTATGTTAGCGGGCGTCGCTTTAACCTGATTAGTTCAGAGTTCGGTGTGATGAAAAAATCTGCCATCTAACCTATTGATCTTAAGTCGGCTTGGCATGAAACCTGGGTTGTCCCCACAATTACTGTAAACATTTGGGGTGTAAAATGTCAGCTATCTGGAAAGGTGATTACCTGCGGGTCATGTGTATCCTGAAGGGGCTTTTACATCTGGCTAGTGTGTACCTTTACAGCGTGCTGAGTAGCTGTTTTTTGATACCCGTAGCTATCATTTCATTCTGAGTTAAAAATTCAATTCAACAATAGAGGAATCTCACAAACAAATATACTGTAGGTAAAGATATCTGCCTGCGCGCAGAGCTGGAAACCCCGATATGAAAAGAAGGCTGCTGAAATCCTCCATTCACGACCCGACAAAGCCTTCTGGCAGAACGCTGTCATGCTTTTCTCCGTTTGGTGTGGCTTGATCTAGGATATAGAAATTGTTTACTCAAGGGCACAAATGTCATGCTCCCCTTTTCATGTGAAGTTAAATGGTGTATTGTGTGTGTTTGTGCGGGCGAGGGGGAGCCGCTCGGAACTGACTCAGGATTGGCAGTTTCTTGTTAATTTGCGAGATGGCTGCTTTTGTCGGGCTGCTGTTGTCAGGTTCAGTCATGGCGCGGGTTACAGAAGTATTTGTGCGCAGATAATTGAAGGATGACCCTTATAGATTATTATAGGTTTTATGATGGTGTGTTTACACTTTGAAAATGCAGAAATAAATATTAGCACTCTTGGAGATTACGTATAATGGTATTTACATTTTCACATTTTTATCGCAGAATTTATTTATTTATTTATTTATTTATTTTGACTGAAGTGTCGAGCCTAGTTATGAGCCTTATGAGTATCTGAGTCATATTTTCCATATCTTAAATCATAAGATATCATACATCATGAGACATCATAAATGAAAAATCTTAAATAAATCACTGACTAACTGGTCTGAAGTACCAAATGTGAGTGGACATTATATGCATTTGGAAAGCAGTAATCTTGTCATGGTGGCATATTGACGGCAGGACCAATCAGCTCACAGGCCCGAAAGGGCCTTCGCCTGGCAGTTTTGGCCAAACAGACTTTCCCAAAACACACCATATTCTTTACACCTTTCCTTCTTGATTTTTTAATAAAACGGAAAGGTTTTATTCAGTGTGGCCCGCCTAAGCTGTCAGTGTTAAAAATAGACTGTGGGATACGATGGAGATTGGACAGGAAGTGGCCCCAGGCTATTAAAGTGTCCTGCTACCTGGTTGGCAGAGGGGGGCATGGGGCATGAGGGGGGAAGAGCTGTGCCCTGGTGGTATGGAGAGATCATGTTATAAAACCAAGCTCTGCTGTGACACAGTGACCAGATGGGGGGATGTGTCTGCGCGCGCGTGTGTGTGTGTGTGTGCATGTATGTGTATGTGTGCGTGTGTGCATGCGTGTGCCTGTGTGTGAGTGTGTCTGTGAATGTGGTAGTCATAGGGGGGGCAGGAGGCCGCCAGCCTGACTGAATCCCAGAATCCCCCACCTCCCTCACAGAGCTCTGGCAGCATTCAGTAGCTCTCTTTCTTTCCCTGGGGTCCTTTCGGGTCTGTGTCAATGGGCGCCTGGTCAGGTTGCCTGACAGAAAACACCTCATCCATCGTTTACATGAAAGGCTGTCACAGACATTGGGGGCTGCTGGCACCTCAAAGGTCAAAGGTGAGATTGGCAAGGAGAAGGTGTGTGTCTGTGGTAGATTGAAACAGAAAGGCCCTCTCTATCCTGTTAATTAAGAGGGCAGAAGCAGTGGGATTGATTCCACCCAGTGGACCCGGTGTGTTCAATAGCTGCCTTGACAATGGCTTTCACAGAATGGCGTCTGCTCTGGGCTGAAATGTGATCGATGACCCGTTCAATAGCGAACTGCTGCCTTAAAAAAAAAAAGAGGAAAAAAACCTTTACTTTCTAGCCACGGTATTCATTTCTCGCTGACCTGCTTTTTAAAGAATAATGCAGGAACTCCAGTGTAACGTCATGCCTTCTGAGCTATAAGTATAGCCTCAATCTTCACTTTCTTACCCTGGGACCTGTATACATTTTATTTCCCGCTTGTGTAATTAGATTTAAGTCCCGAGTCTTGCGTCCTGAAGCCCATGGTAGCGATGTGTTTGTACATTGTAAATAGCAGCCAGTCGTCGCTATGCTACACTGCTAAATTCAGATGATGGGAGAAGCCAGAGGGTTTTGCACCAAAGCTTAGAGGTCAAGCTTCACGGCTGTGATACCCCGCCCCTAACTGCCAAATGACACCAGCACCTCTGTCTGCCCCTAAGATTACAGAGCAAGAGATTAGGCCATTTTGCGTCGTATCTGCTGCCATTTTGGTTCCTTGGTTTCCTCACTGTTTTAAGATGCAGGCTACCTCCAGACACTAGGCCGCCTTGCATCATATCCAGCGCCTTTTTGGTTCCTCGGTTTCCTCACTGGTTCACACGTTTTACATACCAAACTCACTCAGCAGCTCTCTCTGCTATAGTTAAACCTACAGTTGCTGTAGGAACCATGTAGAGGTTTTTTGTTTGTCTGTTTTTTGGTGCAAGAGAGATGAGAGAAGGAGGATTCTGTTACTTGACTAGTCCACCCTGATTGGTGGATCTATTTAAAAAAAAGTGAACTAGGTGCGAGGGGAGGGGGGAATGGATAGCGGATCTCTGTGGCTCAGTTGGTAGAGCACAGCGTTGGCAACGCTTAGGTTGTGGGTTCAATCCCCACTGGGGCCACATACACTGAAAATGTATACATTCACTACTGTAAGTCGCTTTGGATAAAAGTGTCTGCTAAATGGCGTATATTATATTATTATCTCACTCAGGCCCTCGCTCACCCTCCTTTGTACCCTGCCCACCAGTCAATGTGGTTTGTGATGAATTTCTCCATGTTGTTTGTTCTCACTGCGACGGACACTGACAGAGCCATGTGCGAGCAGCGCATGCTGCTGGAGCTCGTCTGTTCTGAATCAAGCGAGAAAAGAACAACAATTAACATTGAGTTGGTCTCATAGGATGAGTCGGAAGCCAATGAGGAGCCATGAAAGAGAGAGAAAGCAAAGCGAGGGTCTCTCTCTCTCTCTCCTTTTCTCGGTTTTCTAATTGATTTTGATCTTAGATCACTGCCCTCAGACCCAGCAGAGGCAGCAAACACTAGGCCGGCACAGAGGAATGCAGTTCTCTAGACCACGTACTGTACATAAACACATCCTTGACATAGCTTTTCTTTTCTTTCCTTTTCTCATTTTTTTTCATTTTTCACTCCCTTTGGAAATTGCACATTGTACACTTCTTGCAGCATAAATAGCGGGAGAAATTACCTCAACACAAAAATGCTTATAAATGTAATTATGAGCCTGTTAATGGATTCCAACCATCTGTGGTTGAAATTAAAATACACTACAGGGCTGATTTCCATATTCGGTTCCTTTCAGTGTTAAATGTTTTATATTTTCATCGCCCAAGGATTACGGGGGTGCAAAGTATCTCATTATATATTCAGCTCTAATAATACCCAAACCCCTACCCCCACCCCATCCCACCCCACCCCCTACTACCCCCACATCTTCTAGCAACAACCCATGAACAGAGAAAGGGGGAAGGGGAGGGGAAGGGGGGGGCAAGGTGTGTGCTGACAGATGGCATGGTGTGTGTGAGGGGGGATTCAGATTTTTTTTTATCTGTAGGGGAATTGAGGGGGGGGCATATATATTATCAGCTGCCTACTGAGCTCTGTTGCTGTTTTAGTAATTTGTCGTATGTAGCACAAACGAGTAACGCATATGAGTCTCTGGGGAGATGAAACACATTGTATTTTATTTATTTGTTCTTTTGCACTGCCAAAAAACAAGATGGTGTCTGTGCATCAAGTGAGAACATAAGAATATATAATGACAACAACAGGCCATTCGGCCCATCTAGGCTCCTCATTTCCTAGTCTTCGGTATTCTCTATGTTGGGATGGGGGAGGAGGGGGGGGGTGGATCAACGTGAGAAGTGAAAACGTGTGGAGGTATGGGTGTATGACTGTATCTGTGTCCGGACAGAAACGAGTGGGGTGATACTGTATGTTTCACTCTGAATCGGCACCACCACAGGTTATGAATATTGCTCAATAATGGCTCCTTAGAAGAAAATAGCTTATATGCAGCTATGAATGTGATACTCTATCCATGAAAGGTTTTCCTTTTACTCTCTTAAAGGGCAGAATTCACACGCACATCAAGGTTGAAATCTATCACTGAGTTCAGTGAGTTCAGTTGAATGGCATACTCTTTCTAGTCATTCATAGAATTTTCTTTCTTGGTTTTATGTAGCTCCGTTTCTGTGAAATCAGGGAAATTGTGTTGGGGAACGTTTCTGTTTTCATGCTTTCCCACACTTCGGGTCTCCAGCCCTGTGTTCTGTGGCATGCTGTCTGTATTTTCATTTTCAGATATTTTCGCTGAGATGAAGGTCCTGTTGATAAAAAGCATAGTATTGGTTTATGGGAAAGTTAATAAATTGGGCTGACCAGATGGCCATTTGTTAATGCCACTCCACTTTTTTTTAACATTTAGAATTTAAGAAAAATTACAAGATTGCTCCCTCTCTTACCCCCTCTTCCCCTCTCCTGCCTTCTCCTTCTCTCCCTCTCTCCCTCCATCTCTCTTCTCATCTCTCTCTCTCCCTCCCTCCTTCTCTTCCTCCTTCCCTCTCTCTCTCCCTCCTTCTCTCTCCCTCCCTCTCTCCCTCCTTCTCTCCTTCTCTCCCTCTCTCCCTCCATCTCTCTTCTCATCTCTCTCTCTCCCTCCCTCCTTCTCTTCCTCCTTCCCTCTCTCTCTCCTCTCTCTCCCTCTCTCCCTCTCTCTCTCTCTCTCTCTCTCTCTCTCTCTCTCTCCAGCACGCTGACCATCTCCAGTATCAGTCAGGAGGATGAGGCGATCTATCAGTGTATAGCGGAGAACAGCGCGGGCTCCACCCAAGCCAGCGCGCGGCTGACAGTGCTGTGGGCCGAGGGGCTCCCGGGCGTCCCCAGCTCGGTGCGCGCCACACCCCTCTCCCCCACCGCCATCCAGGTGTCCTGGAATGAGCCGGCGCAGAACACTCAGGACATCATCGGATACGTGCTCCACATCCGCCGGACAGCAGGTCAGACGGCCACTCCCCCCGCCACCCCATGAACTCCAAAAAAGGAGGATTTAAGGACCTATAACATCAATTTAATTTTTTTGTTTGTTTGTTTTGTTTGCGCGGCGGCACGGTGGTGCAGTGGATAGCACTGTCGCCTCACAGCAAGAAGGTCTCGGGTTCGAATCCAGGCCGGGGGCCTTTCTGTGTGGAGTTTGCATGTTCTCCCGTGTCCGCGTGGGTTTCCTCCGGGTACTCCGGTTTCCTCCCACAGTCCAAATACATGCATGTTAGGCTAATTGGAGAGTCTAAATTGCCCGTAGGTATGAGTGTGTGAGTGAATGGTGTGTGTGCCCTGCGATGGATTGGCGACCTGTCCAGGGTGTATTCCTGCCTCTCGCCCGGAACGCATGCTGGCATAGGCTCCAGCCCCCCCCCGCGACCCTGACCAGGAATAAGCGGCTTAGATAATGGATGGATGGATGGATGTTTTGTTTGCTGAACAAAAATGAGAAAACCCTCCCCAATGTTGTCGATGGCTCGGAGATCAGCCATGTTATACGCTTTCTGTGTGTGTGTTTCTGCTGCCAGAGGCAGAACTGCAAACTGGTGGGCACATGGGCTTGGAAGAGGAGGGGGGGCAGAAACAGCTGTTTTTAAAGCTGCTGTAAAATGGATGGGTTCCATAAGATATCCATCTCCTAACCGGAGGCTATAATGGGACCACCATTTGATAATTGAATCAAAATTAATTTTATGGTGGCATTATTTCTCAGAATTTATTTACTCTGTCCGAAAGAGCCGGCAGGGTGTGGGGGAAGGGGGGTGCGGGTCGTTGGGCCACTGTGCATCTTCGCCACCATTACCGTGCTCTGTGCCCCGGCACAGACGTTCCCTGGAGCACTGTAGTGCTATCAGATGGATAATTAAAGGCCCCCGGGGGCCGTCCAATAGAAAATGCTTTAATTGCCAGTGCTGTCCAATAGGAAATGCTTTAATTACCAGCACTGTCCAATAGGAAAGATTTACTTACCAGCACCATCCAATAGGAAATTGAATTACTAGCACCATCCAATAGGAAATGCTTTAATTACTAATGCCGTCCAATATAAATACTTTAATTACCAGCCATAGACGTGGGGCCAGAAGTATATAGCCGTAATGGGTGAGTGAGCCTGAGTTAAGGGCTATAACACGATAACACGACATCTCTCCTCTCTCTTGTTATTGCCACAACAATTAATAAACTGTAGTAGCATGCATAGCAATTAAGCAACTGTTAAACAAGTACCATGAAGATGCCGATTAAGGAAGCAACAGTAATGAAACATTAACAAACAACAGTAACAGCAACAGTTGTCAATGTTTAATATTTAAGTTAATATTTTCTTTGTATATCCTTATATATTATTTTTTCTTTAAGTTAATAAGTTATTTTCTCTCCACTCATCACCACACCTACACCCACCCCATTTATCTTCCTTCCTGTCAGCTGTTACTGGCACAAGGAGGAGAAAGCATCGCCATCTTAATTATGATGCTTAATTATATACAATAAAAAAAACTTGTTCTGATTCATGTTAGTGGCAGTGTTTAGACTGCAATGATATATTTTTTTATTCTGCTAGACTGGCGACAGCAGATTGTTGTAGCAATCACTCCCAGAGTGGTTTTTAGAACATGTCTTCAACCATAAAATATTTTTAACCAATAGAAATGCTCCTTCTTCTTTGACGTTTGTGGATCCACACCTTCCTTCCGTTGTCTCTCTCCAGTGGGCCAGGTGAAGGTGTAGGAAGTCTTTGGCGTTCATATTTTTGCTCAATGGAGAGGGGACGAGGGACAACAGTTAATAATACAGTTACTGTCACATGTCAGTTGCGAGGGCGAGGGATTGTAGATCGTTGATTGGCGTGTTTACATTAACAATAAAAACGTTCTTGGCATAGATGCAAGACATTGATTTATAGTTGTCGTTAGAGTTATCTGTTCTGGTGGGGGTGGCCTTTTAGGGTATGGCTGTGACAGGAAAGAGTGTTCTCATGTCACTTGGGCATTTAGAAGACACTTTTTATTTCTGATTTGTTTTCCCCCTATTTTTTTTCCCAATTTGGTGGCCAACTGTACCCTCTTCTAGTTCAACGTCCCCCATTGTTTTTCTTTTAGCAGGATTGAAACTGTACTGTTGTAATTTGGCTGAATGGTTGTTGGTCTTCCTCTACCATTAATTCCTCTTTGTAAACCTTAAATGTTCCCTTTACTATTCCAATGAACAAGTTAGCGGCTTCGTTCATTTACATAATTAGTATTTGTAAGCACAAGTATTTGTGTCCTTTTTCTGGATCCCAGATGCTAATTAGCCTATCCTTAGGAAATCTGCCCATATACAGGGGGTAGACAAAATAATGGAAACAACAAACAATATATGAATATATGTCAATATATGACGCCCTTTGCCTGCAGAACAGCTTCAATCCTTCCTGGAATGCTGTTATCCAGCTGTTTCTAGTGGGAGATTGGACCAGTGGTTACATGTTAAAAAACACTCACTTATCAGACTGCCCAAGCCATCAACAGGTCACTATTTAAGTGTTCAAATGAGAGGGGGAGGGCCCCTACCTCTCTAGCCCATGCATGATTCATGTAAAATTTGGGAAAGGACCAGTGCAAGCCTGGTTATTTTGGGTCACTTACTAGCACAAGGCATCTTTTCAAGGTCATCATTGCGATGATCCTCTCATGTTGAGCATCATGGTGACACCAAATATCGATAGGGTTTGGGAAAGCCAGCTTGGTTTATATAGACATGTTGGTTGAGCTGCTATGTGTGGAGACTGACTCAATATCACTGCCATGTGGCCAGGCCAATCGTGACATGCAGACCACTGTGTTTCTCTGGTGCGCCTGACCCAGCATACTGCTCATAGGTAGAATACATACTGCATACTGCTCATAGATATAATACATACTGCATACTGGGCATAGATACAATACAGAATTGTGATGTGTAGTATAGTAGGGCACACAGTGCGCTGATCCAATATAGACCACGCTGGCGCCAAAGCCACATACCTTAGTGCCCTGGTTTCATTCAAGGAGTAATAAAACCTGTCAGTGATGACACCAGGGAAGCCCACGTTTGTTTATGAGCATTAGGTCAATCAGTGTATCTTTTAGATTGGAGAGAGATTTAACATGCAGAGTAATAAGCATCATCCAGAGTAATAATTGGACCCAGTGACTCCCACGAGATGGCTGCCCATACCATAACAGATCCACCACCATGTTTAATAGTTGGGAACAGGAAATGGGTTGAAGGTTTCTTTTGGCTTTCTCCAAACATAAACTGGTCCAGATGTAGGAAAAAGAGTAAAAGCCCTTCACTGATCAGAAGTCCAGGTTATGCTCATTACCCCAGGTTATGCATTATTGCACATTGGCCTTGGTTACAGGCAGTTCCGAATGGCAACCCTACCATAAATAGCTTTGTGAAGCTCACGACGTACAGTTTTTGTTGAGACTGGGTCACGGTGGTGTAGATTTAGTTCTGTGATCATTTTTGAGGTTGTTGTTTTGTGTTTTTTGCAACTATCCCGTTAAGTGTCTGTCTATCCCTGTCGGTGAACTTTGACTTGTGACCACTGTTTTTATTTCCTGATGCAGTTTTTCTTTGTTTGGCGTATTCCATTATGATTTTCAACACATTTTCATCAATTTTGCCATTTCTGTGACTGACGCACCTGCAATTGAGGCACCAACTATTTGACCTCTTTCAAAATCTGTTAGATCTCTCCTGTTGCTTTAGAAACTCACATATTAAAGTGTTTTATAGCAGAAACATATCGGTAATTCGTATTCACATTCACATGAAATGTGTGTAGACTTGCAATTTAGTTACTTCAAAATACGAGTCATGTTTAATTTGGTATTTCCATTATTTTGTCTACCCCGTATGTATCTCTATTATATTATATTGTACTATTATGGGTCTTGTTCTACATCCCCCCTCTCTCACAGACCCAGTGGAGATGGAGTACCAGGAGGCTGTGAGTAAGAGCACGTTGCTGCAGGTAGTGGGTGACCTGGAGCCCTCCACCTGGTACACCTTCTACGTGAAGGCCTACACCTCCCGCGGGGCCAGCAAGGCCTCTGAGACAGCCGAGGGGAGCACTCTGGGGGAGGGTGAGTCTTGAAAACCTGACCGAAAAAAGACCGTATAAAAACCTGCAACCCGCAACAGGCTTTTTCCCAGCTCCTTCTGTTACTGCCCTGATAGGAGAGAAATTATTCAGACAGGAAATTTTAAACTTCCTGTTTTATTTGTTTATTTTCTGGGGGGGGCGAGATATTGATTGCCACCTTGATGATCTGATGGAACAGGTGATTCAGTGCTTCTGACTGGGAATGGGAACTCAATGCCCCCATAACTGAATGCATTGTTCATGTGTTGTTTTCATATTATTTGCATGTTGTTTCCACATTGTTTGTGTGTTGTTTCTGCACTGTTTACATGTTGTTTGCTCATTGTGTGTTTGCACATAGTTTGCGTGTTGTTTTTACAATGTTTGTGTTGTTTGCACATTGTTTGCATGCTGTTTCTGCGTGGTTCTCTTCTCACGCCGGGTTGTGTTGCCATTTCAGTGCCGCCGCCGCCCTCCCTCTTCGCCAGGCTGGTGAACAGCACGGTGGTCCAGGTTGCCTGGGAGCCGGCGGGGAAGCCAGGCCAACACAATGGCTACAAGCTCTACTACCGCAGGGTTCACTCCGCCCACTTCACTGGACCCCTCACCTTCGCCCGCAACGTCACACAGCACAACATCACACAGCTGGGTGAGCAATCAAGCACTCGATCTTTACTCTCTGTATAGCGCCTTTTACAAGCACACAGCACCACACAGCAGAACACACACACACACACAGCTGGGTCAGCTGTCAATCAATTACTCCATTTTTATTTTTGTATAGCACTATTTACGACCTGCCTGTCACACAGCGCTTCACAACGGACATTTTCTGGAGGGAATCTCCACACCAGGGAAAAACCCATTTGAGACCAAAGTGGTGGGAAAATGTGAAAATGATTCCCTGACCCCTCAAACAGCGATCAAGATGAACTGTTGGAAAATATCTCAATAAACACAAACATATTGGAGAAAATAGGCCAACGTTGAAAGGGTGACAGGATGACTCATGTCCTACGCTGGGCAGCTCTACGCACCATTTACAAATATGGTGCTTATGAAGCCTGTAAATATTGAGTCTATCCATGGATCTAATGGGATTCCTCAATGCCTCCGGGAGCATTATCATCACCCACCGGAAAAATCTGGAACAGGTGGTTCAGCGCTTTATGTTTTCCCGTTCATTAATTCAGTCATTTAGGAACATCGGGCATCACGGTCAATTTAAACAGAGCGCCACCACCCGTGTTGGTGCATTAGTGAAGCGATGTGCGTTGGGCAATGTTGGGTGCCCTGTGTTGAGTGCTGAGTGGTGTGTTGATGTGACAGTGAGTGTTGGGCAGTGTTAGGCACACTGATGTGACCTGGAGTGTTGGGCCGTGTGTTGATGTGACAGTGTGTGACTCTTCACAGATCCGTCCCTGGTGTACGAGGTGAAGGTTCTGGCGTTCAACCAGCACGGCGATGGGAACGCCACCACCCGCTTCATCTCCATGAAGGAGGCCATGGAGAGATCAGGTGACTTTCTCTACGTCACACACACACGCACATACACACTCACATCAATACCACACACCTCATTCTCACACACACCTCACTTTCACGCACACACACACACACACATACATCATTCTCACAAAAGCACATACACACACACACACACACACACATCATTAGTTTGTTGGCTTTTGGATAATCAGTGATTGGTTTGTTGGTTCCAGGGTGATCAGTGATTGGTTTGTTGGTTCCGGGGTGATCAGTGATTGGTTTGTTGGTTCCGGGGTGATCAGTGATTGGTTTGTTGGTTCCGGGGTGATCAGTGATTGGTTTGTTGGCTCTGGGGTGATCAGTGATTGGTTTGTTGGTTTCAGGGTAATAAGTGATCGGTTTGTTGGTGTCAGGGTGATCAGTGATTGGTTTGTTGGTTCCGGGGTGATCAGTAATCGGTTTGTTGGTGTCAGGGTGGTAAATGATCGGTTTGTTGGTGTCAGGGTGATCAGTGATTGGTTTGTTGGTTTCAGGGTGATAAGTGATCGGTTTGTTGGTTTCAAGGTGATCAGTGATTGGTTTGTTGGATCAGGGGTTATCAGTGATTGGTTTGTTGGTTCCGGGGTGATCAGTAATCGGTTTGTTGGTGTCAGGGTGATCAGTGATTGGTTTGTTGGTTTCAAGGTGATCAGTGATTGGTTTGTTGGATCAGGGGTTATCAGTGATTGGTTTTTGGCTCAGCGGTGATCAGTGTTTGGTTTGTTTCGGCAGTGCTGAGCCCACCCTGTGACTGTGTGAAGGAGGAGCAGGGCAAGGGTACCACGGGCATCATCATCGGCATCCACATCGGAGTCACCTGCATCATCTTCTGTGTGCTGTTCCTCATGTTTGGCTACAGGGGGAGGTACGGGCACCCGTGTCTGTCTGTCTGTCTGTCTGTCTGTCTGTCTGTGTGCGTGTGCACATATCATGTGTGTGTGTCTGTCTGTCTGTGTGTGTGTGTGATTGAGTGTGTGTGCACATATCATGTGTTTGTGTGTGTTTGTGTGTGTGTGTGTGTGTGTGTGTGTGAGAGAGAGAGAGTGTATGTGTGTGTGTGTGTGTGTGTGAGGGTGTGTGACTCTGCTCTCTGCTGCCCCTTGCAGGTTGATGTTGTGTAAGAACGTGCAGGAGCAGCTGGCCCTGCCGCAGGTGTCACGCAGCATGCCGCTGGACGACCCCGCCACCCCCCAGGGCACCCTGGCCCTGAACGGGCTGTCTCACGGCAGCGGCCAGGGAGGGGGGGGCATCGGCGGGAAAATGGGTGGCGCAGACACCAACGAGCTGGAGAGACTCTTTCCAGGACCCCTCCATGGAGAGGAAGGAGGCAGAACACACACGGTGAGTCAGCTGGGAGCTCTAGCACTGTCCAGGCAGGTTACACCCCTTTAACCAGTAATAAACATAACACTAATAATAATAATAATAATAACTATTTATATAGCACCTTTCATAAATTTGCAGCAATGTGCTTGAGGTGAGGTGTAAATAAATTAGTTGTAATGTAACACAGAGTGTATCGTAAAACAGCACTAAGACAGGAAAGTGGGGATAAATCTTTTTGGGCCAGAATCCCAATTCTTGCCCTAAGGGCGGGAATTATAGATTTGCTGTCTGACCTCTTATGTTCTCATACAGAACAAGCCAATCATCTAAGACAAATTATGAAGAGAATTAACAATCAGTCAGTCCAGTTGTTTTAGTTTTATTATTCAGTTTGTAAAGGGGCCAGTTTTCTTAAGGGTAAAATTTGCTTTGCCAAGCTGAGCAAAGAATGGTTTCAAATTGCAATTTAAAGTGAGTTTTAACTACAAGACATGAAAGTCACAAATTGATACAGTGAAAACTGACAACCTTAACAAAAGTCAGGAAAACTTATTTCAAATTCAAAAATCGAATTACCATGTTATTATGAGCTGGTGACTTCATGGCCGAAGTAGTCAGTCCAATTACATTGATTTTTACGTAGTATTCTGAAGGCAACGTCCTGAGATCTGTGGAGTTCTTTCTTGTCCAAGGCACATTTAATCAGAAATCATTCAGTGCAGGGGGCTGGCGGAGAGCGCGTCTAACGCACCACACTTTGGCTGGTCCGGTGTGGTGTCCGCTGCCTGTCAGGGACGCGGTAAACCAGAACTACCAGACCGCCCTGGTCGTCAGCTCCGATCGGAGGCGGCGTTTGGCTGTCCGCCTCCGGGGAGGGGTGAGCCGAACGAGTCCGTCGAGGAGCAGGAAAAAGGCGTCCGTGGTAATTTCCGTCTAATTGGAAATTGGCGGATAAAAATCAACCCGATAGAAAAAAATAGTGTCTCGCCCCGGAGGACGGGCGGCAGACTCGTGGGGGAGGGTGAATTGAGATAACAATGTATGCATCAGTCCAAAGTAACAGTTGAACAAATTGGCGAACGCACTATATAGTGCACTATTTAGGGAATAGGGAACGGTTTCGAACACAGCCTTGGTTGCCAACAGGCCTGTTCATTTTTTAGCTAGCCCTGGTGCCCTACTGATGTTTGAGGTACAGGAAAGCCAGTCAAAACCTCTGAGGTGAACTATGTTTGTGGGGTTAGCTTCCTAAGTTCCCTGTCCCTTATTTGTCTGACCTGTTGAGTAGCTGTAACATACGTTAGGGTGTAAAGAATAAGATGTAGTCTAATCTCCCACAGCACCTTCATCTATCTACATAGATATAGTGTGTGTATCTACATTTTACATTTACATTTTAGGCATTTAGCAGACGCTCTTATCCAGAGCGACTTACAGTTTACATACAATCCATTTACACAGCTGGATATTTACTGAAGCAATGCAGGCCTTGCTCAAGGGTACAATCCACCTGGGAATCAAACCTGAGTTACAAGACCAGTTTCCTAACCATTATACTGCACTGTTGCCTACAGAGTTTGAGCCCTGCCCCTGACTCTGTAAGTGAGGGGCATGGAATGGCAGAGAGTGAGAAGCTGATTTAGATCAGAGGCTGCAATTAATATGAATAGCAAATCCCAACCAAGGGCCTTTGTGTCTTCTGCTGTGCATGCACAAAGCGGCTTAACCATGTACGGTTTGGTAATGCGTGTGTGTGTGTGTGTGTTTACAGATGGAGGGCGCTGAAGCCTTCTGCCCACTGGATGAGACCCAGGTGTCCTCACTACCCTTTGACGAGTTCAGCTTGGTGGAGGAGGGGCAAACGCCGTTCCGGGAGCTGCCAGCAGAGGGCAGGGGCGGTGACGGGCAGCAAGATGAAGGGTGATTGGCAAGTCTGGGAGGCTCTGTCACACACATGTATGGTGTAGCGTGTGCGTGGCGTGTGCTTAGCGTGTGCGTGGCGTGTGCAGCGTCTCCACTCTGACTCTTCTCATACTCAGGACAACCGAAGTATTTCAGCTTTTTTTTTTTTTTTTTTTTTGGTTGGTTTATTTTTGTGCGAAAGATTTATTGCTGGTAAATTAAGTACCCTTTGAAAAAGTTCCAGTAATTCAAGGTTGTATCTCAGGCCTGAGTTTTTGGTGCTTTTCTTAGCGACAGACAGCTAAACTCTGCGCATCGGCAGGTGAAGGAAGTGATTTTTACAGGCGTGTTTTTGTTTTGTTTTTACTTTGTTGCTTTTGGTACTTCTTATTCTTCCTTGATTTTCTATATGACCGGCTGCCGGCAGCACATATACCAGGGCCTTGCTCTTTTGAAGAAAAATAAGAAAAAACTACTACTTTTCTTTTATCTTGTGGATTTTGTGGATCAGATATCTCACAATTGTCCTCCGGCACTGTTTGTTTTGTTTTGATTGATCAAGACAAGTCAGCCACACCTGCCTGCACTCCTCCGACCGATAATCCAACAACCTCGTCGCAAGAGACAAAAAAAAAAAAAAGGCCTTCTTCCAGGGATTTGATATATTCTCTGTCTCAGGACTCTTTTTTCCAGCGATATCAGTGATTTTCTTTTGTATGAAGGTTAAGGCCTAAACACAGGCTGGTAAACAGACTTTGCTACGTGGGAACCCTAGGACACCCAACATACAAACCTACCTCAGCCGGAATGAATGTCTTTGTGGGAAGGGTTGTGAGTCTGTCTTCCCTTTTGTGTTCGGTTAAGTTACACATCAAGCGATCAGGTGGGGGGGAACAAACAAAAAAAGACACAAGAAATTGATTCCACACTACCTCAGAAGTCAAGAAAACCTTCCCACTTCCTGCTAACTGAAACGAAACCAGAAAAACAAATCCAACATGAAGCACTTCCAAACACTGAAGTCAATGTTCTACCTCAAGATGTGTTGTTGTTTCTGTCGTCTGTCCTCGCCGTCATTGTTCGTCGTCGTCTTGGCTGCCGCTGTCTTCATTTCCTTCTGTCAAGAGATCCTGGCTTCCCTCCATTGGATAATTATTATCTGTGACTGCGTCAGTACCTCGGGGTGAATGATCGCATTCTTTTATGAACTTGTGAAAACGTTTTCTTAGCGTTAGACACAGTTAGGCACGTTCCTGTATTTTTTGTCCTTTTTTTTTTTTTTTTTTTCTCAAAAGAGTATTTTTAAAAGTTTTTATTTAGTTCACCTCCAGTTTAATGTAATATACTGTTATAGCTGCACTGCACTGCTAATAATAACTTCAGGTGTGCTGGACATTCAGGGGGGACTATTGAAATTACATCAACTTTGGACTGATGCATACATCATAAATATATATATACATATATATATGTATGTATAATATGTGCATGTGTGAATTGAGTCTATGACTATGTGTGTCTGTACATGAGAGAGAGAGTATATATGTATATATATGATGTATTTAAAGATTTAAGCAGATTTATCAAAACGTCAACGTGAGCATTGACAGGTGTAAATGTTATTACGGACCGTATAATAAATTGCAGGGCCTAAATTGGCGCGCGAGCGTCACGTTGATGTAAGATTTTGAAATTTGGACTCAGCTGCTCCAAGCTTCACGGAGCAAATTGCAAGATTGCATCAGGGAGAGAAAAAAAAATTAAAGAAAGAAATGAATTCAGGTTTGGCGTGAAGGACCTGCCAAGGCCCATACAGACTGTCAATCAATAAACAATCTCACACACGCTTCCTCCCCTGCCTCCCACGACACTGACAAATGAAAGCGCTTCAGGAATAAGATTACACTGCACCATGCAAATCCACCATACACAGGGTTAACAGGCCGAGCAGGGACACAGCTGAGCCTGCTCACACTGCTCACCGCCAAGCAGAGCAGAAACAAGGAACACAGCTGAGCCTGCATTGGGCTCAGACCACTCACCCTCAGGTAGAGCAGGGACACGGCTGAGCCTGTTCACACTGCTCACTCCCAAGCAGAGCAGGGACACAGCTCAGCCTGTTCAGACCACTCACCCAGACTCAATCCGCCCAATGGGAAAGCAGACCAGCCTGAGGTTCAGCTCTGAGGTCTGAACAGCACCTTTCCATTGGAAGCCCTCTGTGTCGAACAGAAACGGAGGCCAGAAAAGACACCTTTGCTCTGTTTGGGTGGGACTGGACAGCAGTCTCTCATAACCCCTGTTGCTGCTCTGCCCATTATGCCAACAGACTTTAAACAAGCACACACCCCCTTCCCCCCTTCCAGCATTCAGGGAAGCTGAACTCTTAAGAGCGCGGAAACCTGGCTGTCCAACTGTGTGGTTTTGGTGCTACTACACCCTGGTATTTTACACTTGAACACAAAGCATTGTTGAAATGCCCTCTTCCCAGCTTCTCTCTCAGCCTGACAGAGTTGTGGCTCATACTGTCCTGGTGCATTTTTCTGGTTACCTACCTCAACGCAAACAATCCAGCCCTCAGGTCACTCCTCCAATTGTGAGGAATATCTGAAAAAATATGTTTATATAGCATGTGTAACATTATATAGCGTTTATGTAATGTTAGGTCTACAACTGTTGTAAATGGAGACGTCTCTCCTCAACCTCAGGGCATTTCGGTCAGTGGAAGTGCAGTAATTTGACAAGAAAAAAGAAAAAAACTCTTATGTTTTCTTACGTGGCTTTTGTGGATGCGAATGTACGACAAATGTAGCTGGGGTCTTTTTGGGTTGTTTTTTGTTTACATTTCTTGGTTTTATATCACAAGGTTTTGTGCATCTGTAGTGTTTTTCTGTTCTGCCTGGAAATGTCTTAGTATTGGAGTTTGCCAGATTGAGGGGGCCAACAAGCTCTCACTTCAAACTCTGGAGGTGAGAGGGCTGTTCACTGTGTTCTGCAGTGTTCTGTATGTGATTGCCCCTGTCCTCTTCATGGGCTGATTACTAATGGGCAACAGTGAGTGTATGTAAATACAGTAACTATAACACATAAGTTATATTTCTCTTATGTACTGAGTTGAATCAATATAAACAAGTAACGTTTGCATAAAAAACCTAAATTATATCAGTAATTATCAGAAAAATGGCTTGATGAAAACAGAAACACATCTATTCTAGTCAACGGTTAGTCGATTTAACTTCACGTTACTGTTTGCATACGTTGTAGTAGCATTTCCCTAAGCTAACCCCGAAGAATGCATTACATGCTTTCAGGCAGTGAAGGGGAAACTAGTGCTTTGTACGACTTAGAGGAGATAATTGTGTCCAGTGACCAGTGCTTTCTAGATATGTCGTAGGGGTATTGGAATTACATTGATTAAAGGGGAAATGTGGTGAGCTGTACTGTAAACCTGTGTTGCTATTAATGGAATTCTGTATGAAATATCTATTGTACAGTTACAATACACATTCCAGAGAGATTTGTTTGTGTCTCACAACCTGAGGCTGGTGTTTGTATCACACAAACAAATATTAATGCTTACTAATACTGTGTTTCTTGTTTTACATTTCAAACGTGGGCGGGAATCAACTGCAGTAAAAGTGTTCACTGCATTATGTTTCCACGTGCATTTTGTTTTTATTTTTCGAAGTGTATTTGCTTTTGGTACTCTCACTGTACTTTTCAGTAACGTTGCATTCTTACAAGTCTACAAAAATAAACAGTAATAACTGTAAAATTAGCAGGGGTTAGAAAAAAAAAGCCTGATTTAATGTTACTTACATGTGTATTTATAAATTGCTACCAACGTGATGCTATATCTCTAGTTCTTTTTTAATAGTTTTAATGGGAGTATTTGCCCTTGTGTGGACTGGGGTCTTTCCAGAGAAACCAGAGGTTGAATTCAGGCCAATCTGGGTCTGTACGAGCGAAGCCGCACATATTTTATTTCACAAGTCATTGTTTTTTAATACAGCATTACTGCCCCACTCATTTACCCAGAACTACATGGTAGGGAATCTGAAATTGATTTTTTAAATTTATTATTATTACATAATTTATTTTTATTTCACACTCTTTAATCTGCTGGGTAAGAAGGACTGGCGCCCAGGGCTCTCCTACGAGAAAAGAAACCCAAACAAAAGCGTTTGGTTTGCTCATAAATCTTGACTCGTGAATGGCATTTAATTGGTCACCCGTCTTGGTGCACTCAACAAGATGTTCGCTGGACTTCATTTTGAAACGCTCTGCCTTGTCACAGCTAACACAAGGTCAAGCTCTGATATACGTGTAAAATTGCAAATAAAAGGCTAACTATTAGACATTTTTCACAAAACACCCATGTATAGGTTTCCTTTTTAAAGTTCTGTACATTTGGCGGGGGCGTCTTTCTGTTCCACTGAAACTGATGTTCTTGGTGACTTTTATGGGAGACTGAAGAGATGTTTATTGCCCTCTCTCTCTCTCTCTCTCTCTCTCTCTCTCTCTCTCTCTCTCTCTCTCTCTCTCTCTCTCTCTCTCTCTCTCTCTCTCTCTCTCTCTCTCTCTCTCTCTCTCTCTCTCTCTCTCTCTCTCTCTCTCTCTCTTCCTCTCTCTCTCTCTCTCTCTTTCTTCCTCTGGTAAGAGCCCATGGCCGTTGAGACTATTTTTTTGTAGACAAAGACTGTGTGGGCTGACTGGCCGCTCAGGGACTGCTCTTATCCTCCCGTTGTATTTACAGCTAGCTAGCGGGAGGCATTAGCAGGGTGCTGCGCTGGGAGAATCCACACATTTGTTAGCATTACCAGTGCTCTTTACTCTCTCTGAGCCAGTTTGTTGGGGGGGGGGGCTGTGTGTTTTTGTTTATCAGCTAAGCAAACAGGAAGATGGTCTGTGGCGTTTCGCACATACTGAGCAGGCGTGCATAGTCCAATGAAAAGAACCGCCAGGACAGCGTGGACGCATAGAACTGCTTTTGCGCATGACCTTCCAGCGCTGCGTTCATTTAAAAAAAGTTGCGTTTTTCTCCCCTTGTCCTTTCTCCGTCACCACCCACCCCCACCCCCTTTCTGTAGAGAAAGGCTCGTCTGTTAGAATTACCCCCTGCTTGCTCCAGTTTCCCCCAGAGACTAAAAAAGAGACGAAACATTAACATGTAGTTTGCTAAGCCTAAGCCAATGCTATGGCAACAGCGGAGTATTTAAGATGACAGAGAGAAGATCAAACCGTGGATCTGTAAAACAAACATTTTTCTTCTTCCTCTTGCGAGTAGGTGTTACCATTTCAAGCTTTTAAAACCCCTTTATTAAAAGGGATTAAAAATGGGATTTTTTTTCCTTCTCCTTCTTCCATATTTTCCCTTTTTTCCTTCAGTGAAACAAGTTGAAAGCTCTTATGAATATGTGCAGTTAAACATTTGTTTGCAATTTAGCCATTTGGGCTAACAAGACTCACTGTTCAATGTAACCCCGTGCCCCTCCTTTTATCTCTCTTCACTGTCTGCCTCAGGGTTCCCCCTTCCTGCATGATCCCTCCTGTAAACTGGCAATAGCCGCACTCTGGACTGAGCTCAATACCCCTGCTGTTTTCTCACTACTTTGGATTTATGACCGGGCCCTTGTCCCACACTGATCATAATATACACTGATATTAAATGCATTGTATTATGACATGAGAATGTGCAGAGGGGGGAAATTTGGGAAAAACTGCTACTAAAAGTCACGAAGTTAATAACTATCAGTTCATACGAGTCCAAATGTGATAAACGTGTTCTCTGTCAGAGTGAGATTTTCCTCTTATCGGTTGATTTTACACTGAGCAGTTTCCTGTGTAGAAATCCCCTTAGGGAAGCCAATGATTTCTCTAAAACTCCACTCTTAGCATTCTCAACAGTCTATAGTATGTAGTATGTGGAGACAGGAAGTGGTTGATAACTGCACATTCTGTAATAACAAGCAGTAATAGACTGGGACTGAAGGATCTCTCAAGCCCTACATTAGACACCTGATGCAGCAGATGTATGGTTTGTGGGTGCTGGGTGGATTAGATGGTTTAGAGGCTGCTCTTGCTCCCTATCCACTTCCACGTTAACGCTAAGCATTCCTTGTTGTGTTTTATAGCATCCAAAAATAAAACACCTCACAGCTGACTTATGTCCATTCCTTGAGTTGTTTTCCATGGGGAGGAATTTTTGTAAACCCCTTTCCCCTCACAGCAAATAAAATATATATATATTTTTTTTGAATCAAGTTTTATATTCCACAATTGATTTCCTTTTCCCCAATATGGAAAGCCCAATCATATTGGTAGGCCCATCTACGCTGCAACATCCGCTGTTGCTGAAAGACAAGCCCCCGCCTGGCGTGGCTTCTTTTCACGCTGCAATCCACAGTGCGTGCTCAGGATTTCGTAACAGACCATAAGCTACGTCACTACACCGTAAACAAGTGCTTTACCAGGACGCCTCACTCAAACTAAGTTTGAGTGCTGGCTGACTGAGTGCGGGTCAGCTTCAAGCTAGTTTAGGTTTGGGGGGTTTTCTGCGTCAGATCCTAAGGCTGTGTTCACACGGACAATAGGGTATGCGTCAAAAACTCAGTTCTGATATTATTTTCAATGAGAGTTGTGTTGGCACATCTCAGATGCCAACACAAGTTACAACACTCCGTTGTCTGTTAAAAATGTTCACCAGAGTTGTACTTTTGACGGAGTGCTCTCTGACGTAGTAATGCATCAACCAATAGGCACGGAAGCTGGAATTCAGTTGGTGGTCTTTCTGTTTTCTGGAAAAACTCCAAAAACCTGGAAAAACATTTCAGGAAAAACTGATTGCTGCATTCACCCAGCCCTATTCAATACATCCAGGGAAAATGATAAAGACCGCTCACAGCGAGCGGTCATCTGGCACACTATCAGTGTGTGCACAGGTGTATCAGGTTAGCATGAACAAAATATGTGCATTTATGTACCTACGCCCACGAAGCTAATAAGATACAGCAGTATGCTACATGATTTGAGAAATTAGCAAAAATGCTAATTTACCTCACAAAGATGAGGCTAGTTAACGTATATGCATCACTAGGATATGACAGGTTAGTGAAAAATATCAATGTTGATTTACATCATGACCGTGACCTTAGCTATGTTCTGTAATTATGTTTGCCTTAATTGTATGTATTCACAGAAAAACATCAACGTCAATCACGTGCTTGGCCTACACTCTCTGCCCAGGAGACCACCCACGCAAACACCAATTGTCACTGTGAACACAGCCTTAGAGGAACTGCGTTTGGAACTGCCTAATTGGATATTACATACTGCACAGGTATACTGTATACTACATGCTATTTTTCATAGTACTATACAGCATAGTACCCAGTATGCAACCATTTATTATTCAAATTGTAGTATACTTAATTGTCACATGACCTCAACAGACTGTTAGAAGTTTACTTCCGGGAGAAACTAAAGTTTACCTCAGAGTTTATGCGAATGAGACAGCTACTACTGCAACAACCCAGGGTGGCAAACCAGCCAGCTAGCTAATATCAGACCAATATAATGGATAGTATTTGGCTTGTTAGCCCTCTAAGATAGTCTACGCTGAGTATAATTGATACCTGTCGGCTAGCTAGCTTGCTAGCCATCGAGTTGAACCCGTTTACGTTAAGCAGGTAACAAATCAACTTTTTCGCTTTTCAATAATATTTGGATAGAAAAAAGTTGAACACAACACTATTATACTTTATATTATCTACGTTATATTTATAATCGCTGGCGTTGTTGCAGTTGCTAGAAATGTCTGCCATTTTTAAAAATGAAATGGAATGTTGAAGATGGCGGCATTGCATTATGGGATACAGTACCTCAGGAAGGTGCCTCTGGTTGTGTACTCACACATTTGACGAATTTAGTACGCCATGCGGGCATCCTTGGACATACACATACAGCGTACCTCTACATAATACCTTTAGGTCAGATTTAGTGTGTTTGCTATGCGGTTCCGAACACAACTAATGTCAGCTTTTTATTTTTCTTCATTTTTCGGATTTTGCTCGTCAACGGCACTTAATTACAGCGCATGGCAGAGCGTCATAAATACCCTCACCGACGTGTCCGCCAGTGAAAAAATGCATTGTTACATTGTTAAACGGACATGATACTATTCTTTGTTTTTGTTTTTGTTTGTTTCTTTTCGGGTAGCCTCTGTGTACGTATTGCAGAGGGCGAAAAACGAACATGTGGGAAAAACATTTGGCCTATTAAAAAAAACGACTACACAAAAAGGGCAGGCGTGTACAAAAGACGCACTGTTTTTAACACCGTGGCACAGGTGGAGATGATTGCAGTTACCCCCCCAGCAAGACAAAGCTGTGTTCTGGCTCAGCCTTTCACGGGTTCCTCGCTGTCGCCGCTGTCTTCTCCACGTGGCGCAGTGTTTGCTTTTGGAGCAGGAGAGATTCTTCCGTCTGAGGCCCGCTTCGGTTTCTCAGACCCAGGACTGGTGCCATAGAAACGGGAATGCAACTTTGAACAAAAGTCGCTATATCCGTGCTAAATGTGCATCACATTGACCCATTTAATACCAATTTAGTTTTTTTGAGCTTGTGCTTCAGAGCTTGTGCTACTAATGGTACATTTTGGCTCAATTTGTTTCGCATTTACATGACATCTACAGTTTAATGCCAATTTGAAGATTATTTTTCTGGAAACTGATAGTGTTGTTGCCAAAAGGACAAACTAACGTAATTGTAAGGTGCCAGTGTTGTGTCAATGACCTAAAAAATAGCTCAAGGGCAAACTTAATGCGCTTTAAACTGAGGTAGATACTGTGCAATGACAGTTGTAGTCCATTTATAGTTATTTATTAACTAGGCACTGACCTGACAAGAAAAGGGCTGCAGCATTAACTCGGTAACTGATGTAACCACCAATTGAGCTTGGTTGGATTTCTGTAAGTACACTGTGGTATATCGCTTTATCTTCATATAGCTGACATGAACATGGTGCCATTGCTTTTATTGCTCCTTCTCACTGTACTATCTGTCCCACAGGGTATGTGTGTAGAACCTGAATAGTTTGTATGTCAGATGTAAGGGAAGCTGTTGTGGAATGTGGTCCCTTAATAATAAAAGTCGGTTTATTTAAGCACACCTGGCTTCCCCATTTGTGCACACGATGACTAATGAATAATCTTCAAATCTACAGTAGCTATTTCCTGCCATGATATTTGTTTCGTACAGTATGCCTATGCCACGCTATTGTTCAAGTGCTTGAGGAATGTAATTGATTCACTGTCGCACAGGTACAGTAGCCTAGGCCTACATCCTTATTTTTTTAAGTTATGAAAATTACGCTTGCAAATATTTACTGCAGGGCACCTCCAGTGGAATGCAGAGCCTCTGAAACCCACCTCAGCGTGTCGCTGGCTCGGTGCTGCGGTTAACGGCGCAGGACCTGATATCTGCAGCGCAGCAGGAACTGTGCAGAGAGTGGAGCAGCTGAAGCGCACCCGCTCAGGCCAGGAGTCCCGTTCGGGGGGCGACGATTGGCTGTTAGGGAAGCCGGCATGAGTTCACTGCATGCATTCGGTCGACGGCTTGGCGACTACCCAGGAATAAAGTTTTTTTTTTTTTTTAAGAGTACCCCGCTCAGGTCACTCAGATGGTCGGGGCTGGGGTGTGTCACTGTACACCTCCTCCAGGCCTTTTTCTTTGTGTTGTCGCTCTTTCTCGTGGCTGCTTGGCGCATCTGTGTTCTCGTGCCTCTTGTCCGCCCAGCACTGAAGCGATCCTCTTAGCTGCAAGCCCGGGTAAAATATTTTTATTATTATTATTATTATTATTATTATTATTGAAAGCAAATATTGTTATTATCAATGTTTTTCTTTTTCGCATTCACACAAGATTTATTATAAGGCACATTACCCCCCCACACTCCCGCCCGTGAGCAGAAAGTAGAGCTGGCCAATATCGAGCACCAAAATATAGGAACTGTCAAGCCCGCTGGCCCGTAGGTATGTTAAACTGTTTTTAAATTCCAGCAGAGGAGTATTTTCGGTGCGGGGGACTTTAAATATGGTGTGAACTTTTCTCGGGGAGCTGTTTAATCTCAACAGTCTTTTGTTGGAGGTCAGAACCTCTTCTTGCTCTCATGCCCCGCTGTCAGAATCCAGGTCAATAATAAAACATGATGAATATGGGGAGTTTTCAAAGCATTTCCTTTACAAGCAATTTATTTTCTGCATCTGTGGTTTCCTCTGACCCGATGATTGTTGGTCCTGTGTGTATATGCATATGTATACATACATGTATGTATAAGGTATGTTATACAACGAAAAATAGACCGTTTTTAGTAGTTTGTATTGTTTTATGGTTCATTGTGCAACGTTGATTAAAAGAAAAAGAAAAAAGTAAGACAACGACGATGCTAATAATAAACTAGTTCTAGTAATTAAAAAAATCACACGTGTAGGCGTTTTGTTTCTCTGGTGTCTTTGTTTCTGTGTGTGTTGTGAACTGTTAAGCATAGAGACACTGGAGAGAGAGAATGTGTGGGTGGGCATGCTGGTGTGTTTGTATGTGGGCGAGCGTGCGGGTGTGCATTGGGGGCAGATATTTCTTTAACACTTGCCACCCTTGGCATCTGTCACATATCATCAAAGCAGGGATGACAAGCATGTGATACAGCACATGAGCAAATAACACATCAGTGAAACTATCTTATTAATAAAATACTTCCCAATGTACACATACACCTGTTTAGCAACTTAGTACACCAGAGGTCCTCTGTGGGTGGTTACCATGGGTACTGAGGTCAGTAGCATTTACCTGCTCTTACACTCAATTATTTATTTTCTTATTGCCTTTATCTAGGGTGGTGTATGTGCCTTTAAAATCGACTACTACTAGTAATAATAATGTATTTTTTCATAGTGTTTTTCTGAATCTCAAGCCCTGTTCTTTAGCTGCACTTATTTACTTCATGAAGTAAATCAGACCAAATATCCAATATCGGGTTGCATTCGCAAAGCATTCGCCCAGAATGCAAGTTGCCCACTGCAGCCACAGTTCGAAACCGGACTGTGCTAGTCCGGCCCTGGCCGGGATTGGCGATTGGCTGTCCACCCCAGGGGGAAGGGGAAGGTGAGCCGGCACAAGCTCACCGAGAAGCATGAAGGGTGTCTCTAGAATGTAGGTGGGCAAGTTACATCTCGGAGGAGGCAGATCATCGCCGGCCTCAGGAAATTAGCTTGTCCTGTGGTGACTGGTGGTGAGTTCGTGGGGAAGGGTGAATCGAAAGAAATAGAGGGTATAATGGCTACCAAATTGTGAGAAAAACAGAAAAAAATAAAAAAAATATCATTAATCATATATACAAAAACATCAGCTGGATAAGTCACTAGATATGGGCATCAGGCTAATATGTGGCAGTAGTACTGTAGTTGGTTTTTGATACCAATCATCATCCCCCAGTTTAACAGGCTCAATCATTTCCTCCCTCTCCACCTCAGTGACTGTGTAGTGAGCATTCTGTCACAAAATCAAGGACTTCTATTGTGGTCCTTCATTTTAGGCCCTTTCATTTCTGGGTTATTGTAGGAGGGGTAAGAATGTAATAGTGTGGTGTCATTGGTTAATTGGGGGGAGGGGGCCTACAGCACCCATGTATCGCAGGCAGTCAGCCCCCTTATCACCCATCATCCTGGAGTTCTCCCACCATCACTGGCACAGAGCTCATTCAGGGTAGATGAGGAAGAGGCTGTTTTATCGTGATACGGTTATCCAATTCAAATCATAATATACAGTGGGTATAAAAATTGTTTTGCCACTGATCAACACAAACTACTCTAATGTCAAATAAAAATACAATATTTTAAAGCTTTTTCTTAATGAATTACAACTAAATAACAGACAACAATTGTATTAGTATTTTCTAAGACACCTAAATAAACTCAATTTCAATCAAAATACATCTGTCTGTGAGAGGTCAAACAGTTGGTTATGAGAAGATTTTAAAGACTTTGAATATGTCCTGGAGCACTGTTAAGTCCATCATAAAGAAATGGAGAGAATATGAATGTGAATGTGAATTTGCCTAGAACAGACCATCCTCCAAAACTGAGCATCCGTGCAAGAAGGGCACTTGTTAAGGAGGCCACCAAGAGGCCTATGGCATCTCCCGACCATGAAACATGGTGGCGGGAGCCTAATGCTATGGGGATGCAGGGACTGGAAAACTTGCCAAAATAGAGGGCAAAATGGATGGAGCAAGATATAGAGAAATCTTGGAGGAAAACCTGCTGCAGTCTGCAAGAGGCCTGGGACTGGGATATTCCAGCAGGACAATGATCCAAGGCATACAGCAAAGGCCATATTGGAGTGATTTAAAAACAAAAACATCTAGGTCCTGGAGTGGCCCAGTCAAAGCCCTGACCTCAATCCATTGAGAATCTGGACAGATTTGAAAATTGCTGTTCACCAACGGTCCCCATTCAATCTGATGGAGCTCAAGTAATTTGGCAAAGAAGAATGGGCAAAAATTGCAGTGTTCAGATGTGCAGAGCTGGTAGAGACTTACCCAAATAGACTCAAAGCTCTAACTGCAGCTAAATGTGCTTCTACCAAGAATTAAGTTATTGAATACTTATGCAATCAATTACTATCAGTTTTTTATTTGTAATGAATTAAGAAAGAGCATTTTCTGTTGATGAGTGGCAAGAAATCCCATTTAAATCCATTTTTATTCCATAAAGTAAGAAAATAAAATATTGCGTATTCTGAAATTAACTTAATTTAGATTTTGTTGCAAGCCACAAAGGAAGCATTCATGACTGTGTGTGTGTGTGTTTTAACATAATGGAGACACCTGTAGAATCACAGATGCTTATTAAAATCACTTTCTCCTTTGTCCATAAATGTGTGTTGGTGGGGAGAAACTGAACGTGGTGCTTGTCAGGAGGAAGCCAGCTGCAGGCCTATTCCCAATCAAGCGCGAGCTGTCAGAATCCCTGCTCCCATTGGCTGACCGCGAGAGGGGTCATTGCTCAGCTGTCCCCATATGTGTCCTCAGGGGTGGTGGTCTGGCCTTCAGTAGTGCCTTTTCTATCTTTTCTCTCTCTCTCTCTCTCTCCCCCTGTAACAGCACGATTAATGGCCCTGTTTGTCAGCAGCACGGGGCTTGGCACACTCCCTCGGGCGTAATACAGTATGAAATGCATTTTAATGCTTCCACATCTGAGGCCTGTCAGTGCTATCAACCCCCACCCCCCACCCCCCCACCCCACCCCAGAGACCACACATTTCTCACCTCACACTCCTCTCCTCCTTTCCTTTTATCTTTTCTCTTCTCTCCTCTTTTACTCTACTCTCCTCCTTTCCTCTCATCTTGTCCCTCCATTCCTCTCAGGTCTCCTCTCTTCCCCTCTCCTCCTGTCCTCTCCTCTGTCTTCTCTCTTCCCCTGTGCTCTCCTCTACATCCCATCTCTTCCCTCCACTCCCCTTCTCTCCTCTTCTACTCTACTGTCCTCCCCCCTTCTCCTCTCCTCCCCTCTCATCCTTCCTTCTCCTCTCCTCCCCTCTCTTATCTCTCTACAGTCCTCCTCCCCTCTCCTCTCCTCAATAGGATGGTGACAAGGTCCCTGGTGTCTCTCTGAGATCCCTGGTTCAGCTCCCGTGGCACATCCAAAGCTGGTCCTCCCACATCCTGTTGTTTTCAGCCCAGTGATGGACACACGGACACCATTAAAGCCTCTATTAAAGTGAAATACCATCTCAGGAAAGAGTACATTGAGCCCCATCACCTTAAAAAAGTGTTAGCGTTATACTTCAGCTGTAATGCTTAATAGCAGCAGTACATCATGGCCGTGAAGCTTGATGGCTGAGACAAACTGTCCACTCAGCAGGACCCCTGGCCACCGTTCATGTCCCATGTCTACCTCCTCCTCTTCCTCCTCCTCTTCCTCCTCCTCCTGAAATATATGTGGCATGAGCCAGAGCGCTGATTATGGACCCTAAACATCTATCGGCCATGACTCCCTCCTCACACATTGCAAATAATCCAGACCATCCACACATGTAATGTAGAAAATGTCATTTGAGTGACTGAGTGCAACAAGATGCCCCAAAAACATATTTATATGCATTTAGTGACCCTTTCAGCGAGTGAGTGAGCAAGCGAGCAAGTATTAGGCACTCTTGGGTAGGAATTTGTGGTTGCTGCACACAATTGTACACACGCACACACACACAGACATACATGCATACATGCACACACACACACACACACACATACTCCCCCACCCTCCGCAGCCTCGAGGGAAAGGGGTTGTTCGGCAGCGATGTCACTTCCCCTGAGTGCTCTCTGCTGGTGATGTGTGAAGGAATACTGCGGGAAGCAGATCTACACACACCGATGAAAATGACATATCGAAATTCAGTGACCCATGTTCCCTGAAAGCTACCCCTTAATAAAACATTATGCACACAGGGTGAAACTGACCCAAATGCAACATAGGAAAAAGCTCCTGTCAGAGTCGGGCACTCGGTGGTAGGGAGGTTATTGATGCGTGTTGTCACATCGGATCAAGACAAAATTGCATTTCTTTGTTTATTTTTTTGCCCGTGAACATGGCAGGTTAAAAGAAGATTACTTTGAGATTGCTTCTTTAATTTCTTTAGGTGTTGGCGAGTATTGATTTCGCCACTCTTGATCACACTTTGTGTCCAATCGGTTTTAGCACAGAGGCCCTGAATGGTGACCTGTGGCCCGGGTTCACGTCTCGTCAGATTACAGACGAGATCTGATCAGAAAAGCACAGAGAGATGTGCTTTTCTGATCAGATGAGAGATTGGATCAAAGGTAGAGTGATCAGATGTCCCAAATTTTGCCTCATTGTCCCGCATTTGATATGAAATCACAACATTACATATATTCCCCTCCCCTCCCCTCCCCTCAACAAATGTCGCTTCAGCTTTCTATCGCTTTTCATTACTCCTCTCCCATTCAGCAAAGATCTGCGAAATCATCATGCCTGTCCAGAATTTGGACTGTTTGAATCTGGAAACTGACCACCCAGACCGATAGTCATGTTAACCACATCATTAGTGGTCCTTACAAGCTACTAAAATATTAACAACAAAAAAGATAATTTACTCTCAGTTTACTGTCCAGTTTATTGCATAAATGTACTGTGGCATAATGTACTGTGTGCTTCATTAATTGGGCCCCAAAGCGGACCATCGCAACTGTAATGAAAGAGCATCAGTAATTCCATACAAAATTAATATTTCTTCATAATTAAGAGGAATCTATGATATATAAGAAACAACAACCCTCAACTATTACACTATTATAATTATAATGTGCATAAGAACTTGGAGATTGATATTAAATACAAGAAAGCATCTGTAAAATAAAGTTCAAGAATGATATTTGGTTGGAGATTCAAGTAGGAACAAAATACAGTAGAAAATTGCAACAATAATAATACATTTTATTTGTATAGTACCTCTCATACAAATACTTGCAACTTAAAAACATATTAATAAAGTTAAATCAGGAAAACATTAAAAACAATGAAAGCAATAAAACTAAGAACAATAAAACAGCAATGACAATTGGAATAATAAACATAAAAATAAGATTAAATAATTTAAGAGCCTGAGTAAACAGGTATGTTTTGAGGTGCATGTTAAAACGGTTAACAGGCAATGCTTACAAAAACATCCTTGGTATGTCTGACCAAACACATTCCCAGAGTTTGCTTTCACCAAATGCGACCTTGAGGAAACCCTGAGGCGGAGGCGTCATAGCTGTGTTATGATTTCAGATCAATCCCTCTCATCTCTGCCAAACTGGCACGCAACTGCATAGAAATAAAAGAGGAAGGCTTTAAAACGTAATCAGGGGGTGGTTGGAATGAGCAGAAAGTGGGCACTCCATGAGTGACTACGCGCGCTATTAATGCAAGGACACACGAAAATGAAATGGTATTCAGCTAATCGCTGCCCTTGGCGAGGCCTTATTAAGCTAATCGCACTAAACAAACATCGTCGTCATCATCGCAGACTTCCCGAGCGTTCTCTCCTTTACCGCGCTCATTAGGTTATCCGTGTTCAGTGCGTGCTTTCCCGACCGCTGGCTTCTAGTCAATACATCTCTTCATCGTAGCCTTTTGCGAAGGGGCACATTTTAGCATTGCACTACGAATTAAATATACAGTATATTCTCAGGCTCTCTGGATCTTCCCTGCTAGTAGAATACGCAAGTTTAAACGTTCAAACTGCCTATCATGCCTTGTAGACGCCCTATAAGAGGATTGCCAGAGCAACCTGAAATTCCCTCAATTCAATTAAGCAAAAACACAGCACAACACTGAGCAGCAGGCCATAGACTCACGTAGTACATCTAATACATGTATATACAGTATCATGTAATGTACAATAAAAGTGCTAAGAAGGAGATTAGATGAGAATCTCAACCTCTGTCCTGGGGACCCACTATGTAGCTATGCTGTTTTTCGTTCCACCCTTAAATGCAACCTCTAAATTGTAACGAGCTGTTCAGTTTTCTTAATTAGACACTTAGAAAGTCTATTGAATTATTTACTCTCGTAATGCATATTGTCAGAAATAGCTAAGCATGCCGTGAAGAAAAAAATGTTCCATTTTCCCATCCTAGGACTAGAAACACTTAAAACACGTTTTGCGGTACAATGATTGAGCAAGAGATTGAGTGTAACAAAAACAGCATACACGGGGGACCCCAAGGGCCGAGGTTGAGCATCACTGCTTTAGAAGATACATCCTCTGTTATTCTGTCCTGCCTGAAGAAAGAGTAAGTTGACACGAGTTGAATGCTTTGCTTGTGCAGATGCGGAAAAATACCATGCTGCAACGTGGTATTTTTCTGGTTAACGCGCCTATAGTCAGAGCACGAACTGAACTGGGCGAACGTTGGCTAGCTTGCTGCCATTTGCAGTTCGGATCAAACATGAGATTTTAGCTAGCTAGCTAGCATGACGTTTTCGAAGAAAGTCTTTGTATATTCAACATGTCAAATAATAAGCTGCGGTTTTGTTTCAACTGTTTCAACTGAACTGGGCTAGCTAGCTGCATGACATTGAGGATTGTGAAGTCAGAGAAAAACCCTCATTGTGTCAGATTGATACTATAGGGCGCTTTTTTAGGAAGTAAAAGAGATAATAATCATACAACCAGAGAAAGGGGGCAGTGAGCAGTATCACCATAGCAGCAGAGGAGGTCAAATCCCCCCCAATATGTCAATACGTTATGAATACGTTATGAATACGTTATGAATATGGATGTTAGGTGTTTATTAAATTATGATGTCAGGGATTTCATATGAGGATAATCTCTATTTTGCAGTAGTGAGGGAGGCAGGCATGCAGCATCAGGGGCAATGAACACATCATCGTCATCATCATCATCAGAGCAGCATATTCTCACAGTTCCCAGCTCACTTTGCCAGCTGTGCCAGGCTACACCGCGTGATGTAGCCGAACGGTCAAATCAGTGCCCAGAATGCGGAGCTGCCAACGAGCGACTTTCACGTCTCCTTCAGATCTGTCACGCTGTTAACGAGTCTGGCTCTGCTCGTCAATTAAGAGGCAGCAGATGATTATACGGGGTAATATGCTGTCTCCGAATTGCAGGAGCACACACACGTAAAGCCTGAATTATACTTGATCACACATCCACGGCGTTCACTCTAACAAACGGCGAGTCCGGTCTCTGTAGACATTAGGGCATTCATGGATCGTGCGCTCCAGAGAGCGGAGTGCATCGTTACACTCCATGACAGTAGGTGGCGGTATACATGAAGGAAACTAATTAAATTACCGGAAACCGCTCCCCATCTCAACTAATCATTCCAGTAAATACTGCTCGGTTAAGTCAACGTCCCTTTTTCGAGGGCTGGTCCGTTTCGACTTCATGACAAATAAAGTTTGCATTTTTGTTCATTCACCCTCGCTTTCACGCCGTCCAATCGAACCTGCTCAGGTGTAGACTTTGCCAGACTCCTTCGTTGTGAGGCCATTTAACATGGTATCGATCCTCCATATCATTTCACTCCAAATGAGTGTTACTCCAACTGGCAATCGTATGACGTAGAATAAAACGTCGTTTGGAAGAGCCTCTCGGGAGTGAAGGGATGCACAACTTATCTGTCTGTGTATTGAACACGGCACCGCACGCATTGTTTAAAAATTTGAGAGGCGCATGACACAGCACGTGGACCGCGATTCAGACCAGCAAGCACTGTCTTTGGAGACGCACGTGTCATTTCGCTGGGCGCGGGCTCCGTACCGTGCATGCTGGCTCGAGCATAAATCGGGCTTCATAAAACCCATCAGCCCTTGATACTGCAGCCACAGGCAGACTCAGAGAGTACACGCTAAAACATAATTGATCCTGCATTATTGTGCGGGAGAATAAACATCCTACGTTTTATAATATAATGTATGCAGATACATTCGACACACGTTATATAAGCTTGTCGAAGCACTGCACAGGGTTAAGGAGGGAAACCTCTGTGGAGAAGGCAGTGTGTGTGTGTGTGTGTGTGTTGGGGATGGAGGGGGAGGGTAGGTGCATTTGGCTTTGTATGTATGTGTTTATTTGTGTCTGCATTTGTCTAAATATATTCAGTGTATATATATGTGCTTTTTATGTCATTTGTGTGTATGTGTGTGTGTGAACCTGAGTCAAAGCTCCTCCACATCTCTGACTGCACACGGTAGTGTGTGTAATAAGGTGGGGGCTCCGATGGGACAATTACAGTGGAGAAATTCAGCCTTTTAATTCTTGCTGTATCTGCTTACTGATAGAGCGATGTCATTTATTCATATTACTGCTGATGGGACTGAATACCAGGACCTTGGACAGAGAGAGGTAAAGCATGGGAAGGAGCAAAGGAGAGCAGGAGGAAGGAGGGGCAAAGGAGAGGAGATGGGAGGAAGGGAGAGTTAGATGGAGGAGAGTGAGATTTCAAAAAGATGAGAGAAGGGAAGAGGTAGATGGAGCAGGAGGAGCGTGAGATGGAGGAGGAGAGTGAGATGGAGAAGGAAGAAAGGTGGAGAGGTAGATGGAGAAGAAGGGAAGGTATATTGAGATAGAGAGCAGACCTGCTCCAGGCTCCTCCATGGTGGAAGAGCTGCACTCACCCCCTGCCCTGATAGACAGCCCTTGTGTGAGGGTGGGGTGGGGGGTGCTGCAGGAGCTGCCATTGTTATGAAAATGAGTCATTCTGCTGCGCCTGGGGGAAAAGAGCGCCGCGACCTTTTACTCGCAACACTCCGCTACTGTTAAACAGAGAGGGAGGGAGGGAGGGAGGGAGGGAGGCAGACCAATGCCTATCTCCTTCGTTTCAAACAGAATTTCTCACAGATTGATGCATTCAGATACCTGACCCTCCTTTTGGGGGTGTGTTCGTGCGTGTGCTATGATTGTTCCTACCATGTATTAATGCACATCTTGTAAGTCGCTCTGGATAAGAGCGTCTGGGAAATGCTTAAAATGTTTAAAAAAATGTGTGCGTGTGCGTTTGTTTCACCCTCTTGTTTGCTGTAGCTCTTTAAGTGTTTTTATTGCATTCACTGTACAGCTGCACAGTATACCATGGGGGGGTTGTGGTGGTAGGGAGATGAGGACAATACAGGTCACTATTTGCCCAGCTGGCAGTAGGGCCAGTCCAAACTGGGGGGTGAAACAGAGGTGCCCCAATCCTGTGATGAATCACACAGGATGGAGGTGCTGCCAGACAACACACCCCCCGCACACAAACCCCCCACACGCACACAAGTGCATGCCGAACACACACACACGCATGCACACAGACGCCCCCCCCGCCCGCAAACTCCAGCCTCATGTCCTCTCTCTAACAACCGCCTCACCAAGAGATACACTAATCCCCCCCCTGCCAAAAGCTCCCGTCCCACAGGGGCAGTGTCATCTTCCTCTCATCTGTCTTCCTCAGAAAATCCCTTCTGTCTGTTTTCCTTTCTTTTCTTCTTCCCCCAATGCTGTCGCCAGAACACAGGTTTGAAACTTAATTCCGTGGATGGAGGAGGGGGACGGGGGCCAGTGCGGTGTGCTGGGAGCACACTTTGATGCCCCCGCCACTACCTGGGGGAAAAAAAGGAGAATTAGCATGGTGTCCCGAGGGGGGGCCTGCTTTGCTCATCCGATTTATCTCCCCCAAAGGAGCGATGTATCACCACCACAGTGACCCCCCTCCTTTCTCCCTCTCCTCCCCTCCTCTTCTAGCATCATATAAGTACAAGCTTTCTTTAGAGACGGTAAGAAAGAGTGGTGTGTGGTTGAGTGTGTGTGTGTGTGTGTGTGTATGTGTGTGTGGCAGAGGGCATGGGACAGGTCAGAGGTGTCAACCGTTGAAATGATAGATGTGACTGAGACATGTCTTTGTTGTCTTTTTGCTCTCTCGTTTACAGAGCCATTTTTCACTCTGTGTTGTATCTCTGTCTCTCTGCTCCTTGTCTCAGGGCAGGGTGTTTATTTCACTTTCAGAAGTGTAAGCTCGGCTGCAGTGGAGGCGTCTGTGGTTCTCATTACCGCTCCCAATGTTAGGACACTAAGTGCCAGAGCGGTTTTTGTCCGCCTGTGTCCGCTTCATTGGCCTTCCGAGGGCAGGCTGCGAAACTCACCACGGGCGACTCTGAGAGCCAAGGAAACGACCCTGACGACCCCCCGCGTGCCAGGGCAACGACCCCGATGACCCCTGTTCCTGTACCAGAGCCCCCCCTCGCTCAAAAAGGGCACATGACTGAGTTTCACTCTGAACCTCACAAGTATACAGAGAGGGAGGGGTGGAGAGGGAGAAAGATGGAGGAAGGGGGAGAGAAAGAGCAGGAGGAAGAGAGGGAAAAGGGAGAGGAAGAAAGTGCGATAGGGAGAGCGAGAGGGAGATGGAAGGTGAGAGAAAGGGGGAGGGGGTAAGAAAGAGAGAGAGTTAGGGAGGCAGGGAGAGAAAGCAAGAGAAGGAGGAAGAGAGGGGAGAAAGGGAGGAGGTAAGAAAGAGAGAGCAGGAGAGAGAATCTGTCCTTTGTAGATAAGTATAAGCTGATCAGTGGCCCCTTTGGGGGGGCCATGTCCCGGGCACACAGGCCCAGCGGAGGTTGGAGTGAAGGCGGGGTGTGGGGAGGCCTCACGCCGCAGGCCTGTGTTCAGTCCCATGGGCTATATGTGGAATCGGCAGGGCGCTCGCTCTTGCGCACCGATTGCATCATTGTAGGAAGCGGACGTTGGTTGCCGGGGGGACAGAGGGGCTGCTGATTGGCTCCTGTCTGAAGGTCAGCGGTGCTTAATGAGAGACTTCTCTAATTCTCTTGTGGGGGGGGGGGGTGGATGTTTTGGGTCAGGGGTCAGACTAAAGGTCACTCCGACCGATGACCTTGGCCCTGTTTGGTCAATGCTTAGCATTCTGCTCCCTTTCCCCACCCCCCAAATCTAATCAGATCAAATTTATTTGTATCGTGCTTTTTGTGCATATTTTGTCACAAAATGAATTGTCACAAAAGACAACCCAGGCCCCCCAAAAGCAAGCCTATGGTGAAAATCTCCCTTGCTCGAGAGTATAGGGAGAAACCCTGGTAGGAATCAGACTAAGGGAGGGGACTATCCTTTTCTGTCTGCCACCGGGGGTGTCCAAAAAAAACACTGTGTCAGGGTCAGACCCCAGGGGTAGGCCTACAGTGGAACACTCCCCCTCTCCAGGAGTTTGCTGTAAAGCACTTGATTATCACATTTAAACACTCACGAACATGGTGAAAATGCGCCGCTTCATTGGCTCTTAGAAAACAGACACATCGATGAGTCTCGGGGCACCTTCTCCCAGCCAGCTGTTCAGAGTCAAGCGCTCCAGGTGTCTAGAGTGTTGTTCCCCCTCTCTTCACCTCTGTTTTTTTCTTTCTCTCTACCTCCTCCTCTCTTTTCATGTCTCGCCTGGCCTATGGTTGGGGCTTGGGAAGTGACAGGAAAGTTCAGATGTAGGCAGCAGGGTAGTGTAATGATTAGGGAACTGGACTTGTAACTCAAAGGTTGCTGGTTCAATTCCCAGGAGGAACACTGCTGTTGTACCCTTGAGGAAGGTACTTAATCTGAATTGCTTCAGTAAAAATATCCAGCTGTATAAATGGATTGTATGTAAACTGTAAGTCGCTCTGGATAAGAGCGTCTGCTAAATGCCTAAAATGTCAATGTAAAATGTAGATACAAACACTGAAGGTGCTGTGGGAGATTAGACTACATCTTATGCTACTCTCACAGCTCTCACAGGTCTCACAGCTACTCAACAGGTCAGACAAATAAGGGACAGGGAACTTAGGAAGCTAACCCCACAAACATGTCAAGTAAGTTCACCTCAGAGGCTTTGACTGGCTTTCCTGTCCCTCAAACATCTGTTGAGCACAGTTGGGCACCAGGGCTAGCAAAAAAATTAACAGGCCTGTTGGCAACCAAGAAAAACACTGCCATCTGCTGGCCAGCTGTGGGCATTGTGGCACCCGATGCTTTGCTGTGGCCTGGGTCTCCCCTTCTCCTTCACTCTAGGGCCCTCTCTGTCTCTGTATTAGCATGTTTCCTGTTTCTTCCCAAACCATCCTTGCCTTCTGATATACTGTTTGTCCTTTTCAACCAATGGAGATTTCTCACGTGTGTTTTTTTTCTCTGCTTGACCAGTAGGGGAAGTGTCCATTGCTCTGGAGCCAGGTGGTGGGGACAATGTGCTGTAGGAGACGCTGTCCTTCTGATAAAATGTATTAATTTGGATCCTGGGGGGTCCTGGTGGGAGGTCGAGGAGTGGAGGGGGGGTTTGCATATAGTTTCTGGAACATTTTCAGAACTTTCCATCATTCCTCCCCCTTCTCTTGCACTCATCGGTCATCAGCGCGAGTGCAGGTGCGAGCTGCAGGCTGTCATTGGTCGTCATCGCGAGTACAAGCATGAGCCACAGCCTGTCATTGGTGGTCAGCGTGAGCAGCAGCCTCTCATTGGTTGTCAGCATGAGCACGAGCGCGAGCAGCATCTGAACTCGTGACGGCACTCCCTGATTGCGCCCACAGGGGAAGCTCCCCGTTTCCGCCTGCGCTCTCCGATCCCATGAATATTTCAGGCCCTGTTCCTCCCCTGAGTGACTCTTCCTCTCCGCTCCCCTCGCTCCGGAACCCCCCTCTGCTCCCCCACTCCCAGGCTGTGTGGGGTTCTGCTTTATTATTTAGATCACTCTTCCCCCTGGATTACTCCTGCTTTTAATGGAGCAGGCCTTCTTGTTCGCTTCAAACCGCCACCACTCTGCCACCAGCGCAGCGCTCCTCTCTCACTTAAATTGGTTAGAAACTGTTGGTGTAGTGTTTCTGTGTGTCCCATTTTTTAACTCACTCATTTTAATGTTTTTTGGTTAAGGTTATGGAGATCTTGATGGTCAGATTTATTCAACGTAATCGTGTATTGAGGTATGGCTAATTGTGCAATCGTAGCAATAAAGGCGGGTTCATTTCTCTCTCTCCCTCCCTCCCTCCCAATTCAAGTTCAAATTTTCTTTATTGGCACGACAATCATATTTATTTAGCAAAAGCATGACAGTAATTTAACAAAACAGGAATAAAATAGTTGTACACTGATAACAGTATCGGTCATGGTGAGATGTCCTCCCTCCTCGTGTCCCTGTGCTACCAGCTGGATGGGTAGGGAGGGGTTCAGCTGGAGGCCTGTATACGTGAGGGGTGGAGGGGCGGGGCATTTTGGGTTTAAACTCCCGCTGAAATGTTTTATGACAGTTCCGATCTCTTAATCTACTACTGAACAATTTGTTTGCACAACCCCCATATATACAGTACCAGTCAAAAGTTTGGACACACCTGCTGGAAACTAGGTTTATCTCATAATTGACAATGTTTTACACCGTATACGTTTCTGTAAATACTTGAAAATTACAAAAAACGCATGTAACAATAAACAAAAGGAACATCAAAGCAATGTTCAAGAAAATTGAATTGAAAATTGAATCTTGGATTCCTCAAAATAGTCACCCTTTGGCGTGAGAATAGCCTCACAAACAGTGGCCATTCGGTTAATAAGTTTCAGCAGGAAATCACCCGACATGTTTTCCCAGCTATCCTGCAGCAATTCCCAGAGAAACTTGTGGGTTGCTTTGCTTTGACTCTTCCTTTCCAGTTTGTCCCATACAAGTTCTATGGGATTGAGGTCTGGACTCTGGGCAGGCCAGGTCTTTAGTTTGAGTTGTCGTTCACGTTCCTCCTTCACCAGATAGTTCTTGCACAACTTCAAGGTGTGTTTCGGGTTGTTATCTTGCTGAAGAATGAAGGAGTGCCCAATTGGCTGTAATCTAGATGGAAGGTGTGTCCATACTTTTGACTGGTACTGTATGTATTTTCTCAAGACTTCATTTCTGGCTACACCACTGTCCCCCGGATGTGGGCCCATTCATGGATCCCATGCAGGTGAATTCTACATGCTGCCACGGATTGGAACTGCACATCAGGACGGCAGTGTAGTATAATGGTTAGGGAACTTTGCTTGTAATGCAAAGGTTGCAGGTGCGATTCCCAGGTGGGGCACTGCTGTTGTACCCTTGAGCAAGGTACTTAACCTGAATTGCTTCAGTAAATATCCAGCTGTATAAATGGATTGTATGTAAGGAAATGTGAACTCTGTAAGTCACTCTGGATAAGGGCGTCTGCTAAATGGCTGTAATGTAACGTGACACCACGTGCCGATTTCCCTCAGCCCGGTGACTTGCCTTTGCCGCCGCTCCGCACCGGTGCCGCGATGCGCCGCGTCGGCGCCTGTCGCTATGGCAGCCACTTTGTTTTCTGAAGCGGTGGGACTCCGCCTGTCACTGTCTCTCATGGACGCCGTCGCTCACGGGGGCCGAGGGCGCTTCCGAGCGGTGGGGTGTGGGGACGTCTCGCTCCAGCTGCTCCTCACTGCAAAAGGTGATCCGTGGTCATGTTGCTTTCGGGTTCCCACTGCAGTCGAGCTCTCGCTCACGGTCTGGCTTTCCACACGCCCAGCGCTGAATGTGACACGCTCCTGATCTCCTGAGCACGTGCGGGCCACTGCGCCAGGTGCATGTTCTTATACGTGCGCCCCTGCATGCTCCAAATGAGCTTGTTTAAGGACAGCGATTTAACTCCATGTGTGTCCCTATCTCACTGTAGTCTCTAGAGATTGGCCTGGGGAGGGTATTGAAGGGGGGGAGGGTGCATGCAAACGTTAAGCTTTTCCAGCGTGCATCATCTCCCCTCTAGTTCTGTCCTGAATCGCACCCTCTTCTCAATTTTCTCTCTTTTTTTTCTGCTCGTTCAGCATCAGCGACAGATCAGTGCGGGCGCTGATATCCTTTCAACAGGAGGAATCGGGGGAAGGGGGGGCTTCGCTGTGGCATGCTACTTCTCTGCTCCTGTCACGCTTCTTTCAGAAGCCAAGATGGCTCATGTCTGATTTGTGTTGTTCATTTCCACACCCTGCCCGAATCAGAGCGCAAAGAATCACCCCCCCACACCCCCTCTCTCTCTCTTTCTCTCTCTCTCTCTCTCACAATCACTCTCTCCCCCTCTCTGTTTCCCTCTCTCACTCTCTCCGGGTGAAGAGGTGAGGTCATCGCTGGTAATGGCCACGCAGTCGCTGAGCGCTGCATCTCGCGGCACGTTCACAATCAAAGCACCCCCTGCCCTTCCCCCATCACTCCTGTTGTCTCTGACAGCCGGAAGCGCAGAAATGAGTCAGAGAAGCGGGGGGGAAGAAGAGAAATTCATTTGGAGCGTTAGAATAATGAAAAGATGAATGTAGCGAGATGTGCGATAAAACATAATTGTCCCTCCTTTCCCATCAGTTCCAATCACAGTGAAAGTCCCTCACGTTCCCCCAATTATTATCACAATCTACTATAAATTACAGATGGATATCTTGAATTATTCATTATGCATAACTTAAGCAGTTTCTGGCGTGGTTGGAAAATAATAAAGGATCTCAGAATGGCTCTGTCTTGCTATATCAGCTCGTTGAGCTCGCTCAGCACGTCAGGGACATTGGTGCTCTAAGACGTTGTGAAGCTATGCGGTGCGGGCTGCGTATTGAGCACACTGGCTCCTGTAGCTCCAGCAGCTTCTCTCTGCTGGGGCGGCCAGCCGGCCCTGTGTCTGATGAACTGTGTTCCCAGTCTGAAGTAAGCGCTGAATTCACTACTCCATTAGGACTGTACTTCTGCACTGTCCTTCTTGACCATTGGTCATTTTCACTCAGGATCGGGCCCTGGGGGCACGCTAGTTTAGGTTTCACTGTTTTTCTAAGCTTCTAGCAATGCATGATGTGCTCATTGTGGTATGTGCGTGTGTGCCTCTAGCTGTGTGTGTGCATCTAGGTGTGTGTGTGTGTGCATGCATGTATGTGTGCATGCACAGTGTGTGCGTATATGTTTGTGGCACATTTTAAAGAAAAAACTGCATATTTTTAGCATATATTATGAACAATGAACTTAACACACAATTCTTTGTCTGTTTTGTTTTATGAAAATGTTTAGAACCCACTTGGCAGCTATAGAATGGTAACCCCTTTTATTAACATAATCATGTATGTGTGTGCGAGTGTGTATATGTGTGCACAGTGTTAAATCCTTGTGTAGCTCAGGGAAAGTAAACACAGTGCAGGTGGTAGTCTGTGGCTCGCACAGGCCAATCCCATGGGAGGGTCAACCGGCTAACCAGATCACCGCCCCGTGGATGTGCTTTCATTTTACAGAGAGATTTAGCAGATGTGTGTCCTCTAAGCTGGTTAATCCCACAACACACGCATACATAAACGCTCACACATACACACACCCACAGGCATACACACACACACACCCACATACTGTACATACACATGCATACATATATGCTCACAAACACAAACACTCACACGCACACATACACAAACATACAGTGAGTATAAAAAGTATTCACATTTTATTTGCTTACTTCATGGAATCAGAATGGATTTAATTGGGATTTCTTGCCACTAATAAACACAAAATACTCTATGATGTCAAATAAAAAAACAACCGTAAAGCTTTTTTCTCAATTGATTACAAATAAAAAACAGACAATAATTGATTCCATAAGTATTCACCCCTTTTGCTAAGACACACCTAAATAAACTCTGGTTTATAAAAATTGTCTTCAGAGGCCACATAATTATTTGATTGGAGTCCACCTGTGTACAATGAAGGTGTTTCAAATTATTTCAAATTAAATACACCTGTCTGTGAGAGGTCCCACCACCCACCGGTGGCAGTTGGTCAGAGGGAGGGGGAAGGGTAGCCATAAGGAGCAGTAAGGCGACCTGGTAAACATAGTTGGGCGAGTCCAGCCTCAAAGGAGGCAGATCATTGCCTCGAGGTACTAGCTCGGTAAATCGAGGGTAAATCGAAATAAATACAGGGTATAATTGGCCACTAAATTGGGAGAAAAACGGGAGGGAAAAATCAGAAACAAATACATAAAATAAAATAAAAACATTCAAAGCAAATCTGAGAAAAGGTTATTCAAAAGCACCAATCATGGGAACACAAGAACATAAGAACATAAGAATACATAATGACGAGAACGGGCCGTTCGGCCCATCTAGGCTCGTCATGTCCTAATCTAAAGAGTATCTAGTACTACATCTAGCCTGGACTTGAATAGCCCAAGCGTTTCTGCCTCTACTACCTGACCTGGCAAGCTGTTCCAGGCATTGACAACTCTCTGTGTAAAGAAAAACTTCCTAATATCTGTGCGGAATTTGCCTTGAACTAATTTCCACCTGTGGCCTGTGGGAAGGATATAGGGCTCTCAAACCAAGTGAAGGAAGAGGCTATGGTCTGATGAGACCAAGATTGAACTTTTTGGCCTCGACATTAGGCACTATATTTGGTGCAACCTTAACACTGCGCATAATCTCTAGAACACTATGACCTACCAACGGTGTTTTGACAGATCAATTCTGCCAGTAAACTGTTGCAGAGCCCCAGTGTGTCAAATGAGACCGTAAAAAGGGAGACATATACTGTCAAACTATTTCTTCAGGAATATGGAGAAGGTGGATTTGAATCAGGAAGATGCTAGAGAAATTGCTGAGAAAATGCAGGTGGATATTATATTTCCTGTGGATAGGCAGCAGAGAGCAACTCACCAGTTCCTGTATAAGGCACAGAGGAAACTCATTTTTCACCAGAACAAGCACAACTCCTCCAGGGCAAGGGTACGCAGGAACGCATGCAGCGCTAGCTCTTCCTGGACAACAGCGGGGAACGTGGGGTAGCCCAGCCGGGCGTGATATCAGCAGCGAAAGTGCTTACTGATTCTTTCTTAAGGCAAGATTTTTTCCTTCCACTGGTTGATACAGCACTGAATAGAGTCAGTGAGAGGTTTACACAGATGGACCAATTTTTCTCCACATTTGGATTTTTATACTTGGAGAAATCTGTTCAAGAAAACACACTGGAGGTGTCATGCAGGAACCTGTGGCAGAAACTAGGGGATATTGACAGCCAGAACTTGGTTCTCAAAGTGAGGGCAACTGTCACTGTTTTTCCAGATCACATATCTTAACCTGCAGAAATGCTAGACTACATTTACAAAGAGAATCTGTTGGGGCTTTATACCAATTTGAGCATTGCTCTGCATTTACTCATGACTTTGCCTGTCACTGTTGCTTCAGGAGAGAGGAGCATTTCCTCAACGCTCATCAAGACTTTTCTGCAATCAACCATGTCAAAGGAAAGATTGAATGGTTTAGCAATGATTTCTATTGAGCAGAGTCCGCAGATCATTAAATATGGAGGACATGAAGGACAAGCTTCTGCTGAAGCCAAATCCAGGATTGCAAGATTGTGAACACAACAATAGCTACTTGAAGGTAAGAAAATGTATTTTTCATTTTTTCAATTTTTGTAAGATTAGAGAACACTTCAAGTGCTCAAATGTCCTACCTTTTAGATAACAGAAAATTGTGTCAGACATTCATTGTACAGTGTGAGCATAGAGTGTCAGGTTGCACAATACATTTTCATGACAAGCAGAGGAAGGGGGGGAATCTTGCTTGGGGCCCCAAAATTGTCAAACCTGTCCCTGCCTACCGTGAAACATGGTGGCGGAGGCCTAATGCTATGGGGATGCTTTTCTGCTTCAGGGAATGGAAAACGTTCCAAAAAAGATGCCAAAATGGATGGAGCAAGATATAGACAAATCTTGGAGGAATACCTGCTGCAGTCTGCAAGAGACCTGGGACTTGGGAGAAGATTTATGTTACAGCAGGACAATGACCCAAAGCATGCAGCAAAAGCCACATTGGAGTGGTTTAAAAACAAAACAATCTATGTCCTGCAGTGGCCCAGTCAAAGTCCAGACCTCAATCCCATTGAGTATCTGTGGAAAAATGTGAAAATTGCTGTTCACCAACTGTCCCCATCCAACCTGATGGAGCTCGAGCAATTTTGTAAAGAACAATGGGCAGAAATGTCAGTGTCCAGATGTGCAAAGCTGGTAGAGACGTATCCAAATAGACTCACAGCTGTTATTACAGCTAAAGGTGCTTCTACCAAGTAGCCTTAAGTCAAGGGGGTGAACAATTATCGAATCAATATTGTCTTTATTTTATTTGTAATTAATCAATAAAAAGTTGTAAAGAGTTGTTTTTATTTGACATTATAGAGTATTTTGTGTTGATCAGTGGCAATAAATCCCAAATAAATTTTGATTCCATGAAGTAGGAAAATAAAATGTGAAAAATGCCAAAGGGGGTAGATATTTATTATACCCACTGTATATACTCACACACACGCATACATAAATACGCACACACACACACACAATAATTTATCAGCTCCACATAGATGACCCAGGGAGAGAACAGCGCTGAACGATAATAAGACCGTAGCAGACCAGGCAGGACACATGCGCATCAGTGGGAGAGAGCGCTTCTTTATTTGTGTAAATCACTCTCTTCCTCCGTCTTTCATCTCCACCAATGAGCACTGGAGGATACTGAAGATAATGAAGTTATGTATCACAGTGCCAGATAGCGTTCGCAAGCATGCCTTGATTTTGAAAATCTGTTGATGTTTGCGACCTCTTTATTATTTCCTGATTTGCATTTCAATAACCGCAATGCCGCACGTGGTTTGGTGTGAAATAATGGCTGTCAGACACCACGCAATAACAAAGAAGGAGGGAGTCACATCTCCCCCCACTCACCCCCACCTACCTCGCTACTTTGAACCTGTGCAGATCCATGTGTGCGTGCGTTTGTGCACGCGTGCGTGCGTGCGTGCGTGTGTATGTGTGTGTGTGTGCCTGTCTGTGTCAGCACATTCAAAAGACACTTGATTGCTAATTGGAACTTAATCATGGTGGAAGCCCCTCCCCTTTTTCACACCACCTGAATGTCCTTCCACAGCTAGTGTGATGTATCACACTCTGTCGTGAAATCAGTACAAATCCACTCCGATTTTGGGACGTGTGCTGTACTTGCCCTACATCTGTCAAGGAGGAGAGAGAACTCGGGCAGTGGTGTGTGTGTGTGTGTGTGTGTGTGTGTGTGTGTGTGTGCTGGAGTTGAAAATAAAATACTAGCTTCCTCTGTAGCAATTATGGTGATCGTTTCCTCCAAGTTATGAATATTCCTATCCTTGGCAATGGGAACTTCTTCAGAAAAAAGGCAAGGCAACACGACACCAGTTAAAATAGGCTGATACGAAGAAACCTCATTGCTCTAGCCAGAGCGTGGACATTGTTCTGATTTGAAATAACAATGGCTCGTGTGAATGATGGGGGAAACGCGGAACGACACAGAAAGTACAGGGGCCTAGAGCGACGTGGCAGCACTGTTATTATTTTTGCACGTGAAGGTCAAGCGAAGGACAGCAAGACACTCAGAAGCAGGCTGCTCCCCCCAACCCCTTCTACAACTGGAAATCAATGTCACTCCCCACACACACACACATACACACACGCACCCCCCACCTGCGACGTCAAACGCAGTGATTTGCCGCTCGCCAGCCTCTGCCATGTCTTTCATCAAACACCAGCGGATCCTCTCAAATCAATTCACCTTTTGCCCTCTATTCCAAGAATTCAGATTCAAATCAAGCTCAGAAAAAAAAACACGCTCACAAAAGTCATTCACTCCTTCATCATCGACCTGTGTTCATCTCGCTCTGTCGGAAAACGCCGGGTGCGTTTCTAAAATCTAATTTTGCGGGTTGATGTTATAACCTTGCTCAGGGGGCTTTCAAAAGACTATCATTCTTTTTTTTCTTTTTTATGTGGAATTTTTTTATTTTTTATGAAAGCACTATTTCCAGGATTCAAAGGCTTGCATTGCATGCATTTTGAAATGGACAAACTGCCTTTGTTAATGAAGTAAATCCAAAAAGGAAAAAACATTTTCTTTGACCATTGAAACTCCTCATTTGGAGGGGACGCTTTGAACGCAAAGTTCCTGTTGTTGACAGATATTTATATGCATATAAATAGATTTCTCTCTCTCTCTTCTCTTCCCCCTCCTTGCACTTTTTCCTTCCTCTTCTGTCTTTTTTTTATTCACCTTTTTTCTTTTTCCCTTTTTCCCTAATCTCACTTTTCCCTTTTTGTTTTCTTCTCTCTACATCTCACAGATGAGAAGGGGTGTACAGAGCAAATGTTTCTGTTGCTGACAGTTACCATACAAGAGGGTCAAAGGTGAAGCGTTGTGACTAGGTTGTTCATTTCAGCATACTTCACATTCTTTTTTCTTTTTTATGTGGAATTTTTTTATTTTTATGAAAGCACTATTTCCAGGATTCAAAGGCTTGCATTGCATGCATTTTGAAATGGACAAACTGCCTTTGTTAATGAAGTAAATCCAAAAAGGAAAAACATTTTCTTTGACCATTGAAACTCCTCATTTGGAGGGGACTTTGAACGCAAAGTTCCTGTTGTTGACAGATATTTATATGCATATAAATAGATTTCTCTCTCTCTCTTTCCCCTCCTTGCACTTTTTCCTTCCTCTTCTGTCTTTTTTTTATTCACCTTTTTTTTCTTTTTCCCTTTTTCCCTAATCTCACTTTTCCCTTTTTTGTTTTCTTCTCTCTGCATCTCACAGATGAGAAGGGGTGTACAGAGCAAATGTTTCTGTTGCTGACAGTTACCATACAAGATGGTCAAAGGTGAAGCGTTGTGACTAGGTTGTTCATTTCAGCATACTTCACAAACATCAACTTTTGGTTGTTCATTTCAGAACATACTTCACAAACATCAACTTTTGAAAACTGGAACTGACTTGTTCCGGAACTGGCTTTGCCCACCCCTGTGCTAGAATCACAGGTGTCAAACTCATTCCATCGAGGGCCGAGTGTATGCAGGTTTTTGTTGCAACCAATGCACTACACCAGGTGATGTCACTAATTAGCTCACTTCTTCAATGAATGAGGAAACCTAATTGAAATCACCTGGTGTAATGCATTGGTTACAACAGAAACCTGCACACACTTGGCCCTCGATGGAATGAGTTTGACACCCCTGTTTAGATGCTGTTCGTAAGCTGACGGGTTCCGTCTTTCTGTGCATGAACAATATAATTTTAATGAGCTATGATAATAAACAGTTTTTTTTTTTTTTTTTACTTGGTTTTTATTCTGTTGTAGCACATTATACAGTACAGTTTTGCATTGTGACATTGTTTTTTCCTTTTTCTTTTTTCTCATGTTCACTTGTCAACAATGTTCTTAAGATTATAGTATACATAGTAATAGGAAAAAATGATAGTAGGGTAAATAAGTAATAATGTAAAAAATAATCATTATAATACATAATAAAATGAATAAATAAATGATAATGATAATAATAGTAATGGAAAATAAAACAGAAAAAAAGAATACCCGTACGTACCCATATACATATATGAACATGTGTGTGTGTGTGTATCGGTACCTGGTTTGGGGAGGGGTGGAGAGTCCAAGGGGACAAAAATCAGAGGTAGGAGAGAAAGAACTGAGGTAGATAGAGACCTTGTTCAATAGGCACCTGTGGAGGTCATCAGATAAAATGGGGAAAAGAAAGGGAAGGTGAGGTGGAGAAAACCTCAATAAGGTAGATGTGGGTGAATTGGGGTAGAATGAATTGGGGATTGTCACTGCACCAGCATGCTCATTATAGGACTCCACCTCTTATTAAATGTGTTCTTTTGTAACCTTAGAGAATGTGTTATCTGCTCCATCCCATAGATGTCCCAGATCGTTTGGATCCACAAATTATACGTGGGTGGGTCAGGCTTTAGCCAATTAAATGTAATACACTTCATGGCTGCTGTTAGTAAAATCTGCAATAAATAATTTACAGCCCTTCCTTCTAGTCCTTCTGGTATCATCCCCAATAAGGCCCGATAAGATCTTGTGGGATGTCAGCATGAAATACCTCTTCAAGGGCTCGATATACCTCTTTCCAGAATGGTCTTCGCTTAGGGCACGACCAGTGTTATTGCCCACCTGTGCCCCGCAATTCCTCCAACATTTGCTGGTGTGTGTTGGGCCCATCCTCACCACTATCTGTGGTGTATGAAAATATCTGGCAATAATCTTCCATTTGAATTCCCTCCATGCGTTTGAGCTAGTCACCAGGTGTGCTTCAGGGCATACCTCTTCCCAAACATCCCTTGATATCTCTTGTTGCATCTCGGCCTCCCATCTTTCTTTAATTTGTAATGAGTTATTTGGCTTCATACACAAAAATCCCTGGCACAAGCTAGAAATGATCTTCCCATCAGCCTTCCCCATGCAAATTTATCAACAATTTCTCTGCTGCCGTGGGTTTTATAACTTTGTCCCAGTCTTGTTAGGAAACTATAACATCTCTAAAACAATCTGGGGAGGAGAAATTATTTTCTTAATTGTTCAAATTGTTGTAGACTTCAGACTACCATTACTGGACAATTGGTGTACATTAGTGAGCCCGTAGTCCGACCATCTTTTGAATCCTATATCTAAATGGGAAGGTATAAAATCCTTAATTGAGCCTATGCTGGTCAGGGGAGAAATGTAACTGGGTAGGTTGAATGATGACTGTATTTCTCTCCAGATTCTTAAGGTGGACCCAGTCCACTCTCCTATTCAAATTTATTTTAAGGGGACATCCAGGTGGGGCAGCCAGGACAGAGGTTGACGGCATTGGCTTTTCTCAGTATTAAACCAGCGTGTATCTGTGTTACAACCTTGAGCCATGCTATCAGAGGTTTTAGCTGTGCGGCCCAGAAGTAATATCAAAAATGTGTACGTCCTATTCCTCCTGTTGTTTTAGAAAGTTGCAGAGTTTTGAGACTAATACTTGGTCGTTTTCCTTGCCAAATTAATCTGGAAATTAATCGATCCAGCTTATCAAATGTAGATTTTGGAATCCCTACTGGTAGCATTTGAAATGGGTAGAGCATGCTGGGCAACACATTCATATGTATACTCTCCACACGTCCTCATAAAGATAGAGGGAGCGTTGACCATCAGTCCAGATTGTTACAAAAACATCAGATTATTTTCTTATAATTGGCTTCATACAGTTTCTGTAGTGATGGGGGGATATAAATTCCAAGATACTTAATACCTTCTTTGGGCCATTTAAAGCCGCTTTGAGTTATAACCTGCTGTGGGACTTCACCTCCTATACCCATGGCCTCAGTTTTGTCCATGTTTACTTTATATCCTGAGTGCTATCCTTATATATATATATATATATATATATATGACTTTATATCCTGAGGGCTGGCAGTGTAGTGTAATGGTTAGGGAGCTGGGCTTGTAACTCAGAGGTTGCAGGTTCAATTCCCAGGTGGGGCACTGCTGTTGTACCCTTGAGCAAGGTACTTAACCTGAATTGCTTCAGTAAAAATATCCAGCTGTATAAATGGATTGTGTGTAAAGAAATGTAAACTGTGTAAGTCGCTCTGGATAAGAGCATCTGCTAAATGCCTAAAAATGTCAAATGTAATGTAAATGCTATCCAAACTGGGAGATAAGCTCTTTTAAGTGTGGTACTGTCGATGTAGGTTCTGTCTTATAGAGCAGGACGTCATTTGCATAGAGCGATATTTTGTGCTCTTCTCCGTTAATTATTATGCCTTGTATGTTACCATTTTCCCTGATTAGCTGAGCAAGAGGTTCAATACTAATAGCAAACAGCAGGGGAGACAATGCGCATCCCTGCCTGCACCCACGCTCTAGTGCAAAGGACTCAGATCTTTATCCATTTACTTTAACTGAGGCCTGTGGGTTTAGGCAGAGCGTTTGCATCCATTTTAGAAAGTTGGGGCCAAATTTGAGTCGTCTCAACGTCTCAACGAAATAAAAACTGCCAAGATACACGATTGAACGCCTTGTGCGCATCCAGTGAAAGAATCATCCTTCTTACCTTGCGAGTGGGTTATTATATTTAGCAGTCTGCGGATATTGTTGCCATAGTACCCTCCAGTATTAAATCCGCTTTGATCCGGATGTATGACCTGGGCAATAATTTTGCTAACCCGCCTAGCCAGAATGGTTGTTAATATGCGAAGGTCCCCATTTAATAACGAAATGGGCCTATATTATTGGAATTCATTTGGGTCTTTGCACTCTTTATGTATAACCACTATTGTCACTTCACTCCAGGAGGGGCCCGTGATTCTGGATTTGAGAGCGTGGTGGTATGCCCTCAGTAGTAGGGGGGATGTAATATCTTTGAAGGTTTTATCAAATTAATATAGCCATGGGCTTTTGTTATTTTTTTATGTTGAAATTATCTGCTGAATCTTCCCCCCTCCTCAATAAGTTCATCTAGTTCTTCTGTCATTGAATCTGTTAACTCAGTTCATTTGATGTCTTTCAGGAAGTGTGCGAGTACTTCATCCTCAGAGCCGGAATCTGTGTTTTGGTACAATGTCTTGTAAAATTCAGCAAATGATTCGGCAATCTCATTTGGAGGGAGGGCTCATTCTCGAAGGGAGGGCTTTTGGGACAGGTTGTCTATCCATAGACTGTGACATTACACAATTAAAGTCCCCTACCATCAGGAGGAGTCCAGTGCTATATTGTAATAAAACTTAAAAATAGTTTTTATAAAGTCTGGTTCATCCTCATTTGGGGCATATGTGTTCATTAGGGACACATCTATCCCATCAATGGTTCCGTTTACTCAAATAAATCTGCCTTCAGTACCCTTATGGGTTGTTGAAACTCTGATTTGTTTTCTGATCTGTGCACCAAGATGGACACTCCTCTTTTCCTCCCCGACCTATGTGATGAATAGTAAACTTTGTCTGCCCATGTTTTTTTTTTTTTTTCGTGCTCTGTATCTGGAAGGTGGGTTTCCTGCAAAAACGTGATTTGGCAGCTGGCTTGTCTCAGTTGATTTAGGACTTTCTTTTTTTGATAGGTCTGTGGAGTCCTCTAACATTATAGCTTATTATCTTCAGTGACCCCATGATTTAAAGTGTGTGTTTAAGGTAAGATACGTATGAAATGGGTAGGGAAGGGGTAGGGAAGGGGGGAGGAGAGGGAGGATATAAGACAAGAAAGTGTGTGTGTGTGTGTGTACGGTGTGTGAGTGTATGTGTGCAAGGGAGCTGTCGAGGTTGTGAGGGGGCTGAAAAGAGGGCAGAGGCATTGAAGGTGGGGGAGAGAGAAGAAAATGATCCCAGTAGGATCCCAGGGGAACATTAAGATCTGAACGGCAGGGTAAAACAATCCCTGAATTGTCATAGGAACATAAACAGTCCAATAAAACTTGAGATAGGAATATCCGAGCCTGCTCTATTGACGCCCGGATCTAAGCTGCGAGGTTTAAACAGGCAGCTGTGTGAACCACCACTTCTAACAGTGTTCGCTTGTGCTTAGTTTAGAATATGAACACTAAAGCTCTCAAAAGTTTGTAAACCATGCTCCAGTGGAACCTTGTATGTGAATATATATAAAAAGCACTTTTGTAAAAATATAACCTCTGAAACATTGTATTACAAGAAATAACCACCGCACTACATCATAACAGTGTCCAGAAATAGCATTGGTAAAGTAGCTGCATGTGAAAGAAAAATAAAGAAAAAATTGATGTATTTGTGCTGTGGTTATATAGGCTTCTGTGTAGTCTTCCAGTTTTTTGGGTCATTCTTTCAACATAATCATTGTCCCTTATAAATTGGACCCTTTTAAAAATAAATCAGAATAAATGAATAAAAGTATAGACCCTTTGGTCTTAGAAATCTAGCAACATCTCTATTGCAAGATAAGTAGCAAGCCGTTTCATTTGATCCTGAACAACAACATATCTTTTTTTTTTTTTTTTTTTTTTTCTGCTCTCAGGCTCGCTCTCAGGCTCTCCATAGGACATCCACACCATCCTGGTGGTAATGCATGTTCGCGATAATGACCCATGGTCTTCTTCCCAGTTTTCTTGGTGCGAGGTTGCGGTGAGATCGTTCAACTCGGAGGTCTCCATCCATTTGCAACACCTCTTTAAGTCATTTGGAAATCGCTGTTGTGGAACTCGAGCCGGGCTGTTCCGCAACTCCCACGATACGGACGTTAACTCTCCTCATCCTCCCCTCCATATCCTGTCATTTCTCTTCCAATTCTCCCACCTGATTTTTAAGATTAGCTACTGTAGTTTGTAATGTGACCACCTCATCTGACCATTTGGACCAAGGCCCCCTTCCACGTCTTTAATGCTAACTTTCATATGATCAAATTCAGAGCGCACTGCTGTTGTATTGCTAACTAATTCAGCTCTCATTGCTTGCAATTGCTTGCAATGCTTGCTCACTTTTCAGATGGTTGAAGTCCTCAGCAAGCACATTCTTCATTTCTTCCCTTATTACCGAGTAAATGTCTGCTCGCAGAGGATTGGATTTGGGATTTCAGCACCCCGACTTGCATCTCTGTGCGTTCTAGACAGAAATTAACGTGTCCCTCTTTAAACTTGCCTTGGAGTTTTAATATAACAAATTTAAGTAGTTTTGACAGAAATTTGTATGAAAAGCACTGTTTAGACCAGGGGTGGGCAATCTTACCCTGTGTGGGCCAGTGTGGGCCAGTGTGGGTGCAGGCTTTTGTTTCAACTAAACAGTGACACACCTGATTCCACTAATCAAAGCCCTGATTGAAGACTTTGATTAGCTGATTAGTCAAATCAGGTGAGCTACTGCTCGGCTGGAACAAAAGCCTGCACCCACACCGGCCCACACAGGGTAAGATTGCCCACGCCTGGTTTAGACCCTAATTTAGTTATGGTTCCGCCGGAGCTCTGGAAAAAGTGACTTACTCCATGTCTTGCTCACCAGCGCCCACATAAACAGTTTCTTTTTTTAAATGTATTTTTATTTTTTAAATTTTGTTTCTGATTTTATCCAGTTTTTCTCCCAATTTCACCTGCTATTTTCAGGTCAATCCCTCCCTCATAGTTCGCTGCCCTAGCCCTGTGACTGGCAGTGACGAAGGCAAAGGCTTCCCTCCCTACTCACTGGGGCGGACAGCCAATTCCTGCCCCCGGTGGCACTCTCGGCCAGAGCCGACTCTGGCCAGAATCGAACCCCGGTCGCCGTGGCCAGCGTTGGACGTTGAAACCACTAGACCACGCCCCCCACTTAAACAGTTTCTAATGGAATTCTCCTGTGCTTATGCTGCGCTCTTGATTGCTGACCACCCATCCCCCATCCCCCCCCACTACAGAATAAAAATGTCCTGCTCCCCCACCTACAACAGAGTAAAAATGTCCTGCTCCTGCAAGAATTATGTTGGGTCCCGTGGGATCCCAGTCATATTGCAGGGCTCTACTCTGAAAAAACATTCCTGTAGCTGACACATGAGGTTTCACAGAGACAGTGGCTTTTACATACCTTGCTTTTACACGGTGCAGAGGAGAGGGAACATGATTGTGTCAACATTGGCCCTATGTCCTAAACTGACAGCGTTCACATTCCCTGCGTTTTACTTCACTAATCACCCGGACACATCCACACAGGACACAATGCTCATGAGCCAGAGGTCAGCGGTCAAGTCAGATTCTCACACAGATACAGGGTGATTAAATTAATTCAATACTGATACAATGACAGCCAATTGAGGATGCAGGATTTTCATGAACACGTGGATATTTTAAGTAGCTTGTTTTTATTATAGGGACGGGGTATTTAAACAATTTAATCTCGGATGAACAGAGCTGTTTGTTTTGGGGATTTTTTCAAGAGGCTCAACATCAAAATTCACTGGTGGCACAAAAGCAGGTGGATAGAATAATATGTATGAAGTGTATGTATATTTTGTTTGTGTTTGCTTGGCTTTATGTGCATTTTTTGGTGTCTTTCCAAAACTGTTAAATATTTGCCTCATTATTGGCCAACTGTGGTGTATTCTAAATAAATTGTTGAAGGTTGTGTTCAGTTTAAGTGAAAATGTTTTGACACATGTACCAGGCCATTTTTGGGGGTTGTTTTATCACACGCATTGGAGGAAGCAGGCAGAGGACATATTCCACAGTCTCACGGGCTGGGGAATTAAACACAGAGGACCTGGAGGATCCTTGTCCAACCGTGAAATCCATCATGATTCATTGATCTTCACCTCCTGATCAATAATCGACAAAGGGGAATTTGACCTTGTTGTGGAATCGATCGGACCCGCAGCAGCGATGGCCAGCAATCGACCGATCCAATTTTGGCCAATGAACCTGCTGAGTTGCGAAATGGCACGGAGATCGATGAGGATAACTAAAAGGGCCCGATTAATGGGGGGCACCGCGCATGGATTATTCATGCACTCCTTTTCTGATGGGGGGGTCACCGGGCTCTTTTAATCACAGTATCCCACCACACTGACACACGTGCCCATCCGTTAGCCAGTGTGTAATGTCTTATTTGTATGAGTGTGTGTGTGTGGGTGTGTGTGGGTGAGATGAGACCTCATCTGTTAGCCATGCACTTGTGTGCGTCTCGTTTCACCTGGTCTTTACCAGCAGATCTGTCTGTCGATGGACAGATCAGGCCTAGGCCAGCACTGCAATCCAAGAGTGTAGAAATGTGTCTGTGTGCGTGCGCGAGTGTGAGTGTGTGTGCGTGTGTGTGAAGATGAGTTTTAATGGATGCACTCTCACTTGATCTCATCTCTGATTAAATCAGGCAGAACGAGAGAAAGAAAGGAAGAAGGTGCAGAGAACCTGCAGACAGAGGGCTGCTGTGGACCAGGGGGAAAGGGAAGCCCCACGGAGTTATGGGGGCCCTGAGAGAGGGACGGGCTGCACGCTCACATCGCTGGGGGCAGGGGGGCACGCTGGGAAAACCAGCACTGTTCAGGCAACACCGCCTCTCCTTTCATCCGTGACCTCCGACCTCAGGGTGTCCCTGCTGGCCCCCGGAGCTCCCTCACTTTCTCTCTCTCGTTCGCTCATATGTGCCCCTCTTTTCCTTCCTCCTCCATCTGTAGTGTGTGCGGCTGTCTGTCCTCTGAGGGGTGCAGTGCCGCTGTGAGGTTTACGTGTGTGGGGGTCATATGCAGGAATCATCATAATCGTAATGATCATTGAATAAATGCAATAATAATGGATCGCAGTTATATAGCGCCTGTCACGATCTCAAAGCGCATTACAGTGAAATGAGGGAAGCTCACCTCAACCACCACAAATCATACAGATCTTGTTTGAGCGTGTTGATCTTGTAGGGGGGGCGGTGGATATACTGTATGTAATAAATCCATGTGCAGAGATACCTCCTTCGCATCACGGTAGAGTTGTTCATACATGTGCAGGAGGCATGCGCTCACACATTTGGCCAGGTGGGGAGAGCGTGTACGTTTCGAGCGGGAGTGGGAAAGGGAAGGTCGGGGGAGGGGGAAAGAGATTAAACAAAGAAAGAGGGATGAGGGTCTTTGTGCCAAAGTGACAGAGGAGAGCGAAAGATGAAGGGGGAGCGGTGGCCGCGGGGGCCTCGCTCCCATGGCGGCAGGGGCTCCTGCGTGGCTCGGATGGGCCACAGGAACGCAATTACCTTTTTGTGCCGGGGCTATTTAAAAAGCCAAGAGGACAGAATGAAGAGGTTTCAAAGTAATCTCAGATATAATAGACTCCTGCTCGGCCCTGGCCCACAGAGATCAATGCCTGGGCCGAACCCGTGTGAGCGAGAGAGAGAGAGAGAGAGAGTCATTCTCTTCCCTCATACATAGACAGGGACCATGCTCCATTCCAGTGCGGGATCGGGGGATGGCTGTTATTCTGCTAATTACTGGTGACCCCTCCACCCACTCTCTGTGCGGACTTTGGACCCTTGTCGCATCTTTGACCATAAATATCTGCAGTGGAACCAACGTGACAGATGTGTTCCCTCTCCTTCCTGTTGGTGAAAATAAAATAAACTCAAGGAAGGAGGGATGGAGGGAGAGAGAGGAGGAGGGAGAGAGAGGGAGAGGGAGAGAAAGATGGCAAGTTTCATATGATAATTGACTCATACTGAGGTAAAACTTTTGCTATGGCCTGTTCAGGTGTGTTGATCGATGTTGCTAATTAGGCCTTTTACAGCCCAACGCTGAGACAAGAGCTTTAGAGCAAAACGAGTGAAAGTTGAGAGAAGTAAATGTCTTGGAATTCAACAGATGATGTGTGGAAAACAAATGAGTGCAGTTAAGGTGCAGTTAAGGCTTTCCATCAAAAGTAGAGAAACTATAAATACTAGACTATTGTATATCATACTATGTATAGAATATACGTAGCATGGCATACGTTTATTCTTTTATTAAATAAAACGTATAAGGAATTCTATCTATTATAAAATGCTTCCACATCAATTATAGTACTGGCACTAAGTATATATGACTGCAATCGATGTATAATTTATACATCTACTCTATATATAATCAACCCAGACTAATGTGCTAGTAATGTATATATTATGTAAAGAGTACAAAAAATACCATGCAGTAAATTTAAACAGCTCTTAAGAACACACACTTATTACCTGTGTTTTATATTTTACCATGCATATATATATTGGCCAATATTTATGTGTGCAAGCTTTTGAAGGCTCCTGCCATTTCAGTACACATACAAAGGGAAGGGAGGAGTGATCCAGTCACTAATAATAATTACATTACCGGGTTGCTCTGCAGACTGCCGTAACCAAGGAAACTAACATAGCCCACTTTTACATTTTACACACCATCCATTCATAGAGATTATATTTACTGAAGCAATTCGGGTTAATCAAATATTTTTCAATCCATCTCTATTTTGGTGTTGCACAATTTACAAACAGTCAGTCACACAAGGCTTCACCATGGGCATTTCCAAAAAGCTAAAATTATTCCCTGACCCCTTAAATCGGTGGTTCTCAACCTCGATCCTGGGGACACACTGTGTATGCTGGTTTTCATTACAACCATAATTGCAACCTCTGAATTGTAACTAGCTGTTAATTGGCCACTTTTCACTTCTATTAAAACATGATTTACTCTCTTAAAGCCATATTATGTCAGGAATAGCTATGCATGCCATGAACAATAAATGTCCCATATTCACATCCGAAGACGTTAAATAAGTCAGACCAGCTAATGCTCTCATTTTCTGTTATGTGCTAAATAATGATTAATTCTTTTAGAAAGAGGTTACCAGTTTTAATTGTTTCAATTATACTGTAGATTAACAGGTGAAATCAGCGGGGGCCTAATTGTTGAAAGTATGGACACTTGGTCATGGAAACTAAACCATTATATAAAATGAAGAGTTCAATGTCAGAGCCAAACCTGCATTGTGTTAAAATTAAAATAAAAGGTAAAAATAATGTTAGAACTTACACACATTTTCAACAGCCTTAATTGATCATGAGATTGGCTGCAACAAAAACCAGCATACACAGTTGGTCGCCCAGGATCGAGGTTGGGAACCACTGCCTTAAATGAGCAAGCTGAAAATGATGGGATATAGAGAAGAATCGCTCATTTAGACACTAAATGCAAACATATAGGGTGAGTAGGCCAGAGTAGGTTTGTGTCGTGGTGGTAGGGTTTGTGTGTTGGGTGTGTGTTGGTAGGGTTTGTGTTGTGTTGGTAGGGTGTGTGTTGGTATGGTTTGTGTTGGTAGGGTTTGTGTTTTATTGGTAGGGTGTGTGTTGTGTTGGTAGGGTGTGTGTTGTATTGGTAGGGTGTGTGTTGGTAGGGTTTGTGTTTTATTGGTAGGGTGTGTGTTGTGTTGGTAGGGTTTGTGTTGTGTTGGTAGGGTGTGTGTTGGTAGGGTTTGTGTTGTGTTGGTAGGGTGTGTGTTAGTAAGGTTTGTGTTGTATTGGTAGGGTGTGTGTTAGTAAGGTTTGCGTTGTGTTCGTAGGGTGTATGTTGAACGCTCTGAGCCCGGCCAAGTCAGCCCCACTGCTCAGTGAGATCCACTCCAGATCAGAACGGAGCGGGATCAGAGTGACGAATGTGTCGGGAGCCGCGTTCCTGTCGCTCTCGATTAGCGCGTTGCCATTTGTCACAGTGGAAGCCGCTCTAAAAAAAAAAAAAAAAAAAAAAAAACAACAACAAAAGGGGCCTTTCTTCCTCTCTCTCCTCAATGTTCTCATCTCTGAAAACTCACAGCTTTTTTCCTCAGGAAAACGGGCAGAGCCTACAGCGCTAAAACAAAGACTGAATAAATGAGGCAACATAAAAAAAGGATTTATCAAACCAAGCAAAGCCATCCCTGGGGGGGAGAGGGAGAGAGAGAGAGAGAGAGAGAGCAGGAGGGAGAGAGAGGGGGGATAGAGAAATACAGAGAGAGAAGGGATAGAGAAATAAAGATGGAAAGGGATAGACAGGGAACGAAAGAGAGAGAGAATGGGATAGAGAGAAAGAAAGAAAGAGAGAGAGAAGGGGATTCATCCATATGTGTTTTTATTGGTCTCACAGAGAGGCGCTTGCTGTGATAGTTTCCCCTGCGCTAAAGCCGAGGCCCCTGCGGCCGAATGCAGTGCCGCGGGGACGTGTAAGCATGCGTCCCCCGCCCAAACCACAGATCCTCTTGCACGCTCCGCTGAGATTCCACTTACCGTGAGCAGGGCCCCTGGCAGGGATTCCAAACCCGCCCACCTGCCTCCGAATCTCGGGAGGACCTTGCAGGTGAGGGTTCAAACCGCCCCACCAGTGTCTCTGACACACAAGCTGAGTGCATCACCTCACCAGCAACACCCAACACCGGGGACCCTCCACTCCACTTCATCCCCCCCAGCACACACAGCATCATACACCCACCTTCTGACTCTCACATTGCTGAGCCCCCCACACACACACACACACACACACACACATACACAAACGTATACATTTCCACTCATTCAGGTATACTACCCCCTGACATTTCACACACTCACATTCACTCTGATACTCATACACATAACGCTGCTGCTTCATACTCCACACTATCCCTCAGAGGCTTGTGACCTCTTAATCATATCCTTCAACCTATCCAATTAAAAGCGATCCCTTAGACATTTAACCGCAAAATAAAACATGAAACACATGCCGCATTTGTTTGTGTTTGTTATTTTTTTAGTTAATTTGTTTCCTAATTCTGTTCTAAGATTAGCATAATGTCTTCTTTAACCCATTGGGGAGTACTGTCGCACTATGATGTTTATTCTAGAATGTGCCGTTACATTCTAGTTGATTCTAGGTGATGACATCATAAAGGGCTACTAATGGCATCCACAAATAACTGTACAATTCCAGAATAGAACACTGTGAATTAGAACTAAGACTCCCAAAAAACTCACTCCTCAAAGGGTTAAACTCAAATTGGTGTCCTGTGGCGGAACAGAACATTTGCGAATTCCGTAGCTGCTCAACAGCGGCAGAGGGAGCCAAACAGAGCCGAGATGCTCCTGGTCTTCCTCACATCAGCAGAAAAAACATGTAGCCTGATCTGCCTCTCTCTTTGGGAATATCCTAATTTCCAGGCAGCTGCAAATCATTTGCCAGAATCATTCTCACAGCTGGGAATGTGCTTTTTTCCCCAGTAATCACCAATATAGTACACAGCAACGTTCATAATAAATTATAATATATTCACTCAACACGAAAATCTTTGAGCATATAATTTTATACTTACCCATTATTTTGTAGTTGATGAGCTTGTTTTGTGTTTAAACTTTGTCTCCCCGTATGTAATTGACTCTTCCTGTATTGAGGCAGAACAGTATTGTAATGGTGTTGTGCATTTCACAAGACACGCTGTATAAGGGTGTTTGCTTAATGATCGATCTACTACAACTACTGCTTCTACTGTTATGACTATACTATTACTACGCGTATGACTAGTACTGCTACTCCCACTGCAACCACCTCTACTACTACAAATAAAGATAATGATACTAAAGTAAAAGAAGAACAACAACACATAGGGTTGCAGGCTTGCTATCAAAAAATCAAGTGAAGATAATTAAAGAAAACAGCCATTGTCAAACTAAAGATAGCTGTTAACTTACTGTTCTTTTAAACCATGTCTGCATAAACAACAATGGAAAAGCATCAGTTTCACACTGTATAAATACAAAAAGGCACACTGCTAACTTGCTGAATATGAAACGCAATCTGATCGGCTTCGTGTCCTCATGAAACTGCAAACGGTGCCATTAGGCAGCTATTGCCTTGTGGGGGAATCTGCAAAATAAGCTTTAATAGGGTAATTAGGCAAAGTGGGAATGAGCCGTTTAGAGCCAGCAATGGAAGGCGTATTGGCCATTATCCTGTGAGTGTATTTAGTGAGGCTATTACTTATGCAGAGGGATGGTGCTTCTCAGTGTCATCACAGCCCTGGACTGCAGCCAGAAGATTAGGCTCATTACCGCACATTCGTGCTGTTTGTGCTGGAGCCTTCTTTCTCCCGCATCTGGAGAGACTCCAGGCACCCCTACGTTAACCTGTGGAGGTACTCCAGTAAATTGTCTGTTGTGAACGCCACAATCGTCAGGAGTCTGACTCGTGGTCCTGGCTCTGTCCTGACTCCACTCTGGCCCATGAGAGCCATCGTGATTTTGGGAAGCACCTTGAACAGGTTAATGAAAACAAAAACCACATGGGAAGGTGTTTGCTATGGACGTACCAAGCATTATTAAACCAGCTGTGAGGGCCCATACATCTGGTGCATCATCTGAATATTCAACGTTCAAAAATGTTATTCGAGAAAGGCGTTCAGTTCAAGCTCCAGCTGCAGGTAGATATAAAGGTAACTGCCAAAGTAAAGAAAACACCAAGATAAAGTTCCTTGTATAGGGTGTTAGGCCACCAGGAGCCTCCAGAACAGCTTCAATGTGCCTTGGCATAGATTCTACAAGTGTCTGGAACTCTATTGGAAGGATGCAACATCATTCTTACATGAGAAATTACAACATTTGGTGTATTGTTGATGGTAGTGGAAAAACCTGTCTCAATTGCCGATTCAGAATCTCTCATAAGTGTTCAGTTGGGTTGAGATCTGGTGACTGAGATGGCCATGGCATATGGTTTATATCATTTTCATGCTCATCAAACCATTCTATGACCACTCGTGCCCTGTGGTTGATGACCCATTGTCATCCTGGAAGAGACCACTCCCATCAGGATAGAAATGTTTCACCATAGGATGAAGATGATCACTCAGAATTGCTTTGTATTTATTGGTGTTTATCTTGCCCTCTAAGGGGTTGAGTGGACCTAAACCATGCAAGGAAAATGCACCCCACACCATACCCGAACCACCAGAACCCTTCATTTACTCGTGTTTTTTTCTCTCGTTACCTGTACATGTCAAACCAAAAGTCCCCAACTCTGTTCCTGGAGAGCTGCAGGGTATACTGGTTTCCATTGTTACTCAGCACTTAATTGATCTTTTAAGGAATATTTATTTATTTATAAACCCTCACTGCCCTTCTCTATGATGCAAGCTAATTCGCTGAGGGCAGCAAACTCCGCTTCCTTCGAGAATTCGCCCTCTCACGTTCTGGAGACATCCTGGCACGCTTCTCAGCGAGTTTGTGCCGGCTCACCCCCCGGACCCCTTTGCGGACAACCAAATGTTGCCCCTGATCGGGGCTCTCCACCAGGGCCGGTCTGGGATCCTTTAAGGAAGATGATCACACAATTAAGTTACCTGGTTTCCTGGGTCTGAATTGGTTGCTGATTTTAGGGGGTGAAACACCCTGTGGTTCTCCAGGACCAGGGTTGGGGGACCCCCCTGTATTTAATGATGATAATTGCATAGAAAACCTAAAAATGTATTTTCAAATAGGACAGCCCTGCACTGTATGGCTTTTTAATGTGATGCGGCATAGTCCCACACGGCCGTTAAGGGCTGGAGGACATCCTCCGCTGTCTTTGGTCTCAGAGCGCCATTTCAAAGCTCCGCAGGGTCTGGAAATGTCACTTGTGACTGATGGATCTCTGCTAACAATGCAGATACTATTTGCCACTGCGCCACCGATTTCAGCGATGACTGGCCCTGGCCAATACTACCATGCAGTGCCCCCTAGTGGTGCACTACTGAATACATCTTCACTGTGACCAGAACTGCCACAATCACAGGCATTCTCTTTCTCTCTCTTTTTGGAGCAAAACCTGTCACTTACCACTTGTATTGTAACTTCTACACATGCTAATAGAGGTACACTAAGCCAAATGACACTAAGCCCCTTTCTAGTCAAATGTACCTTCTTACATAACACTGTAGGATGTAAGTCTAAGTTAACTTATCAAATCAAAAGAGCATCACACTTAAAATGCATTTGCCAAGTTTGGAGTGTATCCAAACAGCTGTCCACCACATTAGCTCATATTCACCCCACGCAACATGGACGTAATTCCAAAACTTTGAGATGTGTACTGCGGGAAGCTGGCGTTATTGAAAAAAGGTTAAAAAAACATGATCTGGAGCATGTTGTAAGCAAAATGGCAAACGAGATTGGGCATAGCACAGAGACCGTAAAAGATACAATCTAATGCCTCCCAATTTAAGTGGGCTCATATGTCTATAAGCATGCAATAAATTCACAAAAACCCTGTGAATTATGCTGTAGGAGCCTTGCACGTTGAAGTGAGGTATGCAAAACCTCAATTTTGGGTGGTGTGCAACCTTCGTACTCCTCCTCCTCGTGAACTCGAATATGAATTGCAAACTGGTATTGCTTCACAATTTAGATACTACACTTGCTAATCAATCAATCTAAACACAAGGACTAATCACAACGTAATTATAACGTTCTGCCAAGTTTGCCTCGGGAGGCCTATTTTGCCTAAAATTCCACCCTTTTGGCTTGGAAGCTTAATTATCTCAATGAGCTAAAGCCCAAACCCCCAACTCAGGGAGCCAATCAGACTCTTTTATCTCTCTAGGTGGCCACTGCACCTTTTTCTAGCAGGGTGCTCTTACCACGCTCTAATGGTGTTTTCAAAGTTCAGCTGCACCTGTTGCTCTGATTCACACATTTACACACTTTGTCCTTGTTCATCTGAAAGCGTTTTTATTGCAGCCTCTGCATGCAGACAGAGAGAGTGCCAGACTAAGATTCCAATGTGAACATTTGGCTTTCCCCACTCTTGCCATCGATCTGAACACCTACAGTCATTTATAAACTCATTCGTCTTCTCTGTACCTTTGTACAGAGAGTCAAAACAAAGTGATCAGTGCTGTTTTATTTTCTGTAATTGATCTGTGATGTCATGTATTGTCTTTGTGTGTTCCTGTTTAGGGGGACACCTAACCAGGCCCTGATTTCTGACTGAAAATGTGGGTGTCCTATTTCATCCATATCAATAATGAGTGCAATGGATGGATGGATGGATGGATGGATGGATGATCTGTCTTTTGTCTTTGCCCTTTCTCACCTAACCAGGCCCTGATTTCATTGTGTGCATCATCAGTGTTGGGAATAAGCCCTCTTCTCTCTGCATGACATGCCAGTGGGGACAACAATGGGTCTGAGGTGCCCTTGAGTTAAGTCGTCATACCATCTGCAATTATTGCAATTATCATATTATTCTGTGTATTCATAATTGCCTTCCGCTGGGAGTTATTGCTTATGAATTCATACATTTTTGCACCCTCTTAGAATTCCATGACTGGTTTCACCTTGAATTTTCCCTATTTTTTCCACTCTAGTGAGCTTAGCAAACGCACAGTCAGTATGTAAATTAATGCCTGCAGGTTTGACGTCTGCGTATTTCTCCATAAATGGAAGAAGTAATGTGCATTTCTGATACGTCTGTGGTGATGGTGCGACCGTCGAAGACGAGACCCCACCTTTAAATGCGCTGGGACGTCATAGGCGATGTTGAGCAGTCACTTTTACTTGTGGAGCTCGCTGTTTGGCACAAGCACTTCCCTCACCAGTAGCCTCATTGTGGCTGTCCATTGCAGTCCCTATGGCAACGGGTGGCAAAATATCCTTCTTGGGACAGTTGCTAAGCTGCGTTGCCATGTGTGAGATAATTGATCACCCAAACGTGAAGTGCCAGCTGAAGGGGAAAACGTAATGTCATGTCGCGTGAAAAGTGCGCCCATAAAACCATCAACAAAACAGACGGCCAAACAAACAATCCTAACAGCCCTAATGGCATCCGTGATACCACCGATAACGTACCCATCCTGTGTTTCAGCCCCCGAGGGATTGACGAGTGGCGAAGCAGAAATTCCCCAGAAGTACACCATGGGCACAAAATCGAGTAACTGCCGACACACTCCCACTAACAGTGGCTTGTTCAGACTCCCACAGTTACTCCAGACCCAGGCTTCCAGCTTCACTTGTCACCTGGGGTGATCCAGTGTTCTTAAACCCTCTCCCTGTGGTGAAACAAGGTCATTCCAAACCAGTTGGCTATGAATTAGGGTCATTCCAAATAGTGGGGGACCAGTTGGCTCTAGTAGTGTGTTAAATCACAGGTCCTGGATCTTGCTTCAAACTGACCAGCTATTCCCTAAAAAAAGGATATCATGTGAAGATATGGAAACTACAATCATATTGATCGCTATGATCTCTGTTGAACGGAGAGTCACCCCACCGACACCCACACAGTCACCTTCGACAACACTCCCAGAATAGAACTACTGCTGGCATTTGAATTGTAAACAACAGTCGTTCATCACCAGCTAGAATTTATTCCAACTCTCATCACTTTATCATGGCGAAGCTGCCATTGTGTGACTGATGTCTCCTGCTCAGTAGCTGTTGATGCCTGGCAGTGCGTTTATTGATGCAGAGATGGACTTGCTGTTATAAGTTAAGCTGGGGAAACATTATTAATCTCCCCCTGTTCTCCCATTTGCACACACTCGACTCTGTGTCGATACGCTTTTGTGTCCCATGCATCTTGTGATTTAGTGAGCTTGATTTAGTGCCATGGCAACTCTTTTTTTCCCTCCTCCCCAAATGGAGATGTATGAAAGGAAAACGACAGAAAAAATGTCAACCGGGCACTAATGGCATGTATGGCCTTAGCCTTAATTTGATATCTGCTTGAAACATACCCAGTCCTTTTGGCATATGTCTCCTGAATATTCCTCTCATCCACTCCAACAAAAACTTTGAACAAAAACAATGCAAATAAACAGAGCACTGGAGTAGATCCAATAATGTCAGGATCCTGTCATTGTGTTGATTGTGTTTTAAAAAAAAGATAACAGGCTGCTGGGGTGTGTATAAAAAATGATAGAATATAATTAAAAAGCATTGCGGTAAAATAAATATTAAATTCTTTATTTTGGCTTCATTAAAGATACTGTATTCAATCCAATTTTGGTCAACACACTGTAAAAAAGCACACAAAAAAGTGCAGAGAAGACTGGTCCTCCTGTAACCGCATCACTTCAGCCTCTGTAAAATGTTACAGTTTTAAAAAATAACTTTGATGGGGCCTCCCAGGTGGCATAGTGGTACAAGCATCTGACCGGGACGCATGCTGCCCACCGGGGGTTTGATTCCTCTGGCCAGGAGTGCCACTAAGGGGCGGCAATTGGCTGTCCGCCCCAGGGAGAGGGGCGGGAAGCCGATATGAGCTTGCTGCGTGTAAGAGTGGCTCTATGTGTATCGGAGTTACAGTTGATGGCTTGGCAAGTTCCGGCTCGGAGGAGGCGGTACATCGCCTTTGTCACTACCGGTCTCAGGACTACGGCAGCGAGTTCACAGGGGGGATGGTTGACATAAAAAGAGGGTATAATTGGCTACTAAACTGGGAGAAAATGGGGAAAAAAACGGAAACAAAAATACATTAAAAAATAATAATAATAACGTTGATGGCACATCTCATTCATTATTTCAAAATAAGTTCTGTCAACAAAACCAGGGCAAATGAGCTACAAGTAAATTTCGCACTGACATTAGAAAACATTTCTGCACGCCAAGAGTTATTCGTATATGGAATAGACTTGCAGGATTTGAAATCTGACCATATGATTCCATCAATACAAAAATTTGAGTATTGGTTTAATTGTAATTGTGCTGTGATAATAACTTCTTAGTATTGCTTTTAATGCTTGAAAAGCACCTATAATAAAATGTATTGATAGGGGGCCTCCCGCGTGGTCCAGTGGTTTCAACGTCCGATGCTGGCCACGGCAACCAGGGTTCGATTCCACCGGCTGTGCCAGAATCGGCTCTTGCCACCGGGGGCGGCAATTGGCTGTCCGCCCCAGGGAGGGGGGAGGGAAGCCACCAGGGCGTTTGCGGCGCACAGCATTGGTTCTGTAGTACCGGGTTACGTTCTACGGCATGGCAGGTGCCGTCTCGGAGGAGACGATACTTTGCCCTCATCACTACTGGTCACAGGGCTACGGCAGCGAACTCACATTACGAGGGGAGGGGGATTGACTTGAAAACAACGGGTGTAATTGGCTACCAAATTGGGAGAAAAACTGGATAAAATCAGAAACAAAATTATAAAAAATTTAAAAATGTATTGATGTTTTGTTTTATAGATATACGTATATGTAAATTGACAGCCAGAGAGGGCTGAATGTCCTGTTTCTGTCAGTTAAATGTTCTTTTGTCTCCCCCAGTCCCCCAGTTCCCCAACAGGGCAACAACTGTGCACTGCAATAAAGTGAAATGACTCCATAGGGCATTTGAAAATAACCATAATCACAGTCTAACAATCACAGATATAAAATGTGTAATTACATATTGAACCAAGCCTCATGTTTTAATACAATTGTAAATCATTTCTGTAAAGCAATATGCTTAGAAATTTTTGTTACAGCACTAAAGATAATTCAGTCAAAGGTGTCTTTTAAGGAGTTTAGCTTACACCTTGATTTGATGAGGCAGGCTTTCAAATCTTTAACTGTTGAAGTTAAAATAAACACTCACAAGTTAATATTTTCCCGGTGCATGAAACTAAATTGGCTGCTTTTATACCCCAGAGCTCAGAAGTAAACTGTGCACTCTGGAAACCCGCCAGGTAATTATCCCTCCGTCCTGTGTGCCTTTGTCAGATTCACAGCCCCGTCTTGTTGAGGGATGGTCTGTAATTGCACTTATGGGGCTTTCGCATTCTGCTGCACGTTGCCCGCTGTCTCGTGGTTATAAGTCAACACTCTCTGATGTTAGACCCATTTCCATTGAATTTGCAATATGTTTAGGGATCTCTCGCAAACAGAGGCGCGTTAAATGATTGCAGTTTATTTACGAAAGCTAGCTTGCGATGGCCATGAACAAATTAATAATCCCACATTGAAAAAACAGCAGCACCCTTATGACCTCCACATGTTCTTCTTTTTACTATGACAACAGCAGAACAATGACTAAAGGTCCTGTAGGTATCAGGTGGGGTAACCATGACAACCCACAGACAGCCCGCAGACAGGAAACCCAGGTGTCAATTCGATGCCAAGCAGGATGTATTTTATGTGGGAGTGTGTGTGTGTGTGGGGTGTGGATGAAGGCATCTACTCCTCAATGTGCAATTTTGAACATTTTTGTTTTATTCTATAAACTACTGACAACATTTCTTTCAAATTCCAAATAAAAATATTGTCATTTAGAGCATTTATTTGCAGAAAATGACAACTGGTCAAAATAACAAAAAAGATGCAGTGTTTTCAGACCTTTAATAATGCAAAGAAAACAAGTTCATATTCATTTTATTTTTAAACAACACAATACTAATGTTTTAACTTAGGAAGAGTTCAGAAATCAATATTTGGTGGAATAACCCTGATTTGCAATCATAGCTTGCATGCATCTTGGCATGCTCTCCACCAGTCTTTCACATTGCTGTTGGGTGACTTTATGCCACTCCTGGCACAAAAAGCAGCTCAGCTTTGTTTGATGGCTGGTGACCATCCATCTTTCTCTTGATCACATTCCAGAGGTTTTCAATGGGGTTCAGGTCTGGGTTCATGGGCTGGCCATGACAGGGTCTTGATTTGGTGGTCCTCCATCCACACCATGATTGACCTGGCTGTGTGGCATGGAGCATTGTCCTGCTGGAAAAACCAATCCTTAGAGTTGGGGAACATTGTCAGAGCAGAAGGAAACAAGTTTTCTTCCAGGATAACCTTGTACGTGGCTTGATTCATGCATCCTTCATAAAGACAAATCTGCCCGATTCCAGCCTTGGTGAAGCACCCCCAGATCATCACCGATCCAAATTTCACAGTGGGTGTGAGACACTGTGGCTTGTAGGCCTCTCCAGGTCTCCGTCTAAGCATTAGACGACTAGGTGTTGGGCAAAGCTGAAAACTGGACTCATCAGAGAAGATGACATTACTCCATTCCTCTATGGTCCAATCATTGTGGTCTTTTGCAAACCTCAGCCTGGCTCTTCTTTGCTTGTCATTGATGAAGGGCTTTTTTCTAGCTTTGCACGACTTCAGCCCTGCCCCTAGGACCCAGTTTTGAACCGACCTTGTTCTTATGAACCGCTGTCTTTAAAATTTGAAGGATAGAAGCAACCTTATGCTCACTGTATCCCTCTGCCAGTAAAGCCAGAATTGGACCCTTCTCTCCGATTTCCTCACTCAAAACTTTTCTTTTCAACTCTTTTGGCATGGTCAATAGTTATTTTTTGATTCCAATTACTTTTGAGGTACTACTAGCACTGTTTTTTGCCATCCAGCTGGTCCTATTGCAAGAGGATAGTGATGACCACAGCAGTGGTTTTTATACTTTTCCTCATTAAATAAGATTTGGTTCAGGTGATCACCTAATCTGTACTTCATTAAGTAGAATGAGGTGTGCTTGTGTTGGAATTCAACAGACACTGGAATGGAATGGCTGCCATACATGTAGAGATGCTGATTTAAGAAAAATTTGGAGTGGTCTATTCCAGAATGACTATTCAAATGACAAAAAGCGACTTAGATCACAAGGCTTCATCAATAGGTCCTGCCCCACAAGATTAACAGAGTATCGATTTTTACACACCGTGCCCTTCAGGAAGGACAAGGCCATCTGCTTACACCTCTGTCAGGTGTCTCCCTCTGAAGTCACAAATCACCTGATTTTCTTTTTTTTCTTTCAAAAAGTACCATTGAGTTAATTAAGAGCTGTTCTCTCATTGTTTTCAATCTTAACTGTAAGTCTAGTCAGGGGCATAGTTTAAATGTTAAAAGTAGGGGTCCCCCACCATAAATGTTGCTTACTAAATACAATTTCCTCCTTTTTTATGATATTTAGCATGACTGCACCATTAGTGTTGACAATCTTTTTAGGGTTCCAAGAAGCTAAACTGCTGGAGCCCAATTTTTCATGGGATTATTACAATTATTTTCCAATTCCAAAAATTCCAGGCTGTATCATGAAAACACAAACACTACATATGCCACTATACTCTCTTATTAACTTGAAAGTTGCTCAAATTAGATGAGATCTGATAGCATGCCTCTATATCACATTTGAATGGAAATTAATTTTTAAAAGACATAATCTCCAACCCTCAATATGCCTTTTTTGCAATATAAGAACCATGTTCCAAATGACGTTTCTGTTATGCACGTGTTATTACTGCATATTGCCTTGAACCTCTAAATGGCAATGTTGTACACAGTTACTGTAGCTTTATGGTAGCCCTGTATGCATGACCCAGTGAACTAAGAAAAAAGAAAACCCTTTTTTTTTTTTTATTTGTGATTCTTATACGTCCAGAGAAGTTTTCTGTGCATGCGGCAAGCTCATGCCAGCTTCCCCCCCCCTCTCTCTGGGGCGGACAGACAGAATTTCTGCCCCTGAACGGGACTCCTGGCCAGAGCCCCTGGCCACAGTGGGCAACTTTCACTCTGTGCAAGTGCCTTTATCAGTTACGTTATGTTGGAGATCCCATAAGACCACACTTTTGACCTAGTAAAATAGATGTTGTTATTCAACTTATTCATGAGCCTGTGCAACGAAGAACCCTGTATGCGCACATTTTTTTCAGATTATTTTCCGATAATCAATCATTTCTTCTTTTTAGAGTATATAAACCGCTTCATGAGTTTGAAAGTTTAAAAATACATGAATAATACTCACCTCTTACATAAACCATTGTTCTTTTTCTGTACATTTTTGTTTTCATTTTGCGTCTGATTTTATATATGGTATGTGGAAGAACCATATATCTCCAGTTACAGTCTGAATTTGTGGAAGAACAGTATATGTCATATTATGTTTGGTGATATTAACAATTAGCAGATTTTCTAAACTTAAGAAAAATATATATTGCCCTTTGTTTTTTCCAGTTATAGTTCCAGCTCATTTTTATCAACTTTTAATCTCACCTCTACCTTAAATTTGTCCTCTGTGGTGACATGAAAATTAATGAAAAAAAACTAAAACTAAAAGCCATTCCCATATAAATGCTGACTCTTAATATGTTTCAAAACTCCCCATTCTACCTCATTAAGTATTGTACTTAAATTAAATGGGGTTTATGGGCATTTTGAGGAAAATGTTGATGAGTGGGTGTTTCTTTAGTAAATTTAGAGTTATAATTGAGATCATTTAAATTTAAAAAGTAATAAACCAATGAATTTATTTGTACAGTAAGATAATACTATATTTTAAATATATCATTATTTACTTTTATGATTTTTCCAAAAGACAATTTATTATTTTAATGGTGTATGACCATCATACCAAATGACGCAAACAACAGAGAATAGGGGCTTGATGTCAAAACATGAATTTAATGAAAATATTTTTAGATTTGTGTGTACTTTAAAAACTTTAACAATTATGTTGCAAAACAAGACTCCATTCCTGGAAAGCGAGTGTAACGGCTCCTTTCTGAGACAAATTTTAAAAATGCCTTAAGATAAACAGTGCAGTGTGAAGCACTCCATATGTTGTACAGCTAAATATTCTTAACATTCTTAAGTAAACAAAAATATTCAATTAAGATCTATTTCCAATTCTGAAAAGCAAGTGTAACAGTTCCATTCTAAGACATGAATAAAAAAATAACTTGCAAACGGTGCATACTTTCAATATGTTGTAAAGCTAAACATTCTTGACATTGTCATGAACATCTATTCAGTTTATTTTCTGAAACAAACAGATCATCTTAAACAGGTCTCAAACAGATCTTACTTTAATCTCTCACATCATATCCTGATTTGATTTGGAAAACTGAAGGAAGAGTTTAATTGCCATTTGATTGCTACTTGAAATCTCATTGAATAGTAGCCAATCCAAATTTGCAAGCTTGACAGCATGATGAGCAGGCTCTGGCTTTGGGATGCTGCTAACAATGTTCTGCCTTGTGTAATAGATACAATCAGGTTTTGTAGGCCAAACAAAGGCATTCCTCCTGCCTTTCTGCACCATGCAATTGACTTCGATTTCCTCTCCTTGGATCTTTGTGATTTGGCCAATGTATGGCTTGTCTTCATACTTCACAATGACATAGCCTCCCATTGTGTAATTCTCCTCCTCATCACTTGTATCTTCTGAGAGGGTGTTCTGCATTTCCTGCACTTGTAGAACATTTTCAAACTCAAATTTCTTTGGCTTGTGGCAAGAGCACATTTCTGGATACTTAACGGCCCTAAGCACTCTATTTTTCTCTACTTGTCTTTTTTGAGTTCTCACCTCTCACATAGTTTTTTTCCTCTCTGGTTTTTGCAGTCAATTAATGACAATTAATGCATGGGATTTCTTTTCATGGTACATGTACAGAAAATTAAGGGAAAAATAATAATAACAAAATACCCTAATGAACAGTAAATTGCATGTTGACATGTTTTGCCCACAACTGTCTGTGTTTTGATATAAAAACTAATTTCTCTTTACTTTCTCCGTCTCTCTCTCAGGACTGCCTCCTTCCAGTTTGGATCTGCGTTTAGTCTCTGCCTGTATCTTTTCGTCTGCTCTACACTCATTATTCTGTCTGTCTGAATCTCAAATAGACAAAACAAGCAAGATATCATCATGTGTTCATCATCATATCTTATCAGAAATCATGTAATTAGTGTATAATTATCATACAATGTCCTTGTCAATGCATATGGCACATATTGTCTATAAAAACTGTATAACAATGTAATAAACCACAAGCTTTTATGTCACAAAAACCATTAATATAATAATGATGTAGCGTGAATATTTTCTGGTAATAACCACTTAAATTAGTTTTTTAAAAAGACTATATCCTCTGGGTGACAGCTTTCTCCTCCGGTGTGACATGATTTTTATGACGTTTTTGACTTAATGGTAAACCCAAATTTGGCTTGCCCTGTTCTTTGTCCTGTATAACAAAATACCAGTCAGACATCAAAATAGAATGCCATCATATTGTAACGGTGTAAATAAGTTCAGTAGTAATGAATGTTAGCTTAGCCACATTGTATGCTAAGTAAGTCATTGTTATTGTTATGTGTTCAGTCTCCCATGATTCCTTGTGTGCCAGTTCCCCATCACCTCTTGTGTCATTGAGTGGAGTAGTGTTGTAACCGTGACTGTGTTTGTACGTCTAAGAAGTGACCCCATGAGTTTCTCCTGTTCTAGGTTGTGCCCTGCATTTATAAGCTTTGTTGTAGTAAAGCTCGTAGCGCGATCATGGAAAGCAAACTTTCCTGAGTCTTGCTTCAGCAGTTGCTGTTACAATATACAGTATGTGTCGATTTACATCCGTACAACACCATACCCGCTTTGCCCCATTTGCCCCACCTTCTATCACGCATTTGGATGATAGAAAGTTGGCAACCCTAGTTACAAAACACATTGGCGAAAAAACTAACACATTGACTCATCACTCACATTGTGTTGAAAATATGCCCGTATGTCTATCTTTCTTTTTTTAGACATTTTAAACTGCTGAGTAAACTGAGAATACGTTATACCACAAGCCCTGTGAAAGAAATCCCACTATAGCTTTCAAATTGGGTAGAGGCCTTGGTTTGCGTAGCCCAAATCAACAAATCTCTGCCTTAGTTCTACTGAGAGTAGAACATGCCTACAGTTCCGACAAGTGGCAGGTTTTCCGCATTTTCCTCTCGGTTGATGTAGCCTGTTTAATTTATCATGAAAGTGGTAGGGACAAAATCACATTTTCAAAAAGGTGATAGGGACACGTCCCTACCGGTTATATAGGAAACTATGCCCATGACTCTAGTTAGCAAGTTGCTCAAATCACATTATCTACAAGTATCATTTCAATAGGTTGTGCAATGCAAGGATTAGAGGGAGGAGTCAGTCACTTTCTCCCTTATAGTGGGGCGGCTTAGCCCAATAGTTCAAAAGAATTGTGCATTTTGTGATACAAGCACCAAATTTGGCACAAATGTACATTAATATGTTGCGAACATTTTCAGATATTGGGCCACTTGAAATTCTCTCTTTATGTCCGCCATATTGGATTTCAAAATGGCCGCCACTTGAAAATCTACATTTGCTATTATCTCTGGACATAATGCAGCTATTGACTTGATTCTGGTATCTAAATGTATGTTTTTGGGGGCAAGGAATCCAATGGTACCAATTTCAACTTAATATTATCTATCACAGTCTGTTATATAATTGTATTTGGAAATTATCTAGGCAAATATTGGATTCAACACAATACTTTGAAAAGAATGATTTTATTAAAGCATGTTAAATGTGTGTAAATGTCTTAGTTCTGTCAATGTCTTAGGTATAATACTGACATTCTACAATGGTCTGGTATCTGAGGCTAGGTATATACCGGTACTGAAGATACGTGTACATAAACAGTGTCATGTTAACAAGTTCAGCATTGCCACAAGTACATGTATGTTGTGGACTCATCGTCATGTGCAGTCCCCTTCACACACACAGAGGGCTGTACACTGAAGGGCAGCCTTTTTGCACTTGCAGCGACTCACACACCCTTTTTTGCACTTGCAAGAAACCAGCTCAATGCAGCTGTGAGCTGCCTCAGGTAGCCTGGTCCAGTAAGGTGTGTACTGTCCTTCTCCAGTCCTTGACCAACCCCAGTTGGTTGGTGGAGGGAGCTCTGGTGCTGGCAGCAGTATCTGACCCCACACATGTCCACCTTGATACACTGCCCTCATGACATGTTCCTCCAGAGCTGCCTTCGTTGGAGGGATGAGCTGCACATTGTTCTTCCTTGTGAAGAGTTTCCTCCTGGCCTTGTCAATGTCTGTGCATTTGCTGGTTCGATCATACAACAGGATCACGAACCTCTTGATGATGCGCATTGCATCGTCTGGTATGTCACGCGGTGCAGAGGACAGCAGCAGCAGCGCCTCAGTGAGTTCTGGCAGTACCGTCCAGACTGCCCACGCAGTCTTCTTGCCACGTCTAGCAAAACTAGACACAGTGTCGCATCCAGTTAGAGCGTGGAACATTGGCAGTGCACGAGCCTTCTCTCGTCCCAATCCAGCTGCTATTTCGTGTGCTGCTAGGTATCGGAAACTCTGGCCTGTTCCGAATGCCAGCCACAGTTCGTCTTCTGGTTGCAACTCCTGTGCCAGGGACACTGCCAGCACCACAACATCGGTGTCTACAGTCCCGATGAGTATTGCATGGTGTCCATGCTGGCCTGCGTGAGATGCATGCAGCAACATCCGACTGTCAGCTTCTTCATGGTTACATGGGGCGAGTGAGGTCAGATCTGGCAATAGTGGCTTGCTGAGCACTGCCTCTCCATCAGTAATGACAAGTTGCTTGTCCTCCTGGTCAAACCATTCCATGAGAGCTGCTGAGAGGAACCTGAACAGCTCGGTCTTGTTGCTGTCCACTCGTAGGAAGTTCTGCCAGTTTCCTGGTATGGCTGCGGCAGCCACCACACGTCTCCGCACGCCTTGTCCCCGCTTTGCACGTGTACTACCTTTCAGTGAATCAGCAAGGTAAGTATCCCAGACCAGATCCAGGCGTGACACTGTTTGCAGCTTCGTGGACATATATGGGATGAAGATCTGTTGTGCATACTCTTCAAAGGTCTTTGATGCAGCCGGCTTCAGCATCTGGACGATGGCTGCTCCATCAAGCACAATACAGGTCGTGACAGGAGTCTCTGTCTTTGCGTCGGAGACTTCTTCCAAGCATGTGAGGAGATCATTCTTGGTACCAGTGCAGAGGCTTCCACCATCAGACAGTGCAGGAGGACATGCCTGATTCTCGTGACGAAAGAACTCCTCAAGGTTTCCATCCCTCATCTGGCAGCCAATGTACAGGCGTGCGAAGAGTTCACGGTCATTCTTGATGGAGGCGAGCTGTTGCTGACCTTTGCTCTGGCTTCTTGGAGTGGAAGTGCTGAACACCTTCAGCTTGTTACGAGGAATGGGGTCATCCACTGCCTTTGTTCTGTCCAACAGACACTCTCTGGTGAAAGCCTCGAACTGCTCTTGGCCAATCCTCTTGGCATTCATCACGGTCTCCACGGCAGCAGGACCTGCGATCTCCTTTGTGTCCAGTTTGACTACATCCTGACTCTCCTCCTCGAATGGGTTGCCCATCTCCTCTATGACACCGACGAGAGAGCGAACATCTTTCACAAATGAGGCCTGTACACTTGGCGTCTGATCATGATGACGTGTGTCTGCTGTTTGCCGTCTCCAGTGTTGGTTCCCATCCTGGAATTCTTCGATCACCCTGGCAACTTCTGGTCCCGCAACCATCCAGCGACGTAGGGCACTAGGGTCGTCAGTGAGCCCAACTGCTCCACCGTCTCCTTTGATGCAGGCATTATTCTGCTCATGTGCCTGGTCAATCGGGATTGAAGAGAACACCCTCTGTGTTTTCTGAACGGTGAAGTGGCCTTCCCTGAATTTCCTGGCTACATCTGGGTGTTTGGTGGTGAGTTCGGCCATGTCCTTCAGGAGCACTGGTATCCACCTAGCATAGTGGGTGTGATCCAGTGCGTGGAACCAGGGGACCAGCTCTGTCAGAGCATCGAGGTACATCATTAACGATCCCTGCCTGAGTGAACGCACATACACTAGAACCAACAGTTCTAGTTCCAGCACGGTTGCACAGTAGTGAAACTGGGGGATGTCTTCTCCTCTCTGGCAACACCAGTCTTCATACTCAGTGCAAATTGATACCATTGGATTCCTTGCCCCCAAAACATACATTTAGACACCAGAATTCAAGTCAATAGCTGCATTAGACCCAGAGATAATCGCAAATGTAGATTTCAAGTGGCAGCCATTTTGAAATCCAATATGGCGGACATAAAGAGAGAATTTCAAATGGCCCAATATCAGAAAATGTTCGCAACATATTAATGTACATTTGTGCCAAATTTGGTGCTTGTATCACAAAATGCACAACAGGTTTGCTATGCTGCCCTACTATTAGGATATTGAGGGTTTCTACTATATATTGTCTCTTGTAGTGGAGTGTGCTGGGTTTAATCACTTAAATATGTATGACTGTGTAGTGCCGTATCCGGTGTGGATCACACTGAAGTGGCATTCACTGGTGTGAATGTACACAATATATTTGGATAAAAATGTCATCCCAGGGAATTGTGATTAATCTACCCCAACCCCTTACAACTCTTCTCCCAAGTCTTGCTCGTCTTTTCTTTAATGCACATTATGTACAACTCCATGTCATTTTAAAGCCTTGAATGTTTGTGCTGTGTGGTTAGTGGCCCTGGTGTACCCTCATACTTCAGGCTCATGGTGTCCAGCAGTCATTCCCCTCATAGACCATTAACCGCCTCCTTAATTCTCCACCAAGACCTCACTGAGAAAACAAAGGTAATGGCAGCACCCGCTACCCTTAAATCTAGTAAGCATCTCAGACTGTGGGGAGTGTAAGCAGATACAGGATATAAAACTCTAAATCATTTCAAAATTGTAATGGCAATTGAGGAATTGATCTGTTGAAACACTAATTTATTTCAAATGGGTTTTCCAGTATCTGCATCTACTGTACTCCTAAAGGTTACATTTACCGCCATGGTCTATTTGTTGTTCTGATTAGCATAATTGTCTTGTAAAGTGGCTGCATTCTGATTGGCTGGCATATGAGGATCGCAGCTCCATTTATGGTGCTGCCGAGGGATTCATCCATCAAACCCTGTTCCGCAGGTGTTGAACCCGAGACGCATAGTGTAAACTCAATTTTCTCATTAATATCACTGCCCACGTATGCGACCAGCATTGAACAACGCATTACTTATGTCCTTTGTGTTAAGACCATGGAAATTAGGCCCATCCTACTGAAGAGCATTAATGGGTAACATAACAACACACACAGGCTCCTTAGGGGCATTGAGAGAATTCTTCTTTACTGTGCTCTTATACCCGTTACTGGTGAGATCATGTATACACTGTTAACTGGAAACTCCTGTGAAACTGACTGCCGATTCAAAGCGTATGTTTTACGAAGATTGTTGTCAGCAGAGACACGTGCTGTGTGACTGCTCGTTGCCTCCTGTCAAATTTGCGGAGAGTTAGCTTAAGAGCGCCCTCTGCTGGCAAGCACCTGCAGTTCTGTGTAGACCTCTGTTTAACAAACCCTCTTGGCGCATTAAGCCCTGCTTGTTATTGCTGGAGTCCTGTTAAAAATAAGTCAACTTCCTCGTCAAACTTGCCAAGGAGTCCTTGGTGCCCCTGGTGCTACATAAACAATAGTTTTTTCTCTAAAAGCTGTGGGTGTAGAGGGTGCTCTATTGAAAGATTCAACATTGATTTCATCATCAAACTGTAACCTTAAAAGGACCAGCGTATTAACAGAGCCCCATTAAGGACAGGTAAGACTACATATAATGGTCATTGTGACCAATGATGTGCAATCGCATCGGTTTGCAGTTTAAAGCTTTTACCGACTGCTGTCCTGTTTCAGAATACTGGCTGCATTGTGTTGAACTTTGACCTGGCCATTGACAGTTGCATCAATTGTAGTAGTGTGGAGGCTGGAATAGAATGTTACAGCAGCAAGGTATAGACACCCAGCTACACCACAATATTCTGTTTACAGAGCTTCTTCTGTCCTTTTTACTTCGTTGTCTAGGACAGGGGGTCCCAACCCTGGTCCTGGAGAGGCACAGAGTCTGCTTGTTTTTGTTTTCACTTTAAAGTTAAACACGTGAAACCAGTAGAGTTGAGTTTACTGTGTAACCAACTGCTTTAATGGATGGATCACATGATGAGAAACAACGAAAAACCAGCAGACCCTGCGGCGTTCCAGGCCTCTTGTCGAGGAGGAAATGGTGTTTTCCCTGTTGCTATGTCAACTATGGATGCTCCGTATTTGATAATACCCATACAATTTGATTATACATTAAGAATATTCATAATGTGCCTATAAATCAGGACACTTTTGGCTTCGACAATGGCAGAGGCAGAACTTTCAGTTCAGCAGAGAGCTGAATTTCTGTTTGGTAAATGTACCTTTATATTGCTACCCCCCAGGAGAATGGAAGGGTAGCATATCTGATTGGCGATTGGAGATCAACTGAAATCAACTCATGAGTGTAGTTGTTTAAACCTTAACTAGGTAGCTTCTGTAGGTAATAATGCCATAGTTTATCTGGGAATGATATACAAAAATGAGAATTGATGTGGCTTCTTCCATGCTGCTAAGTGGTTGCCGCATGTTTAGATGTTTACAAATGGACACAAGCATGTTCAAAATCAGATGGAATTCAAATGCGTTCCTCTGATAATCATAGACTTCCCTTTAGTGTCCCTCCAATATATCACTTCTGTTGAGTATTTTCATGGAACCTGTGCTCTGCTTTTTCCTATTTACAAATGTACAAATGATTTAGTTGGATTTGTTGGAAAGATGCAACAAAATTGGAACAGGCAAACTGTTTTGGAGTTAATTAAATCCTACATCAGATGCAGAAATAGCCAGACCACTATTGAATCTCACTTACCAGTGACGGGAGAGTAAGCTTTCATGAACCTCAAAAAGGGTAGATATTATGCGCATAGTTTTGCATTATCAAACACGTTATTCTCAGGCCAGTCATGTCGTCAGTACGGTTTTATAATAACAGAATAGACACCGTGTTACAATGTCAGCATATTTCTTTTTTATTTTCCTCTTCTTGCAATTTGGTGGCGCTTCGCTTCAACCTCCGGTACGCGCCGTTCCTTTATCTTTGTGCCTCCGCGGCTGTTTGCCGTCCGTCACTTCTGCTCTTTCCTCGCTGCGGGTCATGTGATGCCTGTCTCTTCATGTGTGAGTCTTTGGATCACCATGGCAGTGATGTCATGCGAACCTCCGTTCCTCCTCTGCTTGAATATTCAGCATTTCGCTCAAGGAAGGAATGATCTCAGTGTTTCCCACCGATGTGTGTTTTTTGCCTGACTTGATGATCTGTTAGCGTTTCACCCCCCCCAACACACATCGTTTTTCTTCATTTAATATATGAAAATCATCAATGTTAATAAATCAGAAACAAATGATTGGATGTGTTTATTGCTCTACAATCATATTGGTGCCATGGACTCAAATAATGCATAATCAACACCAATTATCCAATGCAAGTATTGAACATTATCTAATTCGAATCCCCAATGAATTAACACTATAGTAGCAGTAGCAGCCGAAGAAGAAGAGGTTGTTTCAGTTTTTCGGCATCTCCCTCCAAGGTCATTTAAGGTGTGCTGTGCCTCCTCTGTATTAACTTTCTTTCTCCACTTGAGGGAGTAATGTATCAATACCATTACATCTGTTCCTCCAGAAATGTGAACAAATCGATGGTTTTATTTTGTTAACTGCTCAGGAATCTGGGTACATAGACAGTGTCTGTAAGAAGTCTGTTTTTTTTTTTTTTTTTGGTAATATTTCTTCAAGACAAAAGCGTATGAAATGTAAATATTTTTTTCTTATTCAGTAAGACTTTTAGTACCAAACTTGAGGTGACGAACAATTTATTAACAAGGCAAAACATTGTATAATTTACAGTATGAAACATACTGGGTAAAAGAAAGGCAGGTAAATTACCAAGAAACGTTGCAATGAGTGTCTTTTTACTTTGCACAACCATCCATGATGGTCCTCTGACAGTAACCTAATCTCTCTCCCATCAGAGATCACCGTCATGCCAATGCACAGACTAACTGGCTGTCTGTAACCTGAATGTGCTGCAGAGATGTAAATAAGACTTTGTGAGACACCACCCTCCACTGTCCTTAAGCCAGTTCAACATACAAGAACATTTAAGGAGACTCAGTAAATCATGTGGCCAATATTCCGTACACCCGTTTCTCCAAAAATGAGTTGCGATTCCAAAGCAGTGCTGAAAGCAGTCACAGTCATCTGTAATCTTGTTTAGTGTTCAAATGCTGACTGTTGGTTGTTTCTATATGTATAACGTCACGGAGAGATGGCACATGTTGTGTGTTTATTTTCTGCTATGGTTTGTGCTCATCTGTAGTTCTTACTTCATGATACCAATTTGTACTCGTCTGTTTGGTTCCTGCTAAGTCAGGAGTTTTTGAAAAATAAATAAAATGTACTCGACCAACAGTGGCAATTTTAGACCCTATTTAGGGGGGCTTTAGACCCCCTGCCTTTCATCTCAGCCCCCCTGAAAATGTTTAGTCATTCTTTTCTAAAAATCTTTTTTACTTCATATGTATTTTTTAAAATACCACAGATAGAGAGTGGTATTTCAATTTTGAGAGCGACCACCATTGTGGTGTTTTTGTTTTGGGGAATGTAACAGTAAATTCATTTAAAATTTAGGCTTGAAGGCCTCCCGCATGGTATAGTGGTTTCAACGTCCGACGCTGGCCACGTCGACTGGGGTTCGATTCCCCGTCACGCCAGAGTCGGCTCTAGCCGGGAGTGCCACCGGGGCGGCAATTGACTGTCCGCCCCAGGGAGGGGGGAGGGAAGCCGACACAGTTCGCTGCGCACAGGAGTGGTTCTGGGGTGCTGGAATTACAGCATTGACAGCATGACGAGTGCTGTCTCGGAGGAGGCAGTGCTTTGCCATTGTCACTGCCGGTCACAGGGCTACGACAGCGAACTACGAGGGAGGGGATTTAACTAAGCACAGCGGGAGTAATTGGCTACCAAATTGGAAAATAAATAAATAAATAAATGTAGGCTTGTGCTTTACATGTGTACATCTCATATTCTCATTGGGGGCTGAGTCCCCTAAAGGTCAAATCCTAGAATCACCCCAGCTGACAAAGTATCCTACACCTGTTAAGTTGCCTGGATGTGTGCGCATTCCCCTCTACTAAGTCAGTTTTTCTCTCCCAAATGAAACTAATGGCAGTGTGGAGCAGTGGTCCAGGCAGCAGGCTAGAGAGAGATCAGTGGGAGATGGTTACAAAGAGATCTAGAGGAGAGATCAGTAGGATAGAACAGTGAAAGAGTGGGGCAGATATCAATGAGAGGTTTAGGGAGACAATGGAAGAGAGACCTTTAAGATATATCAGTTGAAGGAAATATCAGCAGAGGGGGTTGAGGGAGAGATCAGTAGAGGAGATTAAGGGGCAGATTGGTAAAACAAGTTGTGGGAGAGATGAGGAGGAGAGGTCAGCGGTAGAAATGGGAAGAAAGATCAGTGGGAGAGGTGGGAGGAAAGATCAGTGGGAGAGGTGGGAGAAGAGATCGGGAGGGGAGATTGAGGGAGCGATCAGGAGGAGGTAGGGAGAGATTGTGAGGGAGATGGGGGATGATCGGTGGAGGAGAGTGTTGAAGGAATTGCATTGTGTGAGAGGTTGAGAGCTGCCAGCTGGCTCAGATGGTGCCAGGCTCAGGCCTGAGGGACTGTGACTCACACGGCAGAATATACTGTAACTCTTTAGACATTCTGCAAATGCGCCAATGTCTCGATGTCATTTATTTATTTCCGAACAGCTGCGGAAGCATATCACTCACTGCACTCTGTCCAACACAATTGGAAAACAGGTTTTCTTGTTTGATCGATTTATTTATCTATGCGTTTACGTTTTATCAGTTTTATCAGATGTAACTTCAGATATTGACGTAATTGTTGGTTCCTCGACATCTGAAAGCTGGGGAGCGATGTGGGCATGTTTATTCTGGGTCGATGATTTATGCTGCAGTTAATTGCTTTATGTGGGTATATATATGATGTAATAGTAACACATGTGGTCTAAGAGGGCTCTGAGAGGCTAGAGGAGGTTGAGTTTCAGTATTTTGCTCAGTTATTCCCCTGTTGTCAAGGTGCATATGAGTTGATTTGTTTTACTCATTGAGTTTGTTGTATTGACAGTGGTTGCTGTGTGTTGCTTTGTTTACCCTCTGTTTATATCTTTTATCAATTATTATTTATTTATTTATCCTTCGTTTATTACATCTCTTTTTCAAGGGGGACCTGGCCAAGACAGGAGCATACAAAAAATACAAACACACAGGAGTACACTAGACAATATTAAAATTCCAACACTACAACATTACAACTTAATAAACATTTGGCAATGGTGCATGAAAACAGGTACACCGCTTAGTTATTGTTTCGTGAATTATGCCTTTAATATATTTCAAATTTTTCCCGGTTTTTCTCCCAATTTGGTTGCCAATTATACCCTCTATTTATCTCAATTCACCCTCCCCCATGAGTCCGCCGCCCATCCTCCGGGTTGAGACACTATTTCCGGGCCGATTTATCCGCCTCTTCCGAGACGGAATTCTACCACGAATGCCTTCTTCCTGCTCCTCGATGGACTCGTGCCAGCTCACCCTCGCCCCTCCCCCGGAGGCGGACAGCCAAACGCCGCTTCCGACCGGGGCTGACGACCAGGGCCGATGACCAAGGCCGGTCTGGTAGAGACGCGGGTTTCAAATCGCGTCCCTGAGTGAATTATGCCTTTAAACTCAGGCAGTAGTAGTATAATGGTTAGGGAGCTGGGCTTGCAACGTTAAGGTTGCAGGTTCAATCCCCAGGTGGGACACTGCCGTTGTACCCTTGAGCAAGGTACTTAACCCGAACTGCTTCAGTAAAATATCCAGCTGTATAAATGGATTGTAAACTGTAAGTCGCTCTGGATAAGAGTGTCTGCTAAATGCCTGTAATGTAAATGTAAAAACTCAGCTAAAGGTATTAACAAGCACAATTTGATCAGATCCTGTAGAATGATCCATCACCAGTATATTCAGTGTTGTCCAAATGGAGATTCTCAGTGTGGTAATCTGGGTATTCAGCAGCACAGATGTTGTGGGGATATTACAAGTGTGAAACTTCTGCAAAGACCCCTGCAGTGATTGTTGTCATCATTGTGTTTACGTGTTGACCATCTGATGTGCTTCACCTCCACCTAGCTGGGTTTGGTTTGCACTCTGCCTCAACCACAGCTGTAATATCCTTTTCACCAAGGTCTCAGCTTTAGAATCCAAGCAGTTGAGCAAATGCTGTACACTTCAGGTGGGAACCAGGAGAGTTATGGACATGGAAGCTGTTTCAGCCAGGCAGAGCAGTTAGCTTGTGGTTCAGGTGGTTCTTGTTGCTGATTCTCTTTCCTCTTAGTGCTGCCAGAGAGATCAGTGCTTCATGAGCAGGCGGTACAGAGGATCCTGATGGCTTTCCTGATGCCCCACGGCAAGGTGCGCACTTGGCCGTAGTGTTGCTCAGGAGGGTTCCAGTGATCCCTTCTTTATCGCGCAAGAATGGCGACTCTGGTGGATCAGGCACCTGCAGTTTGATGCATAATCACCTGGATGTATGCTCACCTTGCATGATTACTGGAGGATTGGCTCACCTGGTGGAACACACAGACAGAAAAAAAGCAACGGCCAGCAGCAGGCTTGATGCAGTGATGAGACAGGCCTATGAATGATTACACATTCCCAATTCGGACTCCCTGCGGTCTGTTTAATTTCTACTGGAAATGTATTTACCCATTCATGGTCAAGGTATTGGGGGTGGGGTGTGTGGCACACATCGGATTAAAACATAGACAAAACATTACCTAAGACAGGAACCCGGCTGAGCGCGGAAGCTGCAGTCGCTGCCCCTTTTACAGCTCATTCAAGGTGTCCATCACCACTTCTTCCCCCAGGGCCTGGGGCCGGAATGGCCGCCGATTAAAGATAGAGCCGGAATGGAGATAGACAAGGAGTATGGCAAGGAAGGGCCGACCAGATGTCAAAGGAGGAATGAAAGAATGAATGAATGAATGACCAAATTAATGGGTAGTGTGTGGGCCATTTATCTTAAAACAACAGGCTGAAAATGCTTTAAGAACTCTCAGAGAAGAGCCCCTTGGGTATTGAAGGTGACCTGGAATGGAGGTATGCCAGCTGTAAATCTAGGCCTGCGACACAATGCTGTGGGCGAGGCCACACTCTCACAAGCGAGTCTCGCTCTGAGGGCCAACGTTATCATTGGAAACGAGGAACAGATGTGCGTCTGGAAAAGTCACACGTTGCTGTATATTCTTTATTGTCTTATATGCGACTGCTTCCACATAAAGAGACCAGAATGACGCATTTGGTAGCTCGCTCATGCAAAATGAGAAATCTGATGTTTCTGTTTTCCTGTGTGCTCCAATATGGCACACTTCGATAAACAGGAAACTATGGCGATGGTAAGAACTCAACTTGAGGCTCGCCACGGGAGTTTCAGACAGTGATGTAATGTACTTTTCACACATACACAAAAGAAATCAAAAACATCCAGATTGCAACACCTAAACCATGTTCACCGAGTTTTGTGGGAGACAAGTTTTCTGTATCCATCCTGTGTTTTATTTTCTTTCTTTCTTTGTTTCCTGTTCCCTGTTTCTGTTTTTAGGCAAACTTATCTCCTCTCCTACTCCATATTGGTTGCACCGGATGATTGGAAGACACAGGAGTTCTGGCTTGCGTCAGGAACAGATATGGTGCCTTCAGAAAGATTTCACCCCGCATTGATTATTTCCCGTTTCCCGTTAAATTCTAATATATTTAAATGAGATTATTTTCCTACTCATATATGTAACTCTCTGTAATTTCAAAATGAAATACATTATTTCATGTTTTCAGAATTGTATTAAAAATTCAAACCTGCAGGCCTCGGGTGGTGTAACGGTCTAAGCGCTTGCTTGGGAATGCAAGTTGCCTACTGCAGCTGCGGTTCGAAGCCAGACTGGCTGTGGTGATTGGCTGTCTGCTCCAGGGAGAAGGGGCAGGGTGAGCTGGCATGAACTGACCGGGTAGCGTGAAGGGTGTCTCTAGAAAGGAGGTTGGCGAGTTCCATCTCGGAGGAGGTGGATCATTCCCAGCCTTGGGGAATTAGCTTGCCCCATAGTGATGGGCGGTGAGTTCGTGGGGGAGGGGAATCCAAATAAATAGAGGGTATAATTGGCTACCAAATTGGGAGAAAAATGGGAAGAGATTGGAAACAAATGAAAAATACAAAAATACAAACCTGAAAATGACTTAATTGATATGTATTCATCCACTTTGTATTAACAACCTAAATTGGGCCAGGTGTATTCCATTTTATTGAGAGACCACACTAGAACACTAGAAGGGCATCCACCTGTGTTGGTTTGGAAAACACTTGTGTTCAATTGCATGATTGGAGAATAAATATCACTGACTATATCACTGTGAGGTCTCAACTGAAACAGCAGATCAGATCAGTCACGCAGCCGTGAAGACCAAATAACTACCCGTGTAAATTTGAGATTAAGTTGTTAGGAGGCAAAAAGCTGGAGAAGGTTATAAAGATTGGCAAAGCTTTGAACCTTTCCAGGAGCACAAGTCCATTGCAGCAAAATGGAAAAAATATGGCACAACCCAGATGCAAACAAAATCTGGCCATCCGACCAAACTGAGCAACTGGATGAGAAGGGCAATTGTCAGTGAGGGGGCCAACAATCTCTTCAGCAATACACAGATTTAGCCTCTTCGGTAGAGTGGCTAGACGGAAGCCAATTCTGTGAAAAAGGCCAACATTAAGTCATGCCTGGAGTTTTCCAGAAGCCATGCGGCAGACCCTGAGACCTTCTGAAATATTTTGTGGTCTGATGAGACTAAAGCGGAGGTGTTCTGCAAACCAAACACAGCCCATCACCCAGGTAACACCATCCCTACCGTTAAGCATGGTGGTGGCAGCATGATGCTGTGCGGTTGTTTTTCAGCAAGAAAACTTGCTTGTTTTTGGAAGCTTGTTGCCATCAACGGAAAGATGGACGAAGGCAAAATCCTGGGGGAGAACCTACTTCAGTCAACAAGAGATCTGTGTTTAGGATGAAGATTCCTGTTACAACAGGACAATGACCCAAAACATATGGCAAAACCTACAAAGGAATGGCTTAAAACAAGGTTAGTATTCTGGAATGGCCCAGCCAAAGCCCAGACTTATCCCAATGAAAATCTGTGGTATGACCTGAATTGCTGTCTACTGATGCTTTCCATCTAACTGGACAGTGTTGGAGCAAATTTGCATGGAAGAATTAGCTAAATTTCCCAAAATGTAAATGTGCTAAGCTCATACAGACATACCCAAGAGCTGTAATTGCTGCCAAAGGCCCTATCTACAAAGTATTGACTTGAGGGGGTGAAAACCTTTGTAAATGAGAAATGTAAGTGTTTCATGTTTCATGTTGTTGAAAAATATATATTTTTTGCATTATAAATGTGTTGAATTTATTGTGAAAAACTATATTTCAATGCATTCAAATTTGAAGGTGTAACAGAACAAGGCACTGTACACTTCTCAGGGTTTCTCATGAAACACTGAGAGCAAGCCCCTGCTGAGAACAGACAAGCAGTGGTTATATCAGCAGTAAAACACCCGTGGCTTTCTGGCTGCATGTCCGTGACAAGACTCTGACTTACCCCCGTAACTTTAGAGAAGTGACTGTAGTAAGGCATCGTTGTCTTGCAATAGAGAACCAAAGCAGTCAAGTAGATCAAAGGAAGAAAGAAAAAAAAACCTTGCTTTTGCCATTTTCATAAGCAGGAAATATCTTGCTGAGGACCTTGTGAAAAGAAAAACACTGAGGTTAGTGGGGCCAAAACAAATGACCCACAAAATGGGATACTTAGAGTAAGCCATGTTTTCCAAATTTCTTCTTTTAACAGATATATTACACATTTGAGAGTGGCTATTAACACTGTGTTACTATTAGCTTGTGTTGAATTTCCAGAAAACAGTATTGACACTGAGTGTTTTTATTTGAGGTTCATCAAATTATAGCAGGGTCCATTTATAAACAGGGGCTGACTACAAAATTTGTGTTCACAAATGTCTCCATATCTCCAGCTAAACAAACTCAACAAACTCCAGGGCAGAATGCTAAGCCATAGGGTCACTGTATCTGAGGTGATCATAAAACTGCACAAAAGAACGTTCCGCTCATGAAAGATTAGAGTGGTTCACAAGATCCACTACTCCACGCACATCAGGGGACTTATAACGCAAAGTGCGGCCATCTTTAAGAGTAGATGCCACACGCTTAGTATTGCAGGTAGGGGGAGGCTCATGGTTATACATTACCGTTTTGGTGCCAGAACGTCTGGTTAGAACTTGTAAAAGGGAAGCCCTGAGAAATCACAGATATCTTTCTCTCACCTCTTGGCGAGCTCTTCGCCTCGTTTGGATCTGCCATCCTCCACTCCTCCCAGAGGCATATGGGAATTGAATCATAGGCAGGTTGGAGAGGCAGGTACATTGTCATTTGTGTGTGCCTTTGTCGGCTCCAACTCTGGCAGTAGGGCAGTGTAGTATAATGGTCAGGGAACTGGGCTTGTAACTAAAGATGTTGAAAGTTGTGATTCCCAGGTGGGGCACAGCCATTGTACCCTTGAGCAAAGTACTTGACCTTCAGTAGACCTCCAGCTATTTCAATGGATTGTATGAAAGAAAAGTAAGGTGCGTAAGTTGCTCTGAATGAGAGTGTCTTGTAAATACCTCAACGGGAAGTAACGCATTTATTGCTGGCAGGAACACTCTCATTACACACTCTGTTAAAGGATGTGCTACACATCCTCACGGGCTGCTACGGATGACCATTATTGTCCTGCAGTAAATATATCCGGCAAAAGCCTCTTGGAAAAAATATCCTTGCTTGACCTAATAGGTCTATGTAGCTTTTTTTTAGGTCTGTCTAGAAATGTTGATGAACCAACTAAGAGGAAAGTAGATTTGCAGGTCTGGCTCGGGGCTAAATAAACTGGCATGGAATTGTTGTTTTTTTCCCCCGGTGTAATGGTAAAATTTTATTTAACTCTGAGCAGTACTTGTATCAGATTTTATTGTTTGGGCATGTACTTTTTTATTTCCGGCGTCCTGCCTATGTTTTCCACACGGCATAGTGAAGTGCCCTTTTCTGAACTGTGTCCAGATTTGACCTGTACTGGTCACACCACCATGCTGATGGCTAAGGCCCCACCACCATCATTTTATCTTTGTTTTCTGACTCAGACTAAATGAGCCCTCAGTATTCATTCATTTGAGCCGTAAAGGCTTAAAGGTCCCACTTTACATTACGTTGCCTTATTACCTGTGTATACAAAGTAGGTATAGTTGAACTACTATGTATGTACACACTGTTACGTTGTACTTACAACTGTAAAAACCTGTTTGCATATGTATTTGAAATGTTGTCTTCTACTGCAGTCAAAATTAAGCCACAATCATAAGTGCTAGCTAGCTAATTAATTCTCCTTTTCCTCTATAATCATGATACGAACTTCAAACATATAAAGTTCAGCATTCAAATGTTGAAATAGTTTTTATAATTGTAAGTACAATGTAACAAAGTGTACATACACAGTAGTTACATTGAACCTACTTCTGTAGTTATACTGTCCTTACACAGGTATTAGGGCTACTTAATGTAAAGTAGGACTGGCTTAGATTAGCACGTTATGTTGTCCCGATTGGGTTTCATCACCTGTGACATCAGCCAGTCTGATGCATACAATCACTGAAGCCTGCGTTTCTCTTCAACACAGTGAGTCTTGTGACCTCACATGCTTCACTCCAAGTGCATCAGTCCTTTTTTAATTAATTTTTTTGTTCGATTTTTTCCAATTTTCTCCCAATTTAGTAGCCAATTACACCCTCTCTTTTCATGTCAATCCGCCTCCTCGTATTGTGAGTTTGACAAAGGCATTGTACCACCTCCTCCGAGCCGGCACTCACCAAGCTGTCGACTGTAACTCTGGTACACAGACCCACTCCTATACACAGCGAACTCATATCGCCTACCTTCCCCCCGCCTCTCGGCCAGAGCCGATACTGGAATCTAACCCCAGTCGCAGTGGCCAGCATCGAACACTGTAACCGCTAGACCACCCGGGAGGCCCATCAAAGTCGTTTTTTGACGTTGTTTCAGTATAAGATCACCGAACAACAGAAGATATTGTAAAAGCATTAAGGCAATGCAAGTATATTGGAGGAGACAGACACACGATTTTCAGAAGACCCTTTGACAAATGAGGGAGGATGTGAAATTTAGCCAGGAAACGTTAGGGGTGAGCAAGCGTGAAACTACTTGTTCTCTATATCTTTAGACCTGGAGTGGGGGCAGAGAGTTATGGCACTGCTTGCGTGCAACTTTTCTTTGTGTGGAACACATATGGCAGTTATAAAATGTTCATGTATGTATGCATGATCCTTTGCTGTCCCCTTTTTGATTTATGGTCTCACATTTACATTGTGCTTCAGGTGCACATAAAAGCCCATTTCAAATAAATACCTTCTGTAAACAATCTACCCAAGTTCAGGTCTTGAAAACGAAATGAACACCTCCTCACCTCTCGTATTCTGGTCAGATGTTCCCTAACCTTGTGGTGTGGGCAGATGACAGGAGAAAGACGGAAAAGATGGAGGATCTTGATTTTAGTGAACAAGTCACCCCTCTCTGGACAGACATACGTTTCCAATGCCTTCCGTTCCGCTCCATGTTTCTCCATTGTTTATAGCCTCAGATCTGACTGGGCCATTACCAGACACAATCTGTTCTCAGTTTGTCTTTGCTCATCTGCCTCGTATGTGCGTGTGAATGCATTCATGAGTAGTTATCAACTATATTGATAGTATTTTGTTTTTTGATATATTTGCATTTAGCATGTTGTCTTTTGTGTGTGTGTCTGTGTGAGATTAAGCATGCGTTTTGATGAATGTCTATGTGTGTATGTAAGTCTGGATGTTGGGGTGTGTGTGTATGTATGTATGTATGTATGTGTGTGGGCACGTGCGTGTGTGTGTGTTTTTTTAGCTGATGTGCACTGATGAATATCTACATGTGTATGTAAGTTGGTGGGTGTGTGTGTATGAGAATATGTGCATTACATTAGACACAGATTGTGCACCTGTGTTGCGCAGAGGTCTGACAGCTGTTGCGGTTGTCCCATTCCCCCCCCCTCCCCACAAACACACACACACAGCTGTCGGCAGATATCCTTGTTAACAGGAAACACAAGCTGTTGCCAGGTGGCACCTCCCCCTTCTGCACACACACACACACATGCACGCACGTACAGGTAACTGCCAAAATAAGGGAAATGCCAACATAAAGTGTCTTAATAGGGCATTGGGCCACCAGAACTGCTCCTTCAGACACTTTTAGAACACATTTCTTCCACAACAAATTCCATCATTTGGTGTTTTGCTGATGGTGGTGGAAAACGCTGTCTCAGTCGCCACTCCAGAATCTCCCATAACTGTTCAATTGGGTTGAGATCTGGTGGCTGAGACAGCCATGGCATATGGTTTACAGTGTTTTCATGCTTATCATGGCCATTCCCATCAGGATAGAAATACTTCACCATGGGATGAAGGTGATCACTCAGAATGGCTTTGTATTTATTGGAATTTACCTTTACGTCAAAGGAGTTGAGTGGACCTAAACCATGCCAGGAAAATGCACCTCATACCATAACAGAGCCTTAAGAACCCTTCATTTACTGAAATGTTTCCTTTATTTTGGCAGTTACCTGTACATGCACAAGTATACACATACACACACACACTCACCCATACACCTACGTGCACACATTCACATACACACACAGTCACACATCATTGCTCTTTGCTCTCTCACACTTATTTCATGTTTTCACCTTTTTTTAAATTAAGATTAATGTTTGATGTGCACATCAAGAAGAACCCACTGAAGAAGTTTTTTGTATAACTCAAGTAGAAGAGATTTTTCTTTGTGTGTTTGTGGATTTGACATGTTTTACTTCCTACCATTACAGAACACCAGGGGCCTGTCTCATGAACCAGGATTAGTGGGTTAGCGAGCTAACTTTGGGCTTAACACTGTGTGTTCGGTCTCACAACTGTGGCTCACTTTTAACTGCATCGCCATGGTAACTTATGCCGCGAACCTAACCTGCTCCGGAGTAGGTTAAATTCAGGCTACCCCCTTACCAATCAGCTCTCTGGAAAATGGCCTCACCAATCCTAGAGAATTGCGTAATCTACTGTATATCAGAGATACAATATTCCCTCCGTGGAGAATCTGTATCTTTGCAAACTTCTAGATCCGCATGTCACTAATGCCGCTCGTCAAAGCCATGCGATCACTGTGCAGCAAACTGTATGTATTGCCCTATGTTTTCTAGCCACTGGTAGATATACGTATTCCATTGTTATATTCTGAGTTTATGTTTCTGTCACGTTCTGCTCTCCCGTCTGTTATCGTTCCCGTTCCGTTTATTTCTAGATCCACTCCTTGTCTTGTCATGCACTTCGGGTGTTTAGAATTTACGGGTTTCCTCTGCCTTCGCTTATTCTCTCGTTTTCTTCTTTCCTACTTTCGTGATCGCACTTTGTATATATTAGTTAGATGTGTACAGTACTAACTAACTAATCTACTAACGTTAGGGATTCAGATTTAGTTACTAACACTACTAATCACTAATTATCTCACGCTTCCTACTACCGGCATTTCTCTCTCATTATCCTATCCCTGCTTAGTTTTCCGTTCTCTCCTCATACGCACGCAACGTTTCTCCTGCGTACCTCCCTCTTACTATGCACGTGTCTGCCTGTTCTCCCAGGTCGTTTATTGTCTATATGTTTGTATGGTTCAGTGTCCGTGTCTTACGTTTCCCTCTTGTTATGTAATTATCTCTTCCCTGTGTTCCAGCCTCTCTCTCCTCGTTGTCTCACCTGATTTCTATTATGTCTCCCTGTATATATGTTCAGTGTTTTCATTTCCCGTGTCAGTACGTTGATTCTATTTCCCTGAGCCTACCTTTCCGAAGCCAGAGTTATTAGCATTTCCCGAGACTACCCTTTGATTACGACCCCGAGCCTGCCCAGCGATTTTGTCCTTTTGCCCTTCTGATTCCTGAGTATCGACCTTTTGACTGCCCTATTACTACTTCTCTCTGCCTCACGATTTTGTACCTCTGATTCCCTGATTCTTGGTTTTGACCCCTGCCTGTGAATAAACTACTCTTTTGCCTAATCCCTGATCTGCGTCTGGGTCCTTACCGCGGTCGTCACAGGACGTACTGACCAAGATGGACCCAGCAGATCCAGACCAGCTCCGCTTCGCCCTCGAGCAGCAAGGTGCCATGCTCGGACGGCACCAGGACCATCTGGAGCGTGTGGCTGAACACCTGCAGTCTCTCACCTCCGGTTTGGCTGAGCTTACCCTCACGCTGCGAGCTCCGGTCATTAACCCCGCACCCCAGCATGCCGCGGCGCCACTTCAACCCGAGCCTTCCTCCCGCGCTGGTGCGCGAACCACGCCTGCCTCCTCCTGAGAGATACGCAGGTGAACCGGGAGGTTGCTGTGCGTTCCTGACGCAGTGCCAGTTGATCTTCCAACTGCAGCCATCCACGTTTCCCAGCGAATTATCCCGGTCGCCTCGTCATCACCCAACTGACCGGTCGTGCCAAGTCCTGGGCTACCACCGCGTGGGAGGCTCTCTTCCCTGCTGTCAGAGCTTTGACCGGTTTTCCGAGGAGATGAGGAGGGTCTTCGACCGGTCTAAGCAGGGTCATGACGCGGCTCGGGAGATGCTCTACCTACGCCAGGAGGGAGGGTCGGTGTCGGATTACGCCATTCGTTTCCAGACCTTGGCTAACGCCTGTGGCTGGGGAAGGAAGGCGCTGTACGACGCCTTCATCTGTGGACTCTCCGAACATCTTAAGGACGAGATCCTGACTCGTGACCTGCCAGAGTCCTTCGATGACCTTATCAGCCTTGCCATCCGCGTGGACTCCCGGCTTCAGGAGCGTCGTCGCTGGCGTAGTTCCGGAGGTTTTCCCGGGTCTGGGAGGACCGGGGTCAGGTCACCGATCGGTGCCTACAACCACCCTGGCGCAGCTCCATCTACTACCCCGGAGCCTGAACCCATGCAGCTGGATCGGACCCGCCTTTCGTCAGGAGCGTGACCGCAGGATGGCCAACCGATCCTGTCTCTACTGCGGTGAGTCTGGGCACTTCATTTCCGGCTGTCCAGTAAAAGCCAACACCCACTAGTTAGGAGAGGAGCACTAGTGGGTGTCATTCCAATCGAACGCTCCTCTAAACAACGGACCTGCCTGCCGGTGACCATCGAGTGGGAGGGTCAGAGGCGAGAGACCACCGCGCTCATTGACTCGGGGGCTGAGGAGAGCTTCCTGGATGCCGGTGCGGTCGCGAAGTGGGGGATTCCAGTTTCCAGTCTGTCTCACCCCCTCATTGCCAACACACTCAACGGTCAGAGACTGGCCCAAGTTACCCAGATCAGTTCCTCTTACGTTGCGTACTTCCGGCAACCACCAGGAGAAGATAAGGTTGCACATTATTGACTCCCCTCACTCACCTATTGTCCTTGGCCACCCGTGGCTGGTGAAGCATAATCCGTCCGTGGAATGGAGCAGTCACAGGATTGTGGGTTGGAGCCCACAATGCCTTTCCCAATGCCTGCAGCAAGCCCATTCATCTGTTCCGAGTCCCCTGTCTTCTGTCCCGAGTCCCCTTTCTTCCGAGATGAGTCTTGACCTGTCGGTCTTTCCTTCCGAGTACCTGGACCTCAAGGAGGTCTTCTCCAAGTCCCGAGCCACCTGCCTGCCCCCCCACCGTCCCTATGATTGCGCCATTGAGCTCCTGTCTGGCGCTACCCCTCCTAGGGGGCGTCTTTTCTCCTTGTCCCGTCCCGAGACGGAGGCCATGAACACTTACCTTCAGGAGTCCTTGACCGCTGGCCTCATTCGGCCATCCTCATCACCCGCTGGAGCGGGGTTCTTCTTCGTGGGGAAGAAGGACGGTTCTCTTCGTCCCTGTATTGATTACCGTTCGCTCAACGACATCACCGTCAAGAATCGCTACCCTCTCCCCCTCATGACGTCCGCATTTGAACAACTTCAGGGAGCTACCGTCTTCACGAAGTTGGACCTGCGCAACGCCTACCACCTGGTGCGCATTCGTGAGGGGGATGAGTGGAAGACGGCGTTCAATACTCCGACAGGTCACTGGGAGTACCTGGTAATGCCCTTTGGGTTAACCAATGCCCCTGCCGTTTTCCAGGCGTTGATCAACGATGTCCTCAGGGATTTCATTAATCAGTTTTGTTTTGTCTACCTGGACGATATCCTTATTTTTTCCAAAACTATGGAGGAACATGTCACCCAGGTCCGCAGAGTTCTACAGCATCTCCTTGAGAACAGGCTCTATGTGAAGCCAGAGAAATGTGACTTCCATTGTCACACCACCACCTTCCTGGGCTTCGTCATCTCGGCGGGGAGCATCCAAATGGATCCACGCAAGATCAAGGCTGTCTTGGACTGGCCCCAGCCAGAGTCCCGGAAGGAGTTACAGCGCTTTTTGGCTTCGCCAACTTCTACAGAAGGTTCATCAGGAACTACAGCACCATTGCTGCTCCACTCACCGCCCTCACCTCCATCAAGATCCGGTTTCACTGGAATCCTCAAGCTGAACTAGCTTTCCGGTCACTTAAACAACGCTTCACTTCTGACCCCATTCTCATTCACCCTGATCCCACCGCCCAGTTTATCGTCGAGGTCGACGCTTCCAACATTGGGGCAGGTGCCATCCTTTCCCAACGCTCCGCCAAGGACAGGAAGGTTCATCCCTGCGCCTTCTATTCCCATCGCCTCAGCCCTACGGAGCAGAACTACGACATTGGCAACAGGGAACTGCTCGCAGTCAAGCTCGCCTTGGAGGAGTGGAGGCACTGGCTGGAGGGGGCTGAAGTTCCTTTTCTGGTCTGGACAGACCACAAGAACCTGGAGTACCTGCAGACTGCCAAGAGACTCAATTCCCGCCAGGCTCGTTGGTCGCTCTTCTTTTCGAGATTCAATTTTGTTCTCTCTTATCGACCTGGATCCAAAAACACTAAGCCTGATGCCCTTTCTCGCCGTTTCGAACCCGTATCCAGGGTTTCCGTTCCGGACACCATCCTGCCTCAATGCGCTATCAACAGCGTTCAACTTCGCATTGAGGCAACAGTGCGCTCCGCCTTGGAGGGTGAGGCCGGCCCCAGTCGCTGTCCCTCGAACCGCCTCTTCGTGCCCAGTTCTGTCCGATCCCAGGTGCTTCAGTGGGGTCACTCCTCTCGCCTGTCATGTCACCCTGGCATAAACAGGACTATGTCTTTTATCCAGAGACGTTTTGGTGGCCTGCCATGGTCCAGGACGTTAGGAGTTTTATTTCTGCCTGCTCTGTCTGTGCCCAGAATAAGGTTTCCCATCAGCATCCCTCTGGTTTGTTACAGCCCCTACCCATCCCTCACCGCCCTTGGTCCCACATAGCTCTGGATTTTGTTACGGGTTTACCCTCCTCCAACAGCAACACCACCATTATGACGGTTATTGATCGTTTTTCTAAGGCTGTTCATTTTGTCCCCTTACCCAAGCTTCCTCCGCCAAGGAGACAGCCACCCTCATTATCCAACACGTTTTTTCGTTTACATGGCATCCCCAGTAATATTGTTTCTGACAGAGGTCCCCAGTTTATCGCCAGGTTTTGGAAGGCTTTTTGTTTACTCCTTGGTTCTTCCGTCAGTCTTTCCTCAGGTTTCCATCCCCAATCTAATGGCCAGACAGAGCGGGCTAATCAGGTTATTGAAACCGTTCTGCGGTGCTTGTGCTCGAACCCATCCTCTTGGAGCCAACATCTTCCCTGGGCAGAGTATGCCATCAACTCCCAAACCTCTTCCTCATCCCGTATGTCCCCCTTTGAATGCTGCCTTGGTTACCAACCACCCTTATTCCCTAGCCAGGAGAGGGAGGTGGGTGTCCCCTCTGCCGAGGCGTTCATCCGTAGATGCCGACGTACCTGGAACCTCACACGCCGCACCTCCTCCGAGCCAGCGCCCGCATGAAGGAGGACGGCGGACAAGGGACGCTCCAAGGCTCCCGTTACCGGGTTGGGCAGCGGGTCTGGTTGACCACCAGGGACATTCCCCTCAGAATGGACCACCGCAAACTCGCACCCCGTTTTATTGGCCCCTTCCCCATTTCCAGAATTATCAGTCCCACTGCCGTTGTTTTGAAGTTACCCCACACCATGCGTCGTATTCACCCCACCTTCCATGTTTCCCGCCTCAAGCCCCTTGTAACCCACCCTTTGTGTCCCGCCCCTGAGCCACCCCCACCCCCCCGCCTTATTGATGGTGGAGATGCCTACACGGTCCGTAAGATTTTGGACGTTCGCCGCAGGGGCCGTGGTCGCCAATACCTGGTGGACTGGGAGGGCTACGGTCCCGAGGAACGTATCTGGGTCCCATCCCGGTTCATATTGGACAAATCCCTTATCAGAGACTTTGATTGTTCCCGAGCTGTCTAATATTTTGCCATGTGTTTTACCCTGCCTGTCTGAGATTCTGCCCCGTGCCTTTACCCTGCCTGTCTGAGATTCTGCCATGTGTTTTGACCCTGCCTGTCTGAGATTCTGCCCCGTGCCTTTACCCTGCCTGTCTGAGATTCTGCCATGTGTTTTGACCCTGCCTGTTCTGAGATCCCGCCACGTGCTTTGCCCCCGTTCTGCCTGGCTTTCCCTGCGTCTTGTTTGTTTATCTGTTTTTGTTGTTCCTCCTGTTAAACGCCAAGAGGCGTTTCTTAGGGGGGGGGTCCTGTTATATTCTGAGTTTATGTTTCTGTCACGTTCTGCTCTCCCGTCTGTTATCGTTCCCGTTCCGTTTATTTCTAGATCCACTCCTTGTCTTGTCATGCACTTCGGGTGTTTAGAATTTACGGGTTTCCTCTGCCTTCGCTTATTCTCTCGTTTTCTTCTTTCCTACTTTCGTGATCGCACTTTGTATATATTAGTTAGATGTGTACAGTACTAACTAACTAATCTACTAACGTTAGGGATTTAGATTTAGTTACTAACACTACTAATCACTAATTATCTCACGCTTCCTACTACCGGCATTTCTCTCTCATTATCCTATCCCTGCTTAGTTTTCCGTTCTCTCTCATACGCACGCAACGTTTCTCCTTGCGTACCTCCTCTTACTATGCACGTGTCTGCCTGTTCTCCCAGGTCGTTTATTGTCTATATGTTTGTATGGTTCAGTGTCCGTGTCTTACGTTTCCCTCTTGTTATGTAATTATCTCTTCCCTGTGTTCCAGCCTCTCTCTCCTCGTTGTCTCACCTGATTTCTATTATGTCTCCCTGTATATATGTTCAGTGTTTTCATTTCCCCGTGTCAGTACGTTGATTCTATTTCCCTGAGCCTACCTTTCCGAAGCCAGAGTTATTAGCATTTCCCGAGACTACCCTTTGATTACGACCCCGAGCCTGCCCAGCGATTTTGTCCTTTTGCCCTTCTGATTCCTGAGTATCGACCTTTTGACTGCCCTATTACTACTTCTCTCTGCCTCACGATTTTGTACCTCTGATTCCCTGATTCTTGGTTTTGACCCCTGCCTGTGAATAAACTACTCTTTTGCCTAATCCCTGATCTGCGTCTGGGTCCTTACCGCGGTCGTCACACCATTGGTGATGCGGAGAACCTGAGCAAACATACAGTTTTTATATTTACGTATATATATATATATATATATATATATATATATATATACCGTATATATATAGTTATCAATAATTAATAAAACTTACTGTTGCATATTAAGTGCTGGATAATTTTCGCATAGGATTCCCAAGTGATTGGTGCAATAGATTGCACTCACATTCCAACCACTGCAGCCCTGGGTGAGCCACAGTCGTGAGACCGAAAAATATCAGAGACCCAGGTTAAGCCCAAAGTTAGCTCACTTGCCCACCAATCCTGCTTCCTGAAACAGTGCTCTGGATCTGTTCATATTGCATGCGATTGGCTGTGTTACAAACACCGGCCCTTTTGTGTGCACGCGCTCATAGCTCAATCTGAAAAACCAGGGTTGACAGAGCGAGTTGATAACCACCGTCTTGAGACAGGTTAGCCGTGATTGCCTTTGTTAGGCTTTGTATAGCCAGCTAATGCAAAGATACCCTGACTATGTTGAACGTCTTTCATAAGACAGGCCCCAGGCTGGAAATAATTTTGTTTGAAAATAATGTCACGAAAAGAACAAGCACACTAATTTCATTGGACAAAAGTTTTTTTTGGACTCTAGCATTTCTGGGGGTGGGTTTATGTGGTTTCCACAGCAATTCCTTCTGGTTTCCATTCCATCACACGTTTTGTCTTTTTAAAATTTCATATGCCATTGTTGTTCTCCAGACCCTGTTGTAAAAAGATAAACTTTAAAAAAAAAAAAAAGTTTAACTTGTTATATTTTTAGTAATATGTAATAATGCATACACACATTTTAAATCAATTATTTATTTTCCATACTGGAAAAAGAGAATTCTGTTCACGCAAGCAATTTTGTGCAAGAAATATTGAGTCACCACATGGATTGCCATCAAAGAGCAGTTGTTGGGGCAGTGAAAGGCACACAGAGAGGGTGAGAGAAGCCTCATGGCCTTTCAGGGGTTTGTCAGCCGACAAATATTCCTGCATCTGACTGAATGAGTGCTATAGTGGTAATACTTGGCAACCCTTTCTGGATTTATGAGCTGAAAGGAAATGGTCGGTCTGTCTGGACAGAGGCTCCTGCTTCAGTGTGAAATGAGTGGACCATGCATTGGGCAAAAGTTCTGATGGCCACAAAATTATTTTTTTGTGGCCGAATATTCCCACACAGTGGGATTTTTATCTTTTCTATGAACAATTTTGGTAACACATCCAATGAATAGCCTCGTCGTAATGCATTAGAAGCATATTTATAATGCTTTATGAGTTTATATGTGCATAACACATTATGTTTGGCATGGACACTAATAACTGCTCATGAACATCTATAACTATGGTCGTATAGTATAATGAGAAAGCTTCCGAATGCTTTATGAAGTGCTATAATGCCCTATAGGAAATTAATAATTAATAATTACTGTTACGCCAACGATTACGTCTCTTTTAAAACTTGGAATGACCACCACGTGCATCTGACAAAACATTCAAAGTATGAAAATTCTTGCTGGACCAGTGTAGAAAAAACCCATGGGGTTTTTCCCTTCTGTTGTAATTGGAATGTTATAGCAGTTCCTACAGGTAACTTTCAAAATAAAGGCAACACTTTGGTAACCCGGGAGGAAACTCAAACCGCCCTGGCCCAGGCAAAGAGAGTCCCAGCTGGGTGGGAGGGGGTTGGAAAGGGGAGGGCAGGGCCTATCCACCAGTACCAGCCATGGTGTTCCCTAATGGACACTGGCGTTACTGCATTTCGGCAATTAGCTGTATATATTTCCGATAGACTGAGCACAGGTAGGGACGATGTTTCCCCAGGTGTTCAGTCTGTATTCAATATTCAAGAAAATATCACATACTAGCTTTTTGTATTTCTCAATAAATAAGTATACCTCAACATATAAAAAAGACTGTCACTGCACAGATATTCTGTGAAAAATATACATATTTTCATTCATATGACGGAATATACACTCTCTCTAGTAACAATGGGCTAATCCACTCAATGCAATACCTTTTTTCTTTTTTCTGACATTGTGACACATGATGGGGATCAAAATGTAGGTTTGATAGGGGCCCCAAAATGTCTAAACCCACCCCTGCTAGCAATCCCTCACCCCAGCGACCGCTGGATTCTCAGTTTTTGTCACACTAACTGTTCAGCGCACAATGAGACCCTGGGAAATTCTAATGCCATGCATGATGAATGATCTGATGAATGTCAAATTGTGAGCTGAAACGCATGGCACTTCCGACATACTGTTGGTTTGAACTCAATGAAAAATGGACCAAATAAAAATGTACAATATAAACTTATTTGGAAGGAGCACATCCACATAATGTACTATAGAGCCCCCCCCACTGGAGAGCTATTGAAGCAGAGCGCCCCCTCACCCCTCCACTGGAGAGCTGTTCAATGAACTCGTCTTTTATTATCCTATGATGCTAAACCTTTTTTTATTTTTATTGCAAAATATCGTGGATTTATTTCATCATGTCTGAGTCGTAAATGGCGAGGGGAAAGCTTTCCGAGAACGCAGGGCTGTTTCTGAAAAAAGGACGGGCGTAAGGGAGGAAGAGTGGGAGAGAGAAAGAGGGCTCAGTGTTTTCTGGTCAAGCAGGCCCCTTGATGACGTTAGCAGAGGTCGCTCTGCATACCTGGACTGCTGGAGTCATTATTTTAGGGTTCCCAACGTACCCCTGCAGCATGCACTCAAACCACCACAGCTTCCTGTCGGCTTTGGTCGGGTTTCAAGTCTGCAGGGCTTGAGGGAGACCCCTGACGTTAGGGCTTGGCTTGAGCTTCCGTGTGCTAGGACTCGGAACACCAAAGGGCCAAACCAGCATCCTAGAGCAATACATATTTGAGTTTGAAATGTGTTTCTTTGTTCTGATACGCTCAATTATTTATGTCAGTACTTTTCCAATGGTGTGTTTCTTGGGAGATCGATAGTCAGCCAGGGGTGCCCAAGTTCGGTCCTGGAGATCTACTGGGCATGCAGGCTTTTGTTTTGGCCCAGCACTAACACACCTGATTCCATTAATCACTTCACTAACACACCTGATTCCACTAATCAACTGCTCGTCAAGGCAATGAATGTTCAAATCAGGTGTGTTAGTGAAGGGCTAGAACAAAAGCCTGCACGGCCAGTAGATCTCCAGGACCGAACTTGAGCACCCCTGTTCTAAACAATGTCTTTTGGGAATGCCCAAATGTATGCCTGACCCATTGCTGCATCCTCCTCCAGCAATTCACATTGAACAAATCTAGTGGAAACCACTGGAGGCTTCTGGTTTAATTTTCATTAAAATTCTACATCTCAATGATCTGTCATTCTTGTAAAAGTACTGTACCATCAGAAGGGATATATTTATTAATTAATGGTCATTTTGTATGATGGATAACAACCCTAGAAACTACATTTTTGCTTTATTTTAGCTATGTCTTTTATCCATGTGTAAATAAATAAATATGTATTTAATTGTGCTGGTGAGGTAAGAAACCCGAAATGGGACTATATACAGATATATGGTATGGAGTCACCAAGCCATCGCAGCCCACTGAATAGAGAAAGGTCAGCTCACTGCAGGAGATTACCCAGCATGCATCTGACAAACATCCAGTGATGCAATGCTGACATGCTGCAATCTCTATATTCTGGGCTCCGTCCGGGTGCTTGGCAACAAGCAAGCTGCGTCTGTTTTGCTCCTGTTTGTTTTCCTTGCCATTTTTTTCCGCTGTCCCATTTCCTCACCCTCAAGCCCTGTCCTAACCAGTGGTGAGAAATGGCTCCCTTTGAAGTGCACCCGCGTGTCATAAAGTTGACTAATTAGCTGTTATTAGCTGCATTGTACAGTTGTTTTTTTTGTTAAACTTTTATGGAAAATAGCTGTGTGAGCTGTCTTTGTGTTGCGAGTGGTAAAACGGGCAGTTGTACATAGAGAGCGTCCATTGGGAAAAAGCTATTCAGCCAGCACGAGGTCATTCCAGACCACCACCAGACATGTCTGCCTAGTTAGGTTTCCTTCCATCAGACATGCAATACTGTGGGCTGAGGGTTGAATATCTTATCTTGTTTCACACGCTCTGACTCAGGGTCTCAACAATTTTCAGCCAAAACCTATTAACTCTGAGTTGCGTTATGAAATGCGATACATCCCTGAACTGAAGAAAAAATATAAATGACTTTAAAATATATTGCTTGGTGTCTGCTGAAATATATTTAAAAACAGCCCAAATAGGTCTGAAGGTCAGCTGAAGGCAACTGAAGGCAGCTGATACACTGCCTTGCATTTTAATCTGATGTTTTTTGTGTCTGCACAAAGTAATTGCAGTTGTGTAATTCTGTTTCATTAACAGTTACCTGTGAACAATTAATGGAGAAGAAAACAGCACCCTAAAAACTCTCTGGTTAGAACCTGTGAATCCTGATTTCACCTCTACTTTAATGACCTCATACTAAACTGAACCCTTGTATAGGAAATGCAGTAATTGCTGCCTGGTAAACATCAGGTGAGATTTTGGTTTATGATGTGTGCATTTTGTTTTGTTTTTAAAAAAAAGGGCTTTCGACCTTTAAAGGAATTAAATTAATATGCCTGTTTGTTGCCATTGGAGCCATGTCCAGGGCCCATATTCACAAAGCATTTTATCTTACCACTAGGAGTACTTCTAAATCGCACTAAAACCTTTTAGTTAGGAGTCCCACCTTAAAACCTATTCACAAAGCTGCAAAGACAAACTCATACTAAGGAATTCCTACGATTGTCAAGCTAAGAGTGATGGCGGGGTTGACGTCGTTGCTAGGGATGACGTTGTTTCTCATGAACGAGCTTACTCAGAATTGCGACAGCGATTGGCTGATATAGGGGATGGGTCTCTCCCCGCGTACGGATCAACCCCCCACGGTTCGGCACGCATATGATCCGTGGGATTAATAGCTAAATTGAACCATCATAGAGAAATACAAATACAGCCGCTGTTATATAAACCATATATGTTTTGGTTTGCTTTGTTTTTCATACTAACTGCCTTTCTGGGAGGCATGTTTTTAGAAACGCGACCGAATTAAATAGAATTGAAACATTAGCGATCTTTTATTTTTTATTAAATTAATTCAGGCAAAAGACCACCCTAGTTACATCGCCTAAGGCGTACTGAATCTAAAAATGTATTTTGTGAAATTTTCGAATAAAGATTTAGTGAAATAACTTAAATTGAAAAACTGAAATTATCATTCATTAAATTCCTTGAGAATAGTTCCTGGCAATTTTTTGGTGGAAACGCGCCTTTGGTCGCCGTTATTATTATTTTTTGCTGATCCGAAAAATGATCCGATGCACCCCTATTATATTCTAATAAAGATTCTAAAATACAAATGTATGCTACGTGTCACTGATTTAACATGAAACCAAGAATACAGACTAGTCAATTGGTTACATGTCTGCATCTCGTAAACAATCACCGGGTACATTTTACATTTTACATTTTAAGCATTTAGCAGACGCTCTTATCCAGAGCGACTTACAAGATGTGCATCAATACATGGTAGGAACAATCACAGTTAGCGCACGAGATCAGTGCAGGAAGACAGCAATAGACATCATTGCAGGCATCTGCGTACCATACCTGTAACACCGGGAAGGAAAAGGTATTTTACATTAAAACATTTTTTTTTAAATTTTTAAAAAAATTTATAAAATAAAGAGTATAGTGTTGAACAAGTAAACAGTGGTGAAGACAATTTAGCTAGATGGACAGAGATCAGGGGTAGTGGAGTCTGAAGAGGTGGGTTTTGAGTCTCTTGCGGAAGATTGGAAGTGATTCCGCAGTCCTGACCGATTGCGGGAGGACTCCTAAATTTGAGTGACATGCCCATTATTTTTCGGACTTGCTCCTAAATTGCGGAGTTAGGACCAACTTTTACCCTTAAAATGCTTTGTGAATACAGGCCCTGATCTCTACTGTGCAACCAGGGATCTGTGGATTCTAGAATTTACCAGGGTCCGAGGAAGGGGCCCTGAGGCACCCCTACCCCCAAGTCTTTCTCTGAGGGACAGTTGAGGGGATGCAGGTCCTGTCATAATTCTCCCAGTTCTCCCTTTATCCCAGGTCCAGATTAGTCGTCGTCCCCCCCCCCCCAACCAACATGAGGGAATGGCTTCTGCCCATTTCCCCTTGCCACGCAGGCCGTGCCTTGTAATTTACAGGATGAGGCAAGTTAATGATGGTCGCGTCAAAGAACCCGCAGACTCTGGCGACGGTCCGAGCTCAGTAGTCAGGATGGTTGGGATATTTTTAGATCCCTTCCTTAATTAGCAAACCTCTCCTCTTCTCGCCGGACTTCCAACTCTCAGACCAGATGGGTGAGCGGCTCTCTCCACCGATACCAGAAAAAACCCATCTCCTCTTTTTATAGGCAACCATGCATCAGTGCTGGGAAACATGACCACATACTGTGTGTGTGTGTGTATATATATATATATATAAAAGACATTGAAACGCAAGTGTTTCATTTTAAAACACTTGTCAATTTAATTCCTCATTAGTTTGGAAAATTGTTGGTTTTATGGTCCAGACATAAAGCGCGCTCCAAGCTTGCGAAGCCGCCCAATGGGCAAGCATGCCAAAGAGCGAGCTGTCTGTTGTTGTTTCTTGTTTACTTGTTTTTGAAAATCTGTTGAGTTTGGTATCAGTCCTTCAGTGTCTTTTTCGGTGAACACCCACTGTATCAATCAATGGCTGGCTGTGGACGAGGTGCCCACAATGACTCAAGATGAGGGGGTCAGCGGTCATACACTTCTAGATTGTTCTTATAATGCAGGAGTGATGCATGAAAGGGCTTAGAGGTGATAATAATAATAATAATAATACATTTTATTTGTGGACACCTTTCAGGACACGAAAGGTCACGTTACAGAAAAGTCAAAGCATCATACCCAAATAAAAACATCATACAGTATGTATAAAAACCATCAAATAAGTTAAAAGCACATACAGAACAGGTTACAGACAACAGCATGCAGATAGGACTGACATATGTTAAGGGCAGGGAACCATGCAGGAACATTACAAAGGACAGGGGGAGACAACAGTATATACAATACAACAAAACATTACAATGAATATGAATATGCCAGCTTAAACATTAGAGTTTTGAGGTATGACTTGAATGTTGTTAAGGTGTCCAACTGCAGGAGATCAGAGAGATAAGTGGGGGCTAGGTTATGAAGGGCTTTAAAGGTGAGCAGGAGGGTTTTGAAGTCAATCTGTATTGCACAGGGAGCCAGTGTAGTTGGATGAGAATGGGTGTGATGTGATCGCTGGACTTTGTGTGGTGGATGATGATGAGTGCATTTGAATCTTGGATGATTTTGAGCCTGTTGAATAGGGATTTTGGGATGCCAGAGAGTTGCAGTAGTTGATCCGGGATGCAACAAACGCATTGGACTGAGACAGGGATGGGCGGTGTGGAAATGTTACGGAGGTGGAAGAATGCGGTCCGGTTGATGTTTCTGATGTGAGGTGCAAAGGACAGGGTGCTGTCCAGGATGACACTGAGGCTCTTGACTTGGGAGGAGAGGGGCACAGGGAAGCCATCGATGGTGATGTTGGGGTTATGGGCTTTGGACAGTGTGGATTTGGAGCCAATGAGCAGGGACTCGGTTTTACTGCCATTAAGCATCAGAAAATTCCTGCTCATTCAGCTCCTGATGTCCTGGAGGCAGTTGGTGAGGGTGAGAATGTGTATGGCGTGTGTGTGAAAGGTCATTTGTCTGTTCTTTGTTTTTTAACTGGCCCCATTCTCCCAACATCTTATTCTTTTCTAAAATATCCATTAGGTTGGAATAGAAACCTCTAATTACTTCAGCTGTTTGAGCTGAAATTTCATACAATGCACTGTCTCAGTGTGTTTGTGGTTTATAAATGATAAATGATTTCAACTGCCAGAAGTTTGAGACTGGTAGGCGCGCTGTTGTTGAAATCTGATTCAGTTTAGATTACCTTAGAGATTGGTCTGAGGGATAATGTTCTCTTTCTTATCAACGGTAGTATGGAAATATATACTGTGTGTTGCATGTACACAGATTATACTTGATTACTTGACTTCTACTGCTGTACTAAATGTTTCTAGAAACATGGCATGGAAATGTTACTGTGTTTGTCGTGGTACAATCCTTCTGGTCATTCCAGCTCCTGAATTAGAATATGTGCTGTGAGTTTACACATGTGAATGTGTGATCTTAGCTGGAAGGCTCTTGTTCTGTGACGAAACAAGGGAGGATACCATGACATGACTAATTAAAAAAAATATAAAAACAGAAATCAATGGGTCACCTGAATTTCTTCCTCTTCAGAGGCCAAGCAAGTTGATCTAAATTAGAGGGTAACAGTGCTAGTTTTGCATAATAAAACAACAATATATATATATTTTAACAGGATTTGTTTTGTGCTAATGTTATCTTAGAGTCCTTTTCATAAATGATCCACATGTATCATTTATCCAACATCAAACATTTCAGCATATTGCCTTCATCAGTGAAATTGTGGTATATGCTGATGGCAGTCTTGTATACCTAACTCGTCACCACAGGTGGACAAGCTAATTAGAGAGGAACTAATCAGTACTACAAATCAGAGCCTCTATTTTCAAGGCAGGCTATTAATGATTACTTAACTCGTGGTAGAACATCCAAACAAAATATAGAATAGAAATGGATTGTGCTCTTACTTTAATCCTTCCGGTTAAGAACAGAGGAGCATAGATCAAAGAAATTCAGTATGAGTCCTTGTCAAACATTTTCAATCCTAAATGAAGCAGTGCCTGCTTACGTGACCATTTTGTCTCAACACAAGAAGAGAGTGGGGAGCCTTGCACCCAGCTGTTCCTTGTGCGGCCACTGACACCATAGACTCGAGGGAACTCATTGACATCTTATTTTCTGCTTGGTGAACTCTGGACACCGTGAGTGTCCTTCTGAAGCCCAGCATGACCTCAGATGGTGGGAACAGACACTGAATTTAGTATACCCAAAGGAAAAAACAATACTGTGATATTCTCCCCAATACTGTGTACTATAAAGTTTTTTTATTTTGTATGTAATTTAACCATTATTTAAGCAGGAAGTTTTTAAATTTACCTTCTTTTTCAAGAGAGACCTGGCCAGGGTAACAGCAGTAGGCCTACACAATAGTTGGAGACAAGGCCGTAACCATGGAGTCAACATTGGGGGGGACATTTAAAAAAAAAAATCAGCTAGGCTATATATTGGGGGGGACATTTTGAGCATATCTGAATATTGGGGGGGATGTGTCCCCCCCAATATATATAATTTTGGCCTTGGTTGGAGACAATACAACAATCAACAATACATATAACAATACACATAGACAGCTATTCAGTGTGGAGGAACATGGCATCTCAAAAACATTTACATTCCTCTGTCATAGTATCTTGTATAAGACTGTTATGATGTGTATGCGTATCTTATACCTTTATCTTATCCTTTGTAATGCATGCAGAACATGTCCCTTTGGGGATGATAAAGTTTATCTTATCACCCCACAAAGCCAGTTCTGCCCCCTGTGCCCCACACCCTTATGTTGTTTCTGTCTGTGTTTTTTTCCGGCTAGTTTACAGAGCCGCAGTGATGACCGCAGGAGCGTGCGTGGAGAGCGCGTTCGGACCGCGCATGTTTCCTCGAGCTTCTCACTCTTCCTCGTCTGCCTTCCTGACCCCCCGGGGGCCCTGCACAGCGCTATATAAGAGCTGCGCAGAGAGCGCGCTCACAACAGCTGCTGCTTGTCATCCTGCACACACAGCCACTCGCTGGGGTAAGACTCTGCTCTGCGCTCTCTCCTTTCCCTCCTTATCCCTCCCTCTACCTCCCTCTCCTGCCTGTCACTCTCACACTCTTTCAATACTTTCAGAACAGACCAACTAATTTGTTAAATGTTTTACTTTTTCTTTAAATGCATACATTTCTTTGATCTCTATATTATATTATTTTATATTATATGTTTCTTATTGATGTATTAAGACTGATTATTAAGACTTGATTATTAAGCAATGGTTTGTTGAATAAAAGGTTACCTCACGATATAATCTTTTTTTTAAAATTGTGTTTGAGGGATTTATTAGCTTGTAACTCTGAAGGGTCTGATTTATTATGGATGGCATAATTCCAAAAAGAGACGATTCGTATTGATGTGATTTCAGCACAGTGGATTTGGTTTTACAGGATTTGGGGAGTTTATATTGATGTGAGAGGACAGCCAGTCAGAATAGTGTGTGTGTGTGTGTGAGTGTGTATGCGTATGTGTGTGTGTACACATATGCGTATGTGTGTGTGTGCATGCTTATACGAATGTATATTTATACATGCATGTCCGAGGGCAGACTGCATGAGTTTATGTGTTTTGTGAATTGGCACAGAGACATTTGTTCTTCCCTGACACAGAGTGATGACTCCCATTGAACCCCTGTCAAATATCCTACCTGTAGTGCGGTTTCCATTCTGTACGTTATAGCCTCCTATTAGTCACCACCTTCCCAGCCCTCCAAAGTGAGGGGCCAATCCATGCTGCTCATGCTGCAGTTCCCCTCTGCAGCGCACGCTGTTCAAGGAATCTTTGGATTACTCAGGTGCACTCCACTACATTGGTTTCAACTGAACCGAACACGGCGCACTTAATACAAGGGCAGACCTGCGGTGAATTTATTAGCGTGTTAGCCGTGTTCACTGCGCTGCAGATGTGAGTGCTCTTTCATGTAAACCTAAACTCTGATGTGTTGAGGATTTAAAGACTATAGTTTTACAGCATGATGACAACCTTTGTTCATGTTTTATAGAGCTAGTGTTACTGAATGGAAACCGCATTCCTGCCACTGAGTTCCCTGTGAGAACTTAAGTGATTTCACAGATCCTTTTACTTGGCTGGAAAGACAGATGATCATGTTCTTATGTGTCAGTATTTGCATGAAATACACTCAGCACTTAACTCAATAAAAAGGCCATTCACAGCATTAAATGCACAATGTTTGTATTGTATTGTTATATCTCTCTCCAGAGTCCTGCGATGAATTCCAATAATGTCTTGTTCGATCTTGTGTTTCACATTTTCATGCATGCCTGATAATAGGTTTGTTTTTGGGGGGAATACCCATAGTGATTAAGGAAAAGTGCCATGCCCTTTCCTAATAAAGTTATTTTTATACTGAAAGCATTTTCAGCGGCATCTAGTGTGAATCCTGCTCAATGCTGCTCCCCCTCTCTGCTATTCCACAGGAGATCCGCTGCCACACTATAATTAGCTTGGTGCGTGAGGGTCATTGCCGGAGGTCAGAGGTCGAGGGTCAGAGCAAGGATGGACCGCTTGTCAATGAGGGCTTTATTCATCTTGGGAGTCATGTCCTGCTCCTGGGCTCAAGGTCTGTCTCATTGCACCTGTCCCCACAAATCTGCTTCAACAAAACACCTCCTAACTCACTTGTCTCCACAAATCTCCTTCAACAACACACCTTCTAACACACCTGTCTCTGCAAATCCCCTTCAAATCTGCTCTTAACCCCAGCGTAAAACCACTGGCCAACAGCATGGCACAATCAAACATTTATAAGCCTTTCAGTCCATCTTCACTCTTTGTTTGCCTATATAACAATAATAATTGTAATAATATATTTTTTTATTATCGTCATTTAAAATATATTCATCTACATTACATCTATAACTAAAAAAATAAATAAAATGTAATTAATGTATTATTTTGTTTTAATGGTATGGACCTGGCCAAGAATAAATAATTACAGCGTAATAACCAGATGGCAAAAATTTTCATTTTCTATGGATTGGATCATTAACAAGGCTCGATTACAGCAGGGAATAACTGCACAAAATAAAAATTCAATGCAGAATTCCCTTATTACATTTAGTCTTGAAATAGAAAATATATATTTTTATTTATTTTGTTAAAAATAGAAGTGTAATAAGTACAGAGTGATGCATGAAATAAGCAGAAAGACCATTTTAGGGACTTAAAAGAGGTATTATGGAGTATAAATCTTTCATTACCTAACCTTAATAATGAGAAACATTTATGAGAAGAAATAAGAAAATGAGTATTGTGGTGCAGGCAGTTTGTGGCCAAGGCAGACTCCACCACTTTCCCCTCATGTGCTTACAGCATCAGAGCCTCTGTGTAAATTGCTCCCATTGTGTGTGAGAATTCAATCATTATTATTATCCTTCTTTTAGATTGTGGAAAACATTATATGTCCTTCCAAAGGGTTTCATGTGGGATGTGGACAGCTGCCTCTGGTTACATGACTCGCTCTAGTGTGACTCCACCTTCCCTCTGTGGAACTGTCAGTAGACGGAATGCTGGTGTTGTGTCTCCACTCTCACACCCACACATGGAGAGGAGGTCCCTTGTCACACACCTTGTACTTCAAAAGCATTGCTGATCTGGTGTATGAGCTCTAGAGACACCTGTCCTATCCTAAACCTATTCTACAATCCCAGAGAAAAAGGTACCATGTTGTACCTATTAAATAATAAATGCTTGTTACTGTTGCCCTGCAGGGCACTAAATTGTACCTTTAGTTAGAAGAACATAATTGCACCCTTATGAGAAAAAAACTGTTGCTGGCAGTGCAAGCCTCATTTTCATTCCAATATGACTGCCAGTGTGAGCAAGGATTCATTACCCTGCCATCCTCAGTTTGTATATTTTTCACTAGAAAAAGGTACAAATCCATATCATGAAGTATCTTATGTGTACCTTTGAAGCTACAATGAACACATTTGTACTCTGAGGAACAAAACTAATTGTACCTTTATTTTTGAGTGTAGTAATTCTGCACAGTTAATCCCGTCCCAGTATTTCAGCAAAGTTCCGCCTGTCCCAGAAGCATTCTGTTCATGGAGGCTGCCCTCCAGGCAGGGGGAATGTGGGACTGAAGTGGTGCAATGGAATTCTTGATCTAAGAACTGCATCAATGTTGGTTCATCAATTATTGTTATACAATCAAAACAAAAATGAAGACTGAACCGTCGATGGCTGCTGATTGTTTGAGAGCCTTTGGAAGTGGGAGATAATTGTTAGCAGCTGAGAACAAGCACGCACGCCTGCGGGGGAGTCGGTTTCCTAATTGCTGCCCCCCCGATTAACTGTTAATGTGCATATTTCCTACCCTACATGAAAAGGCATCACATGCACAATCTGAGTTCTCTAATAGTATTTTAAGGGAGAGCCAGCATGGATTTCTCAAAGGGAGGTCATGCCTAACAAACCTCCTGGACTTTTTCGAAGAGGCTACAAAGTGTGTTGACCTGAACCAGGCTTATGATGTTATATATTTTGACTTTCAGAAAGCATTTGACAAGGTACCACATGAGAGGCTCATTGCTAAAATGAAATCAGTAGGAATTGTAGGAGTAGTTTCACAGTGGGTTAAAAATTGGCTGCAAGGCGAATACAAAGAGTAACAGTAGGTGGGGCCGAATCTGACCTCGGTGCTGTGGGCAGTGGTGTCCCGCAGGGATCGGTGCTGGGACCTCTGCTCTTCCTTATTTACATAAATGATCTGGATATGGACATTAGTAGCAAAATAGTTAAATTTGCAGATGATACTAAACTTGGAGGTTTGGCAAACAGTTTGGAATCGACTAAAGTAATCCAAGATGATTTAAACAAAATCCAAAAATGGGCAGATACATGGCAGATGACGTTCAATATTGCTAAATGTAAAGTTATGCATGTGGGAAATAAAAACATTAGACAGGAGTATTTTATGGGAGGAGAAAAGTTAGTAGGTGTTCAATTTGAAAAGGATTTAGGAGTTGTAGTTGATCAAAGCCTATCTGCATCAAAGCAGTGTGCTACAGCAGTGAAAAAAGCCAACAGGATGCTGGGATACATAGCAAAAAGTATTGAGTATAAATCAAAGGAGGTTATATTAATGTTATATAACGCCTTTGTCAGACCGCACTTAGAATACTGTGTGCAGTTCTGGGCACCGCACTACAAGAAAGATATTGAAGCTCTTGAAAAAGTCCAAAGAAGGGCAACTAAACTGATACCTGGTATGAAAGGTAAAAGTTATGATGATAGACTTAAGGCACTCAATCTATTTAAACGTAGCAAACGCAGATTTGAAATTCCTAAAAGGGATTAACAAGGTAAAATACCAAAGATTTTTTAAGATAAGTGGGGTCAGCAGAACAAGAGGCCACAGGTGGAAATTAGTTAAAGGCAAATTCCGCACAGATATTAGGAAGTTTTTCTTTACACAGAGAGTTGTCAATGCCTGGAACAGCTTGCCAGGTCAGGTAGTAGAGGCAGAAACGCTCGGGCTATTCAAGGCCAGGCTAGATGAAGTACTAGATGTTTTTTAGATTAGGACATGATGAGCCAAGATGGGCCGAACGGCCCGTTCTCATCATTATGTATTCTTATGTTCTTATGTTCTTATCAGAAACCTTTACCTTAAAAAAAAGTCTGGGTGTGTGGGTGTCACTGATGAAGACTGTGTTTGCCAGATTAACACTTATGGGAGATTCTGGAGCGGCACCTGAGACAGCAGTATCCATCATCACCAACAAAACACAGAATGATGGAATTTCCTGTGGAAGAATGGTGCTGCATCCATCCAATAGAGTTACAGACACTTGTAGAATCTATGCCAAGGCACATTGAAGCTGTTCTGGTGACTCGTGGTGGCCCAACGCCCTGCTAAGACACTTTATGTTGGTGTTTCCTTTATTTGGGCAGTTACCCATATATGTATGCAGTACACTGTATGCAATAACCTATGCCATTAATCAGCATTGCTTTCCCCCCCCTGCCCCTGTGAGCACAGATGGATCTGAATGGAGCACTTGGTTCAATGTGGACCACCCGGGGGGGCGGGGTGACTACGAGCAGCTGGACGCCATCCGCTTCTACTACCGCCACCGCGTGTGTGAATTCCCGCAGGCGCTGGAGGCGCGCACCACCGACTGGAGGACCGTGAGCAGCACTGGGGAGCGGGTGCATGCTGACCCCGCCATCGGCTTCTGGTGCACCAACGCCGAGCAGCCCGCCGGCCGCAAGTGCTCCAACTATGCCGTGCGATTCCTGTGTCCCGCAGGTCCGTCCGTCCTGCCGGTACCCCCGATAGAGAAAATACTAGAACACAGATTATACTTTTTTGTCCTCAGAGAGGATATTCATTTCCACTGCTTGTACAGGCAACATTTAAAGTGCAAAGAACAGAGGCCCCTGATGGCGCAACTAGTAAAGGCACTTGTCCCAAGTGCAGGTTGCCCACTACAGCTGGGGTTCGATCCCCAGCTGCGCCAGCCCAGCTCTGGCTGGGAGTCCTGTTTGGGTGTGGCGATTGGCTGTACGCCGCAGAGGGAGGGGAGAGGGAAGCCATCGCAGGCTCGCCACATGCACAAGAGGGCTCTCTGCGTGTATTGGAATCACAGTTGACATTTGTGCAAGTACCATCTTGAAGGAGGCGGTGCAGCATCTTTTGTAATTGCCGGTCCCAGAGCAATGGCTGGTCCCTTGGTTGCGGATGGCGGTGACATTTGAAGAAACAAAGGGTACAATTGCCCACCAAATTGAGGGAAAAAATACAAAAAATGTTGTAGTTTTTTTAAGTGCAAAAAACTACAGAGAGATGGGTAAATACACACAAGTAAAGACAAGTTAGCAATCAACAAGGGGAGAAAGGTTAAGGGCAACGAAAATCAGGGGCCATTGTTGGTTCTGGTGGCATATGGGATGAAACCATCGAGGACACTCGTACCTTACCAGAGGGAAGGATTTCAAAGGTGTAGTGTAATGGGTGATCCGGGTCAGAGAGGATGATACAGGCTGTATGGCAGACAGCATGGGGGTTGAGGTCCAGAATGTCTGGTGTACGGTGACCAGTTATCTTTGAGGAAACATAAGAGCGTTTCCATGACCAGAACAGGCTTGTTCTGGCTTCTCTAGACTTATTTTGTCTACGGTCTACAGCAGTTGTTCCCAAACCTCTCCTCAGGGACCCCCAGCCAGTCCAAGTATTTGTTTAATTCCAGCAGCATCAAACCTGATTCAACTGGTTAACCACTTAATCATGTGTGCTGGTGGTGGAATTTAACAAATGCATGGACCAGCTGGGGGTCCCCGAGGAGATGTTTGGGAACCACTGGTCTAGATTAGGCTTTCCCAAAGGCGGAATGGCAATATCTGGAAATCCAATTTTGTTTATGAATGAGGAAAATGGCAATGTTCAACTTGTTATCATCTATTTTTGCTGAGAGTAGACGGTTCGATAATTAGCTGGTGTTGTTTTCTCTCGTGAACAGCACCACCCAGTGTTCACAAAGTGGCACATGGTGCACGAAAAGCTAAACTGAACTTTTTGACACCAATAATGCATCTAATTATACTCACCCTAATCGTTAAAAAGAGGTCATAATTTCACAATTAATTTCGCAATTGGTAAGTATTTTTGTGGAGAAAAAAAAACATTACTCCAAATACTGAAACCTGTGTCATTAATTACATATGTATATCCTGATGAAGTGATTTTTCTCAATCGCAGGAGGCTCTGTGTCTGTGGCCCGGGGGGCCTGGGGTCCGTGGTCAGACTGGAACCACTGCCCTGCTCAGTGTGGACAAGAGGCCATGCAGGTGCGCTCCAGAAGATGCAATTCACACTCCCACCACTGGGAGCAGCAGTGCATCGGCCCCACAGTGGACAGCAGGGTGTGCAAAGGACCACCATGCCAAGGTACTGTGGTGCTGTGTGCTTCTCTGTCCATTTCTTCTTCAAATATACAATTAGAGCCATGCACAGCACAAACATCATGGCTCAAAAGCAAATGTACATGTTAGTTTATAAAAGCGAATGTATTTGTATTTAATGAATTAAGATAGTTTGAGAAATAATGTAAGTTACATAGTCTAGTCCTAGTGCTGAAGTAAAGTCATTGGTGGTGGTTGGGGTGAGTTTGCCCTCCCTTCACAGCAAAGTGCTTTGGGATTGTGAAAGGCACTACATAAATGCAATATATTATGATTATAAGTCAGCTAGGTGTCCAATCTTATCCCAGAAGTGCTGGTATGGGTATAGGCTTTTGTTCTAGCCCAGCACTAAACACCTGATTCAGCTAATCATGGTCTTGGTTGAAGACTGTGTTGGTGGATTAGTTGAAAGGGGTGCTTTAGTGCTGGACTAGAACAAAAGCCTGCACCCTCCTGGAAGAGACCACTCCCATCAGGATAAAAATGCTTCACCATGAGATGAAGGTGATCACTTGGAATGGCTTTGTATTTATTGACGTTTACCTTGCCCTCTAAGGGGTTGAGTGGGCCTAAACTATGCCAGGAAAATACACCTCACACCATAACAGAGTAGCTAGAACCCTTAATTTACTCAAGTATTGAATTTGATTTATTTTGGCAGTTACCTGTAACTCACATTAGTTCTAAAACTGATAGTAATGCCTGGCTCTCAACCAATCATTTTTTTAAATCTTCATTAATTAATTAAACATATACAGTGAGCACCATAATTAATTGGACAGTGACACATTTTTTGTTATTTTGGTTCTGTACTCTAGCACTTTGAGATTGAAAGGATACAATGACAATGAGGTTGAAGTGCAGACTGTCAGCTTTAATTTGAGGGCATTGTATTGTATCCTTTCAAACTCAAACAGAACAGAACCAAAAGAACCAAAATAACCAAAAAATGTGTCACTGTCCAATGAATTATGGTGCTCACTGTACATTAGCCTTTGAGCCACGATCCATTTGGACACCCCTGCTCTAATGGATAAGATTGACCCTGGACCCCCCAGTCCTGAGTTCTCATGCGGTTGCTCTTGCAGAGTGCGCGCTGCGCTGTGAGATGGGCAGAGTGAACGTTGACTGTGACGCCTGCATGTGTGAGGAGCACCTCCTCCTGGGCTCTGTCCGCAGCGCAGGGGGCCTCCCTGCCCTGGGGGCCACCCTCCTCCGCCCTGGCTCCACCCCCAAGCGCCTCACCATCACTGATCACAACGGCCACTTCCGAGTCCCCGGCATCTGCCCCGACGGGAACACCACGCTGACCGTCAGGCTGCCGAAGCACGCTCCCCTCACCATCACTGTGCCGCACAGCACCCAACGCACCTCCGTCATCCACCTCAAGCTGGACCGGGCAGGTAACACCATAGCAACATGGTGCAGGTGTGGTTTATAAAATATACACAGTGGGTATAAAACGTATTCACCCCCTTTGACATTTTATATTCTTACTTCATGGAATCAAAATTGATTTAATTGGGATTTCTTGCCACTGATCAACACAAAATACTCAAATGTCAAATAAACAAATAACAACTGAAAAGCTTTTTCTTAATTCATTACAAATAAAAAAACAGACAATAATTGATTCCGTAAGTATTCGCCCCCCCGTTGTTGTAACGCGTGGTTATTTGAGTTACTGTCGCCTTCCTGTCAGCTTGAACCAGTCTGGCCATTCTCCTCTGACCTGTCACATTAACAAGGCGTTTTCACCCACAGAACTGCTGCTCACTGGATGTTTTTTGTTTTTCGCACCATTCTCTGTAAACTCTAAAGACTGTTGTGCGTGAAAATCCAATGAGATCAGCAGTTTCTGAGATACTCACACCATCCCGTCTGGCACCAACAATCATTCCACGGTCAAAGTCACTTAGATCACATTTCTTCCCCATTCCATCAGAATTTTGTTCTGAATATTGGTTAAGATGGATGTTTATTTTTAAATGCTCAGTAATCTGACAGAATTTGCTGTCTAAATGGTAACATATTTAAAATAATCATTTGACCCATGTCTGCTGATTATATACATTTCAGAAAATGAGATGGTGCTGAAGCTGTGGGCAATTAAGAACTGTTTTATATGAATTGACTGGCTTTACATAGCATTTAACTGGGCTTTCAGCATGGAAAGCTGGAGTTGATCACGTCAAACAAACCAGTACAGTTCTGGTTCAGCAATAGGTCTAATGCTGCCACCTTTATCCCCTGGCAGTGCCTTTTTATAATGCACATGATGTTGCATTGATGCAACAAGTGCAGTCTCCTGAGAATAGATGTGTCATGCTAACAGCGTTGACCGCTGTTTCACTGCACTGCATCTCCCCCCAGAAAAACTCCACATCCTCCAGAACCCCGAGCCCAAAGCCCGGAGGGAGGGGCAGACGGCTGCTTTCTGTTGCAAAGTGGGTGGCACCCCCCCACCTGACCGATACCAGTGGTAAGCCAATGGGAACAACAAGTTTACGGACTGGTATGATTTCATTTGTAGATTAAGGATGATGATGTGTCTAGCAGCACATGACACATTAATAAAATACTCATGCATTCATATGGTACTGCTGCTAGAGTGCGCTGTGTATTGTACACACATGGTTATTATTAGATTTTCTATGTGGAATGTGCCCCATCAATCATAATCCTTTTCATTTTTGTTTTTAGTTTTGTCGTTTTTAACCATCATTTTCATTTCACGCAATGTTTTTGAGTCTATTTACTGTAAGGGTGGAAAAGCCAAATATATTGTGTCACGGACAGTACAGAACCCACTGTTTTGTGTGTGTTTCTCTCAGGTTTCACAATGGCACTCTGCTGGATGCCATGCAGATGAAAGGCGACGGCACACTGGTGCTGAAGAACCTGCAGATACAGCAGGCTGGGGAATACTACTGCCGTGCCAGCAACGAGGCCAGTGCCATCAAGTCCAAACCGGCCGTTCTCACCGTCATAGGTGAGCTACACCCACTCATTCCTTCCACTACAAATGTGGCGCAGAACGGGAAGTCAGGCAGTTGTTCGATATATACACTCTAGATACAGCGGATTACATCCAGACATGTGTCAAATCATTATTTGAAATACTTTAGCCCTTTAGTTGCTGGTAAACCCCCATGCAGAACCACCAAAATTCAGGACAAAATACTTATTTCATAAGATTGTGCCTTTTAGTTCGTAACAGGTTTCATTTTCTAAAGACTACAAATTATTTAAAATAATTTAAATGACACTTGGCTCTTCTGTTCTGTTTATCTTGCATTTATGCTGTATTTTGCAAGATAGTTTCATGCCAAAACTATATATAAGTATAACTATATTATTGTTGTATTTGTGACATGTGCAACCGTAAGTTGCGATTTACAAGACACAACTAATACCATTGACATAGAATGCGTACAATGTGGCACGGGAGAATGATCATAGTTTCAGGACTTTGAAGGCCTGGGTTCTATTCCATGCTCTGAAAAAGGATCTCTTGCGTTTATGAAGACCTTAATTAAAATATCTGAAAGAAGCAGTCATGATAAGTACTTAGGAAGCGGTGGTTCACAACAATGATCAGCGTCTCATTGGTTCCACCATTGTTTCGCTTTGCGTGGCATCTTACATGAAATTGTGCACATTAATGGAAAGTTTCATGTCCCCTGAGGATGTGGCCATATGAGCGCATATCCCATTGATGATGCGTGTGGCAATAGTTTTATACACTCTCGGAAGCTGCACTGAATACCGTTTGGCATCCACAAATGCACTGTGAAAAGGTTTGTGTACTTATTCTGCAAGGGAATGGTGGCATCATATTCCGAAGCGGGCATGCGCACATTTAATAGGTATTCTAATTGAGCAAGTAATCAGAGGGAAGTGTTTATGTGTCTAATATTAGCTAATATTATATTGAATGGTTTAACAAAGGTCTACATCAGGCCATCCGTTCGGAAAGACATTTAATTTGGAATGGGCTAGTGCGGTTTATTTTATTCCGATTTAGGTGTATTTGAGGCTATTTATTCATTTGTTGTATTAGCGGTCTTAGGCTGCATGTAAACATGATCAGTGAAACAACTGCTCCAAGCATGTATGCCGTTTTTATGCCTTGCTTTCACCCCGTCCAATAATTATCTCTATATCGGTGAAGAGACAAACACGATGTTCGTAACCGAAGACAGGAAAGTTTAATTAATCCTTGGGAACACAAGCATGTTAGAAAATATTCTACAAACACTGGTTCTAACTGGCTTTATACAGTCTAACAGGTACGTTTGCATTAATTCACACTGTTAATTCACACTGGGGGTGGGAAGCAGGCCTCCACCTGATTGGGCCAGAGACTATTGTTACAAGACATATCCAGACCCAGAATATAAAATGATTTTCTTACAATACATTTAAGTAGGCTTTGAAGTGCAAAAGGTATAAAACATTATAAAAAGTTGGATCAGGGTCATGTGACAATGTTTCACAATAATGATTATATATTTGTAAATGTAAACCTTGTTTTTGTTTTTCCCCTCAGGTCGAGATGCACCTTTGTGCAGCCCTAAGCCGGTATCCTACCTGATTCGCCTGCCTCACGACTGCTACCAGAGCGAGACCAGCTCCCTCTACTACGATGTGGGGAAGTGCCCTGTGGCAGCATGTGCTGGGCAGCAGGACAATGGCATCCGGTGCAAGGACTCTCTGGCCTACTGCTGTGGTGTGGCTAAGATGGAGACAAGGCAGATAGCCTGCCAGGGTTATCAGCTGCCCACTATGGTGATCACCCAGTGTGGTTGCCAGAAGTGCGTGGAAACCAAGGCCATTGTGCGGGGGCGGGCCCTGGCAGCAGACAACGGAGAGCCCATGAGGTTTGGGCACATCTTTATGAACGGGGTGAGGGTCAGCCGCACCGGGTACAAAGGCACCTTCTCCATCCAGGTGCCCCACGACACGGACAGGCTGGTGCTCACCTTCGTGGACCACATGCAGAAGTTTGTGAACACCACCAAGGTGTTGCCATTCAACAGGAAAGGAGGGGCCGTGTACCACGAGGTCAGGCTGCTGCGGAAGGCAGCGCCAGTGACCCTGCGCTCCACGGAAACAAACACCCTGCAGCTGGGTGAGGTGGCGGGCCAGGACCCCATCGCCGAGCTCCAGATCCCGCCCAATTCCTTCTACCGTGAGAATGGCGACGTGTTCACAGGCAACGTGAAGGCCAGCATCACTTTCCTGGACCCTAGGGACGTCTCCATGGCAACCGCCGCACAGAGCGACCTCAGCTACGTCGGCGACGAGGGCGATGTGCTGCCGCTGAGGACCTACGGCATGTTCTCCGTGGACTTCCGGGACGAGGAGGCGGGTGAGCCCCTGAATGCCGGGAAGGTGAAGGTGCTCCTGGACACTGCCCAGGTTCAGATGCCCGAGCACCTGAACGCCATGAAGCTGTGGTCCCTGAACCCCGAGACGGGCTTATGGGAGGAGGAGGGGGACTTCCACGCGGAGAAAAAGCAGCGGGGGAAACGTGAGGAGAGGACCTTCCTCATCGGGAACATGGAGATAAGGGAGAGGAGACTGTTCAACTTGGACGTCCCGGAGAACCGGCGCTGCTACGTGAAGGTGCGGGCTTTCCGCAGCGACCGCTTTATGCATAGCGAGCAGGTGGAAGGCGTGGTGGTGACGTTAATCAACATGGAGCCTTCTCCTGGATACTCCTCCAACCCACCCTCCTGGGGCAGGTTCGACAGTGTCATCACGGGCCCCAACGGTGCCTGCCTGCCCGCCTTCTGCGACGACCTGAAGGCGGACGCATACTCGGCCTTCGTCATGGCCAACCTGGGTGGGGAGGAGCTGGAGGCCGTCCCATCAGCACCTAAATTCAACCCCAACATGATAGGGGTGCCGCAGCCGTACCTCAGCAAGCTGAACTACAGGCGGACCGACCACGAGGATGCCAAGGTTAAGAAGACCGCCTTCAGCATCAATGTGGCGAAACCCGGCCCCAATGGGGCCGAAGAAGGCAACGGCCCCATTTACTCCTTCGACGGACTGAAGGACTGCGAGGAGGCCCCCTTCAGCGCGGGACACTTCCGCTTCTACAGGGTGGAGGGCGATCGGTACGACTACAACACGGTGCCCTTCAATGAGGACGACGCCATGAGCTGGACCCAGGACTACCTGAGCTGGTGGCCCAAGCCGATGGAGCACCGAGCCTGCTACATCAAGGTGAAGATCAATGGCCCCCAGGCAATCAACGTGCGCTCCCGCAACATGGGTGGCACCCACCCGCGGACTGTGGGCCAGCTGTACGGCCTCCGCGACACCCGCAGCATCCGCGACATGACCGAGCCCTCCGTCTCCGCCGTCTGCCTGGAGTTCAAGTGCAGCGGGATGTTGTACGACCAGGAGCGCGTGGACCGCACCCTGGTAAAGGTGATCCCACAGGGGAGCTGCAAGCGGGAGCGCGTGGGCACCATGCTGCAAGAGTACCTGGTCAACCACCTGCCACTGGCCGTCAACAACGACACCAACGAGTTCACCATGCTGGCTCCCCTGGACCCGCTGGGCCACAACTACGGCATCTACACTGTGACCGACCAGAACCCGCATACGGCCAAGGAGATTGCGCTGGGCCGCTGCTTCGACGGCACCTCCGATGGCGCCTCGCGGGTCATGAAAAGCAGTGAGGGCGTGGCCCTCACCTTCACTTGTGCCGAGCGGCAGGTGTCCCGGCAAAGCGTCTTCCAGACGCTGCAGAACTCCCCTGGGCAGTCTCTGGTCAGCGTTGTGCAGGCGGGGCGGGGCGGCAGGAGGCAGAGGGGGAGTCAGGCCACGGTGCGTAACAGCCGCAGACGGAGCATCCGAAACCCTACCAACACGCGCGGCAGAACCTTGGGCTGAGTCTCGAGTCTCTGGGATAAGTCTGTGGGGCTGAGTCCTTGGGGGCTGAATCTGTGAGCTGAGCTCCAGGGACTCCCCAGGCTCAGTCGTGCCTGGGTCTCTGGGGGCTGAGACTCTGGGAGAGGTCAACTTGAGACTTGCCAGGCTAAGTTCCCTAGGCCACAATCCATTAGCTCCATTCACACCACAGACTGAGAACATCCGCAGCAGGACTTTTTTGGACTTTGGAATCTACAAGCCCCCTACCCCCAAGATGAACTCCCGTTTTCTACGCTTGCCCAAATCAAATCTTTAACATGGTGATATTAGCATGTCTCTGTTGCTTTTTAAAAGGTCCTTGCCTCCCTTGAGTTGATTCCAAGTCATTTTAAACAATGTAATTCAATTACGTCACAGTACTGCAAATCACATCTGGCCACTTCTTTGTACCGCCCTCCTCACCTGCTATCTTGTTGTGATGAACAATTTTGCCTTGTGCCCTCAGGTGTGTTCTGAAGAGTCTGAGTGTCGTCCATAATTTACTTTACAGCTCATGTATCCAACACAAAATGAATGGGATCTTGAATACAAACAGGTTAAATTACCTGAAACCAGAACTTAAAACAGAATAAGTACATAGTGTGATAGAAGCGTTTAAAAGTTCAGGAAACTGGTGGGTACACAGCATTTTTTGGACAGCGAGGAGAAAAATGAGAAATGTTTCTCCCCATTTTTTTCCCTGTGTTTCGTCAGTCTGGTTTATTTTTCCTGTAATGTCAAGAACTTTGTATTTAACAAGACGTATTATGTTTAAATTTGAGAATGTGAATGCCACACTCAAGATAATTTGATTGAATAAAATGTCATGTATTTTGCCCAGATAACCAAAATCAACCAGGGTCAAATGGGGTGAGAACTTGTAAACATAGCTTAAATGTATATTGTTCTTTTTGTATTTACTTTTCATTTTACTGTGATATTACTACTTGAAATTGTAAATAATGGGAAATTTATTACACATGCCAAAAGTAGAGCTACTTGTATTCTGCAACATCCCCAACTAAATTACACAAATTAACAATTTAAGGTTGTTTTAGACTTGTTTACTTTTTAATACTTTTAACAATTATTTAGAATGTAGCATTGAGTACGGAAATAGGTCTAACAGACCGCATTTTTTAAATCCATGTTTTATGTGTCACTAAAATATTCGGAACCGAACGTGTCACAAAACATTTCCACAGCACTGGGTAGTTCTGTTCTAGGTTCTTTAACATGCACAGCTATGGAAAAGTCTCACAAAATGGTCACATATTGGTAAAGGCATAAATTAAAGACCACCACAAAGGTGAGGGGAAAACCTCCAATGCATAGCAATCCTACATGGCATGTAGACTTAAAAACATGTGATAACTAGTTGATTTCTACCTGCTTTTTCAGATAATAGGGTTCCCACAATCCTAGGTTTGTGGAGTCACATGCAAGTATATTTATGCTGTGCTACAGGGTTGTGCCCTAGCATATCCATTTTTATTTTACTTCAAACCACTTTGTACATACTATAAAACTTGTCAAAAGATAAGACCATGTTCAAACTATGGCTTTTTACTAAATGGAAGAGTTTGTCTGAAATGGGCTAAAGCATAAAAAACATTCCTGTACCACTGCAAACAGTACATGGACAGAAAATATTTGAACAGCAATTTTATTAAATTAGAGGTTTATAAAACACTGCTGACGCCATCATCTTTTGTATCGTTTGTCATTTGTCCATGCCTCATAATTCATACAGCAAATTTTGCCAAAATGTTAAGGGGATAAACCTACAATGCTCCACTCTTCAATGAAAGCCTCCACATGCTGAATGGGACTTCGGGAGCCATTCAGCAAGTATGCAAATTCCTCACCCAACTGTTACAAGCCTGCAGATGCACTGTTGCAGAGACCAGTTCTGGCAAGATACCAAAACAAACCCTGCGCTTGCATTAGTAGTAAACAGATTATGAATATAAACTCAATTTATTCATGCAAAAAAATATATAATTTTCTTACAAAGCAAAAGCCTGTCAACTAGTGTTCCAAAAAAAAAAAAAAAAGAAAAAAATTCCAGCAAGATTTCCAGAGGATGGCCACGTAAGGATTTCATGACATTTTACCAAAATGATACGACGTCCCTGATTAATACGGCCGGCTGCCTATTACCTTATACCAGGGGTGCCCAGGTTTGGTCCCCTGGATGGGGGCATCTCTCGGCTGTGCAGGCTTTTGTTCCAACCCAGCACTAACACACCTGATTTCATTGATCAACCGGTCATCAAGATAACTAATACTTGAAATAAGTATGTTAATGCTGGGCTGGAACAGAGGCCTGGCCAACTAGTAGATCTCAAGGGACAAACCTGGCCATCCCTGCCTTATACAGTCACCTTATGTGCAATCTTTAAACAATCCCACATGCGATATCCACGTAGTGATGGATCAAGAAGCTGAATGTGAAACTTCCACAGTAAAAATATCTATTATGATCGTCTGGCTTGTATAGGATGACTTTACTGTACAGATGCAGGACACTTTTCTGTGGAAACTGTAAAAGCCATCCACAAGAAAAGTACAAATACCCAGGAGATATAGACATTCTGACTTTATTTGCATAGAACATCAGCTAGATTTCCATGAAATTGCAGTTATTAAATGAAGTAATACTATATAGCCATTTAATGACAGGCCCCCTTTTTTAATTTTCCTAAAAAGAATTAAAACTGACGTAGTGTGAAACCCGATGCTCCTGTTGAACATCTACTTATTGCGGGCATAGCGTTTCACTCCAGTGCAGCCATTTTCAAACCACAAACTTTTAGAAGATGCAGTTTTGTTACTTTATTACAATTTGTTTTATTAAGGATAGCAAATCAGTGTAGAAGGCAGTTTTATTATATATATATATATATATACACACACACACACACACACATACATTATGAAACTGCTTTCTACACTGATATATATATAGATTTTTCATTAGGAGACAGCCATATGGAGTTCAATGTTCTCTGTAAAGCCATTCTAACCATTCCAGATTCAGTATGGTAAAGGGGTGACAGGTATTTCAGTTTGTTTCCAGGATGGCACTGGATAGAACGAGGGGGATACGGCAGCGAGGTGGTTGGTGGGCGTTGTGACGAGAGGAGTAGAACCAGGTGGGACGAGGGGGTTGGGAGGTCCGGGCGGGGCCGCTGTCACATGAAGTCCTCATAGTCTTGATTGTAGCCGCCATCAAAGTCCCCGTAGTCCGCCAGGTCGTCTTTCAGCTTGGCCTTCAGGCCCCCGGCAGGCAGCACCCCTTTCTTCTTCTTTTGTTTTGCCTTGTTTTGCTGAGGAGTCAAAGCCAAAATGCAAATCCCATAAACCAAAACTCGCAAATCTCTTTAGGCCCGCCCACAGTCCTTTATTAACTGGGACGTGCATTATTTCCAGCCAATAATGAATCGAGCATGCAACACTGTGTTGTGTCCTGTATTCGGGCAGGGCAATGTTGGCAACCCTAAATTTCCTATGTCGGTGGGGGTGCGCGCATATCAATCCACTCACCCCCACCCCCAAAAAACATACACACAATGCACAAAACTGTCAACACTTAACTCAAACGTGTTGATTTTTAAGAGTTACCTAAATAAAGTTACAATATTTAAAGAAGTCAACCATAGATATGCAAAGCAGCAGTGTGTGGGCTCCCCTCAGTGTATAAAATAAGTACTACAAGTCTCAGAAAAAATACTAATTTGTACAAAGAAAAAAGAAAAAAAAGGACCCTTATGCTTCATCTTGGTCAAGCACACGTTTCCAGAGCATCAAAAAAAAGCAGAAAAAAAAGCACAAACTACCACCAAATTCTCCACTGTGGAATTTTTATATTTTAAGAGAGATGGTGGTAGTAAGCTCACCCAAATATTATTTGGGAAATACAGCATGGCTTCTACTTTTTTTTTTTGGGGCAAAACAAACACCTCTGGAGGTATCCCTAAGAAATGAGACTATGATAAAGGTTGTTTCCATGGTAATACAGCTCTAAGGCCCTGCTGCAGTAGAGACATTGAAACAGATTTTTTTGGAACGATTCAAATAATTAGCTGATCAATTTGACAAAGCAGAAAAAATGCATCCATCGACTAATCGGATGCAACCTTAGTATTCCATTTATCCAAAAGGCGAAATGTGGCTGAAGTGCTATACATCACCCATAGCACTCTCAACTTCATAATGTCAGTAACAAAACACCAGCTATGCTTCACGTATTGTTACCTTCATCGCGCTAAGAGGCTTACGTTGAAAATTTTGTATCTAGCGTTAGCCAGTGTTCTCATGTCAAATAACATTAGCTGGTGTGCTTACACGAATGATACCTGCCAACATGCATCACAAATTAGATGGCGATTAAAGCATCACTTGATTAATCGTTTAATTGCTACCGCACTAATTCGCTGTCATGTTGTCATTACTAAAATGCATTCGACCGGCAACTGCCAAAATGAAGGCAATACACTCGTGGTACTGCACCGGTTTAAAGAATCCCCCATTTACTCAAGTCTTGCCTCTATTTTGGCAGTTATCTGTAATGTTAAATAAACTGTCAGCGTGACAACACAGAAGTATGAACACCAATATCATACCTTCTCCTGTTTCTGTTTTTCACTGAGAAGTACCGTCAACGATGTGCTGATTTTCTTCAAGTCATCCACTTCCACTGTGCAGGACACAAAACATACGTTTCACTGATGATGCTGACAGGGTGCCAATGAGCCACAGCGTTCTAAAGGACAAGCCTGTGTCATGAAAATGGTATTTCAACCATTACGTGAGCAGCATTTAGACAGTCAAAAAAGTGGTCAAATTTAAACATCACAACCAACAACCAAGCACAGATGTCCAAGCAAGCTTCAAAAATTACAATTTAGGGATGATAGGCTAAATTTATCATTCTAAATATTCCAAAAGATTAAAGAAAAGGAATTGTTTTTAAGTTAACAATTTGTGCAATATTTTAACTGACATGTACAGGTAACTGCAAAAATAAAGGGAAACCCAATATAAAGTGTCGTAATAGGGAGTTGGGCCACGACAAGCCACCAGAACAGATTCAGTGCACCTTGGCATCGATTCTAAAAGTGTCTCAGGTGCTGCTCCAGAATCTCCCACAAGTGCTCAATTGGGTTGAGATCTGATGACTGAGATGGCCACGGCATATGGAATACATCGTTTGTCATTCTGATATATATGGTACAAATGGTTCATTATTTTGGCAGTTGCCAGTTATATATATATATATATGAAAATCAGTGACTCACATGAAATGCAGAGATCACGGAACAGCGACTCCAGGAAGCTGGAATAATGCACAGAGCTTTCATACTGAGAGAGTTTGTCTTTAAGCAGCTTTTGCAACTCTGTGAAGTCATCTTTAGAGGAGGGGCTCAAGGCATCAATCTCCGACGTTCTCGACACTGGCACATTGTTAGTGACACCTGCTAAAAACAGCACATCAGAGAGGAAAGCATTACAGTATTTATTAAAATTAAAAACTTTGAGTTATTCAAAGCCATTTATATTCAAATAAGTTAATAATACATTATCATATCTCCTGCAGTAAACAGACTCCATGGTCCGATGCAAAGGCCTCTAACAGGACTCCAACCCAATAAGCGTCTTTCTTGGACTACAACAGAACGCAACGCTTCTAGTGAACATCCACACTAATCATAATCTGATCAAGCAATAATAAGGTTCCACTCAAATGCTGCTGTGAACTGCATCTGTTGTAATATAGCTTAAATGGGAATGTTGCATGAATGTGTGAATGCATTTGCACTCTCTACTGGTCCAAAATGAAATTGCTTCATCTTTGTGGATGAAGCAATTTTGTATTGTATACTATAGCGTGGGTAAATGCTCAATACTGATTGGTTGAGAGGCTGTGCTGATTATTTAACTGTATTTTCCTGTAAATTGCCCAGAGGAACTTAACTCACAGCTATGAAGTAGTTCCAGAGAAAGTGGTCTTATCACTGTTCCAAATGAATACACAAGCCTGTTCAACTCTATTGCATTTCAACTGAACATTCTAATAACAATAGAAAACAACGGCAAAAAGAAGCATGTTAACAACACAGCGCTAGAAAATATGTATCTGAGAGTTTAATTATTAATGTTGCCATTAGCTTTGGTGTAAGCCACGACCTTACACCAGAACCGCATCGCAGCACCCCGTCATTTTCATACAACTGCACAACCTGTCTTGTTTACTGTGTACGCATCTCTCTCCCTCGGACAGCACTTCCCCTCTCTCACCCATTCACCCCTCTTACCGAACGCATCCATCGCCAGCTCCAAGTCCGCATCCTCCTGCAGTTTCATCACTCTCAGTTTTTCTGCTGCTGCTTCTTCTGGTGTGAGCTCTACTTCCTCTATCTGAAAAGGGACCTAAAAAAAATAAAATATGCAGAGTAAATAGAAGAAAAAAAGAAGAAGAAACTTGACCATGGACAAACATTTATATTTGATCATAGATGAAAGTACCATACCATTACATGACACTGACATGTACATTTTTACATTCTTTTTTTAATCAAACAACTGCATTAAAGACTGAACCACCTGCTTATCAAAACCACTACAGCCTATAGCCTCAGCACTATAAATGGTTTTCAGATGTTTTGGGGGGGGAAAAGTAAAGTTGGTAGCTTATCAAAAGAAGACGCTCATGTTTTATTTAAATCCAGTCGGACACTGCTCAACAGAAAATGTGTACACTCTTGAGTAATGAGCTTTCTTTATACCAAATACAATTTCAGGGCTGATGTATATGGGCAAAATATAAACATGTTTTTATATAACAGACCGAGACTTGTGTTTAAGACTGCATGTCTTGCGTGCCATTTTCCACAATATATTTGACAGAGTTTAGTACATGTTGCTTTAATGTACTACCAGGCAAACTTGAACATGTGAACATTCATTTATACAAGCAGACTAATCAAGATAAACTAACCGCACACCACACTGCTACCACGAGCATCTCTGCCACATTCTGAGAATGTTCTCGCACATTCCTATTCATCTGCTCACATCTGAATTCACCTTGTCCAACATAAAGACACAAAGAGATGCAGCCCTTTTTTTTTTTTAAAAGGGAGCTCCAGGAAAAATTCAGAAATGACTCTTTTTCTGCCATAAGAGCAAACTGTAGCAATCCCTCACCCTTACAGTATCAGGAAACAGAAAATATATTGTAGGGTAAAAGTACCCTTAGATCAGGGTACGCAGAGGTAAAATGAGCAAAATACATTGAACATAACTCTGCAAAATGTGGTTCGAAAATGTTAACACCCAACATAGTTGGCCACAAAATGTAGTGGCAGGCAAGGTTTTTTCGTAAGACGGTTTAAAAATGTCCATACTTTTTCCCCCAAATCATGGCAGAATGTATGCATGTATGTTTGACTATCCTGATTTACTCCAAACACAGTGACAATTTAAACAAGAGAGCAGACCTCACAATTCCTCATCCCTGTGATAACAGACTTACCGTGGGTTTAATCTCTTCTTTTTTTCTTTGCCGACTTTCTTTCTCTTTGATTTTTTCACTTAATTTTTTCTTGTCTGACACTTTTACTTCTGGAAAAGATGCAGAGATGTGAAATTGGAGCAATGCCCATGAATAACAACCGAGAACATTAAATGTTTGTTTGCAGTCTCCAGTTGTGCTACGTGTTTCTCTGTGCTTCCAAGTAATTCAGTTTCTTCACCTGTTTTTTTCTCTTCCGCCTTCTTCTCCTCTTCATCGTCATCCCAGTTATCCTGCACAGGGAGGGTGAAAGAGAGAAAATAAATGAAAGGATAATTATACGCGCACACGCGCACAAACACACCCTTGAGCTAAACAAAGACCATTCTGAAGTCAAATGGAGAGACAGAGGGGCTGAAACATGATATACATTATATTATAACATTGTACTATTCCTATAACTTTGATTTTTATGTACTGTGCTAAGCGCCTTGAGATATCCGATATGAATCGCGCTGTATAAAATAAAGGTTGTTATTATTATTATTATTATTAATAATATAATATACAAAGTATTATTTATTGTACAGGTATTTAACCAGGTAGGTCACCAGAGACAATTTTTCCTTTGCAGTGACAACCTGGAGAGTCAAAGCAGGTAGGGAATTTAAGAGATTGAGTAACCAATCAGATGTAGAGAGACAGATTTGTGGGAATTTCACCAGGACACCGGGGTTAACCCCCCTACTCTTTCGAAAAGTGTCATGGGATCTTTAATTATCATAGTGAGTCAGGACCCTGGTTTAACGCGTCATCTGAAGGATGAATCACATCTCAACACAGCAAACAATCATTCCTTGTTTTTGTACAGCACCACTTCTAAAAAAAAGTTGTCACACAGCTCTTTACAGTCAGCCTGGTGACTACTTTAAGGGGACAGGTGTTAAATGAGAGGGTGAAAAATGTGTTGATTTAAAGACCTAAACACTTTTGGCTTCCTGTACAATCTGGGTAAGATCATAGCAAAGCCCTGCATCTACAGGTGCCTCTCAATAAATTGCAATTATTTCAGTAATTCAATTCAAAAAGTGAAACTCATATTATATAGATTCATTACACACAAAGTGAAATATTTCAAGCCTTTATTCGTTTTAATTTTGATGATTATGGCTTACAGCTAATGAAAACCCCAAATTCAGTATCTCAGAAAATTTGAATATTGTGAAAAAGTTCAATATTGTAAACTCACGGTGTCACACTCTAAACAGCTAATTAACTCAAAACACCTACAAAGGTTTCCTGAGCCTTTAAATGGTCTCAATCTGGTTCAGTAGGCTACACAATCATGGGGAAGACGGCTGACTTGACAGTTGTCCATGAGACAGTCATTGACACCCTCCACAAGGAGGGTAAGCCACAAAAGGTCATTGCTAAAGAAGCTGGCTGTTCACAGAGTGCTGTATCCAAGCATATTCATAGAAAGTTGAGTGGAAGGAAAAAGTGTGGTAGGAAAAGGTGCACAAGCAACAGGGATAACATGCTGGAACTGTCAGCCACCAAGACAAAAGTAGGAAAAGAGGAATCCAAAAGAGTAATCTCCTTATTGTTTGCCTCCAATATACATTCAACTTAAAATCCTTTAATATGTAGATGGATTTTTACAAATCTAAATATATCATATAAAATGCTTAAGGTACAGGTGGTTTGTCAGCGGGGTAAACTTTAAACAGTTCTCCTTAAATACAGTGCTGTGTCGAGAATACTGCTGGAATAAAAGGTCGTCAAAATGCCCAGTTTTACACAAATTTCCTGGAACATAGAAGACTGAAGAGCACTTTGTGATAGCTACTCCAAATCAAGATTACTAGCGGGCCTTCCTTTGTATTCTGAATGAAAAGGGGACTTGATTAGTCACTAGTTACCAGCAATGCCATATTTGGCAGGCACAGAACTGTCTGACAAATACATTCAGTTTCGATGAGCAAACATGAATCCTTAATAGGCTGATGTGACATTTCACATTTGCAGATTAGCTTTATACTCAACCATTGAAATATGTCTATTACATTGTTTGGAGGGCAGAGACAGGGTGGGGGTGAGGGGTTATAATGTAATTTTTTAAAAGATTTTTATGAATGGGAAAAGTAACTTAAAAATAAACGTACATTTCACACAATAAAACCCAAATACTCAAACAAAAATTAAATGGTCTATTCTGACACCAGCAAGCCTCACTGCACTGGTGGGTGTGGAACACACCAACATGCTCTGGGGGAAGCTGCTGAAAAAGGCTGTGCTGGTCATTTCTACCGCAGACTGACCCCCACGGGCCTCTAATGGTGAGGATTCTAGACAGGAAGAAAACAAAGAACAGTGTCCATGGATGGGAGAGAAACTGAAAGGTCAGAGGATATAGGTGTATTACCAAGGAGAGAAAGAGAGAAGATTCAAGAGAATGTTCTGGAAATTCTTTTAAAGCAATTCTGACGCAAGCTAATAGCAACGATGCCTTACGTCATCCAGGCTACACAGTTCCACTAAAGTATTCGTTTACATACTTAACATTAGAATTGTTTTCAAATGCTGTAAAGTTAGTAGATACTGTCACACAATGTGAAAGAGCGAAGTTTTCACCTTACCAAAAGCTCTTCTGTCTCAGGTTCAGTTATCCGATAGGTTTGCTACATTCACCATGACGTGCGAGACCAGCTGTTGGTCGCTTTTCAACATTGAGCTAGCTGGCTAGCTAACGCGTGTTACCCCAAAACAAGTGGAAAAGGTAACTTTCCAACACCTTATCAAACTGCTGCACCGAGACAGATGTTTAAAAAGCGCCGCTGAACGTTGATTCTACCTTAGCATCTACAGGGACCCCGTCGCATATGGAAAACATTGTAGCTAGCTAGTTAGCAATCTAACAGTGAAATCTATTAACTTGTTGCTGGCCCACGTCATCCGAAAACGATTAAAGAGCTAGGTATAACCGTGCAATTACGTCGTAAAATGTAGGCAGCTAGCTGATTTACGCGTAAAATTAAAAAAATGTTGATGTATATCGGCTGTTAGCTTATTCTTATCGCTAAACTGCCACGTTAGCGTACAACTGAAAACACGCGTCCTCAACAGCCATCACATGGCCTGACAGTTTCCAAATGTGCTCTGTTAGCTAGCTAGCACTTGCCATCTCGGGCCCGACAACATATGCATCAAAACCAGCTACAGGCCAAGTAGCAGACTAGTGCAGAAACATAACTAGCTTTCTCTAAAAAGTAGAAAATAATTTAAACATCGCTAGCTAGCTCGACTTTGATATATTAGTAAGTCGGCTAGCACTACCTAGCGGATGTCCGGTAGTGTTAGCCCTAGCTAGCAATGCAAGGGAGATAGGCTAGCCGACTAACGTTAGCCAGTTACCGTTACCCATCGAAATATTGCTAGTTAGCAAGCTAATAATTCCAGATTTCGAAGTACCATATCTAGCTAGTTCGAAAACTATGAATATAGTGTACCCTGTTGGTTGTTGACTCTTGTACAGCTAGGCGACCTGTCGTAGAGCGTCCCGCTCCGGCTGCCTGGAAGCCCGTAGCTAGTTAGCTTGCTATCGGTCTATCAGCTACCTTCACATCTTCATCCTCGTCCTCGCCTTCCCATTTGTCCAGCACTGCCACCTTTGTGGTCGACTCGTCCGGCTCGAAGCTCTCCGTGTCTGTGGAAATAGAAAACAAACCTAAATGTATATTCTCAGTAAAACTACAAAACTCCGTTTTTTTGTCATCGTTCGTGTCTATAAAAGCCCAAAGAAATCAATTCCAACTTATATCCTCACCCCACGAATCACCGTCCGCCATCTTGGTTATGTATGTTGAAACTGGGCAAAATACGCCGGGGTGGGTGAAGGATGCGCGCTAGCGATGATGGGATATCGGAGGACTGATTTTTGGTAGGTATGTTAAGAGACGTACTTCACCCACACAGTGCACTTAGTTGTGTAAAAGTAATTGGGTCAAATGATGCTCAGGATGAAGCTGTCTTTTTGATGATCAGAAACCTTATTTAGCCTACTGGTCTGCATAGTAATATGTCCAACAGCAACAATTAATGAATTCAATTAATATTTTAGCTAATTACCATATCACATACCATGTCAGTCAAGGAACTGGAATCTCCAGCTAATACTTTTGTGTAATTTTTTGTCTGTGCAAAAGTCAAAATATCAACAGTTGACCAAATTATGTTGTTAATTATGAATGCATGGTAAATATGAATGCATTATTGACATATTATTGTGGGCACTGCTGAACAAAATTCAGTTAGCACCGCTCACTCATAATTCAACATTCAAATGCATATACAAAGGAATAATTAAATTGCAAATTTAAATGATTCAGCTACCGCAATAGGATGATAGCTCAACAGTTTGCTTCATGATGACTAAATAGGCAGTAATCCTTCACTTCGAGTTCCCTCCATGGGACATCTGGACCCTCACTGGACTGTCTTCAGCAAACACCCAGACAGACTATTAGAGTACAGCAACCTCAAATGATAAAAGCCCTGAGTATAAAATAACTTTGTGATGGAGCAAAATATTACTTGCTATCTTTTTTAGTTTTATATCTATTCTACATGCTTTGTAAATAACTTGTAAATAATACGGATATATGCCATTTAGTAGAGGCTTTTATCCAAACTAACTTACAGTAATGAATGCATACATTACATGTTATGTATCTACAAATTGTACCTCTTTATTCTGTACAGATTAAAACTAATTCAAACTAAAGGTATTGGTGATCTCCTCCTAAATTCATATTAATTGTTAATGGTAACAAGTACCCTGTAATACAAGGAAACCCTTGATCCCACCTCTGAGGGAGATAAATCATATTTCATAGCCAAAACCACTACACCGCCTATTTTCAGTTTGAGGCATTACTTTCCCAAAAGCAATAGTTAAAAAAAAGAAAAATCCCATAATGCTCAACACTGCCATCCAACAGCTTCCAACACCCCCTTTCGAAAGACCAAACAAGCTGTGCATGACTGAAGCAATTTGTTTGTTAGAGAGCTGGGCAATTTCTCCATAACTGTATGCTCACCCTTTTAATTGATGCTGATTCTTCTTTTCATTTGGTGTTGTGACTTAATTTAATACAGAACATTAAATGACTGAAAACAAATCATTTATCTTTATTGATGGTTTAGATTTCTCTGCACAACAGTAAAACAGCATTTTTTGTTTTTAACAAGACTATCACACAGGATAAAAATAAATGCATTACATAAATAAATAAATAAAATCACCCCATTTGTCCAAGGCAAACGTAATAGAGATAGACATTTTTTTAAACCAAGCATAGCAACAATGACAGCAAAACATTAATATATTTTATATTTTGTCATTTAAAACCCTGTGGATAAACCACAGGACTCACAATGCACCTCACTCTATTCAATTCAAAACAATAATATAACTGTCCTCAAAATAACATTTAAAACAAAATATTAGAGTTGCATACTATGAACATGTAATTGTTTAGTGAGATTCAGTTCAGTTGCATTGCGAAGTTATGGGTAGTAATTTCATCCTGACTGTGATTGATCAAAACTGAGGTGGTTTTCCAAATGTAAGCAAACACAAAATAATTTCCATTTGGAACATACAGTATATATTATATAGGTCATCCAGCAGTAATCATATATTACTATATTGTATATATATATACAGTCTTTAAGTGGCAGAATGTGTTACATTATTCACTACATTGTGTGTTGTTAACCTCCAACATCATCACAATACTTTTCTGTAAGAAAATATTTTTAAAGTGCCACTTATTGTATTTCTACTCTCCTCATATCCACAGGTATTCAGTGAATGTGTGGACTGAGTGTTTGATCGTTGCACACAGACAGAGATTTAACAGTAAGACGCGTTTCTACTTTTCTATTAATTTGAGGGGCAACCCAGGGTGACAGTGTTGAGGTATGAAGTATAAGGTGTAGGAGGGGAGGGGCTGTCACTCAAAGTGGTGAGTGAAAGAATAGCAGCAGCATCAACAGCAGTTCCATGAACAGGGAGAGGGGGCCAGGATGCAGAGCCAATCCAGATGACCGCCCTACGGACAAAAGGGCAACATCAACACTGACCAATGGGGTTGCATGGCCCAAGTGACATCAGCACAGTAGTAACCCACAGACATAATAGGCCCATATCACAGCGCCATAATAGCTGTAGGCGTTTAGAGAATCCAGAGAGAGTTACTTCTGGTTAGCTTTCCGGTGTGGTCAGATATTGGATATGGCTACTGAAAGTTTTTTCACTAATTCTCTGCTTGGTCTGCTAACTCTTTCCATGATGGACATTTTTTATAATGTTGAACAAAATTTAAAAACAAAACATTCTAAGCTAGATGAGGGATACATTTTTTTAATCTGCAATTATGAAGGTAATGTTTGCTTTAAGCAGAACTATTTCAATATGCAGCTAACGTTAGCACAAAGAGCTAGCTAACTATCTAGGTATAGGTTTCATTCTAGAATTGATTCATTTTCAACCATTCTGTAACTACAGCAAACATTTTACATTTGTACATTGCAAAGTTAACAATAGCAAGAAAGCTGGCCAGCTGTGTTTACCTCTCTACGTACATGAAGAAGAATAAGGAGCCACACAAATTTGAGGTCTAGTACAGAAAGCTGTCGGTCTTCAGGAAAGTTATGAAGTTATGAAGATATGACTGCTTTTGCAGCAAAAATGAACATAGCAGTAAGCTTTGAAAGTTGACTGCGCCATTGTTATAGCAAAATAGTCATGAAAAGCGTGACCGGAAAAACATCTACCTGGATTCTGTTTAGAACAGGAATGATGACCCGGAAAATATAGGCTAATTATACAGTGGTCTATCGATATTAATGTCCACAGAAGCACCATAAACACTCACTCACAAACAAATCACATATCAACACAAGAGCAAATCAGCACACTCCAACATGCTGCACCCTACAGGTATTAGCAGTAACTGTAACTGTTATACTGTATGATCAGTGGCCCAAGACCATACAATACAATACACGTGCCCGTCATTAATGTGGAATTCACAGGAGAGTAAAGAAAATTATAGTGTTTCATGTTTTTGGAATGGTTAAGAAATTTAGTACTTTTTATTAATTTTTTCTTATAGTAGACAAATATGGTTGCTCCCATTATGTAATGTACAGTTGATTGTGTTTTGTTTTGTTTTATTATGCAAATAATAGAGCATTAAGTGGATGCACTTTTTCCAATGTGTTTGTGCATGTATTTAGTTTCATTAGTTTGAATTTTTTTATTTAAAAAAATGTCTAGTTTATGGTTGTTTCTTACATTTAAAATTATTTTTCAGATTTTATCCTGTTTTTCTCCCAATTTGGTAGCCAATTACTCCCGCTATTCTCAGGTATATCCCCTCCCTCGTAGTTCGCTGCCGTAGCCCTGTGACCGGCAGTGACAAAAGCGAAGTATTGTCTCCTCCGAGACGGCACTCGTCGTGCTGTCGACTGTAATTCCGGCACCCCAGAACCATTTCTGTGCGCAGCGAACAGTGTCGGCTTCCCTCCCTCCTCCCTGGGGTGGACAGCCAATTCCCGCCCCCGGTGGCACTCCCGGCCCGAGCCGACTCTGGCGCGACGGGGAATCGAACCCCGGTTGCCGTGAGTTTATGGTTGTTCTTTAACATTGGAACGATGCTTTTGCTATGTCCCTGACAAATAAATAAATAAATAAATAGGAGAGGTTATGATTTGTATCGTATGCGGTGTTGTGAGTGTATGGTGGTGATAAGGAGGTAATTACCGCGGAAGTCGACGGGCTTGTTCTCCCACGGGGTCAGCACCATGGACAGCGCTGTCCGCTGCACCAGTGTCATGGCAGAACGTTGGGCTGCCGTCACAGCAATAGCCTGCTCGTACGAAAACATGCGGATCTGGGCATGGTGAAACACAACCTGAGGAAGAGAGAGGGAGACATGGGGGAGAAGAAGGGACGGGGGTGAAAGAGAGACAACTTACTCAGTTCAATGAAATGCTTTAACAATAATAAATAGCTGTTTAATCTAAATCCCAGATTGTTCACTTGTCAATAACATTTATCAAAAGTACACACAGTTGTTTATGCAAAATTCAGTCACGCGCCACTACTATTTGTGTTGCACTGTATAAGATACAGACATGAGGTCCTGACTCCATAACACATGAAAGTGTTTCTACCAGGCATCTTGCTTGCTGTCTTTTGCAGGTCATAGACAGAAACAGACCAAAGCTGTATTTTGTTTGCACAGTCACACACTCAAACACTGCGGGGGGGAAACACACTCTAGCACCCTCCACACTCGAGTCCTCGGCCGTTACTCACAGCAAACTTTTCTGCAGGAATGAGGGAGATGGCGAGAGGGGTGATTCCCTCAATCTGCGACTTCACCAGAGATGACATGGCCATGTCCGGGAGACCAGCTGCAGAGAGAGACATTTTACATTTACATTTTAAGCATTTAGCAGAGAGGGGGGAGGGAGAGGGGGCAAGAGAGGAGATAATAGAGGGAAGGGTAAGAGCTTGAGGGTAAAAGGAGAGACAGAGAGAGGGAGGCAAAGGGAGGGAGGGGGTGGGAGTGAGAGAGGGAGAGGGGGAGGGACAAAACAAAGAGGGAGGAGGTGAGAGAAAGAGAGAGGGAGGGGCAAGAGAAGGGGAGGGGGTGAGTCAGGAAAAATATGAATATGAAAGGAAATGAGGGATTTGCAAGAGTGGAATCACATCAAATTCAACACTGACGGCCCTGTCCCATTTCAGTCCCACAGACACACTCACACACACACACACACACACACACACAGAGGGACAGAGTGAGTCCTCACGGGGCCATACCTGTCAACACTCCGATCTCTATGAACACCTCAGAGCCCCAACTGCTGGCCGATCTGAAGGCCAGACTGTGACTCAGTAACCCCACCAGAGTCAGGAGCTGCTCCTCAGAGCACGCTAACCTCAGCTGACCCAGCCACAACACTGCTTTACTGCAGAGAGCGAGGGAGAGGGGGAGAGGGAGGGAGAGGGAGTGAGTTAAGGGAGGGATGTAGAGGGTATTAGATAGTGAACAGTTATTTTGAAGAACCTCACATAAAAGTAACAAAAAACCCTGCTTAACCTAGGGAATCGGGTAAAGGTTGACACACAAAAGGAAATAGTCTGTGCAGGGGGTGAGAGTCACCTCTGATAGCCCATGAGCTGAAATTGAGCTCAACATGACAGAACATTACACAGGACAAAGTGATAAAAAATAAACTACAATAGTTACTTTGTACTCAGTTACAGTCATGCCTTTGACCTGCAAGTGCCTCTGAAGGCCAAAGTAAGTCAGAAATTTGTCATGTGAGGGCGGTAGGTATCTGTGGGGAGGGGGAGGAGGGGTGTGTGTGTGTGTGACAGATGTCCCGGCGGTGGCGCTCCCTCACCTGAACTCCACGGCGTTGAGGTTGCGCATGTCTGCGGAATTGATCCCACACACAATATGACCCAGAGCCACCAGGGTGCTGGAATCCAGCTGGCTGGGGGTCTGCTTGGTGGAGTTCAGCACGGACAGGAACAGCGCCGACAGCTGGGAGGGAGGAGGGGGGAGAGGGTCAGGCATTATCCCCCCACAACCCCCCCAATCTCCTCCCCACATGGGCCAGGGGCGTACAACTGAGCGCTCATGAGCCATACTAACAGGTAGAGAGTCTCATCGCACAGCAAGGCCGTAACCATGGAGTCAACATTGGGGGGGACCAGTCTATTTTTTATATCAGCTAGGCTATATATTGGGGGGGACATTTTGAGCATATCTGAATATTGGGGGGGATGTGTCGCACAGGAATAGACAAAGACAGATAGTGTTCTCATGGAAGAAAAGGCAGAAAGAGAGAAAGAGTGCTATTCTACTTCTTCTTATTATATTTTTTACTCAATTTTGTTACAACTGTCTACATACTTTATAAAATGTATTATTTATTTCTTGCTTTGCCAAATGTTTTTCCACCCGGAGCAGCCATACCAATAAAGCATAATTGAATTTGAGAAGGAAACAAAGAGAATGGGGCAATGAAAGTTGTACTTTTGAGTTGAGTGAACTAAGATACACATAATGCTCAGCATTTCTGAAAGTGCGCATTTGAGTTGAGGGGTTGAATAAAAAATAAAAAAAGACAAAGAATTGAGAAAAATGCCATACTGTTCTAAAGCTGTTCCCTGTGTTGGAACACAGCACAAAAGCAAGGGAAAGAAGGAGAGGGAGGTGAGCTGGACTGAAAGAGAGGCACCTGTCTATTGGTCCAGCTGTTGATGGACCCCAGGGATGAGATGGCATTCAGGTCAGATAATTGGAGCACCTGCAGCTCCTCCTCTGACATCATGGTGGCCAGGCGGCCCAGCTGGGCGATCACCGATGGGGCGAAGGCAGAGACCGACCCATAGATCTGCACATGGCACACAGGGAAGGGAAACAGAGTCTCAACCGCCATTACCTAATGCAGGGGTAGGCAACCCTGGTCCTATATTGGGAGAGATTCTTCTTGGTTTTTGTTCCATTTGAGCTTTACTGCATTTATACTTAAATCGATCATTAGGAGTCTGAACCCGGATATTCAGAGTCTGAATGGTGAAACGCTGAGAGTACCTCCCGCAACATGGGCACCGGCGTCCATTTAGCCTGATAATTCAATTCAATTATGTAGGTAGGAGTTTGGCTGGAGCAAAAAACAGAAATGTCTCTGGCACTCCAGGACCAGAGTTGGTGGCTTTATTTGACCAATCACAATGACACGCACATCAGGGATGCCAGCCAATCATTACTCTGAAGTTGGCCTAGCCACTGCCATTTAGCCAATCTATTTGATTATGAAATGGTAAAAGATGCCTGAAGTTCTTGCAAATCAGACACAAATGAGAGGTTTACAGGCCCTTAAACCATCAGAGTACTCAGTGTGCATCAGTACCTTCTTGACTTTGTCGAGGAGCACCGTCAGCTCGTACGGCGTGATGAAGGGGTCCTGGCCAATGAGCTCGAGGCAGCTGGCGAAGGCGGTCGTTGGCATGGCCGCCAGACTGCTCACGCTCCAGGCCGCCGGCTGCGTGGCGTGCAGGCTCTCGCAGCTGGGCACCAGCACCGCAGCTGAAACAGAGGCAGCCGAGGCAAACGTGCAGTGAAAACCAACATGCAGTACTGTAGAATCAATCCATTTAAACCCCCCACTGACAGTTCCAAACTGTTAATCTACTGCTCTTAACCCCCCAAATGTTTTATGACAGTTCTGAAATATGAATCCACTGCTGAACTATTTGTTTGTGCAACCCCCGCCATCAACAATTAGTTTGCACACCAGCCCCCTCCCCATCAACAATTAGTTCACATACAGTACCAGTCAAAAGTTTGGACACACCTTCCATCTGGACTACGGCTAGGCGGGCACTCCTTCATTCTTGAGCAAGATAACAACTCAAAACACACCTTGACGTTGTGCAATAACTATCTGGTGAAGGAGGAACATGAAGGACAACTCAAACTAAGGACCTGGCCTGCCCAGTGTCCAGAACTCAATCCCATAGAATTTGTATGGGAATAACTGGACAGAAGAGTCAAAGCAAAGCAACACACAAGTGTCTCTGAGAATTGCTGCAGGAGAGCTGGGAAGACATGTCGGGTGATTTCCTGCTGAAGCGTAATAATAACCAAATGGCCTGTGTTCGTGAGGCTGTTATCACGGCGAAGGGTGGCTATTTTGAGGAATCCAAGATTACATTTTCAATTAAAATTTCTTGAACTTTGTTTTGATGTTCCTTTTCCTTATTGGTACATGTATTTTTTGTCATTTTCATGTATTTACAGAAACGTATACGGTGTAAAACATTGTCAATTGTAGATAAACCTAGTTTCCAGCAGGTGTGTCCAAACTTTTGACTGGTACTGTATGTATTTTCTCAACCGCCTCCCCTCTCCCCCCCAAAATGAATAAATTAATTCCTGGCTACACCACTGTGTAAGGCGGTGGGTCCAAGCCAACATGGCTAATGAATCTGTGTAAAATTTCCACATAATGTATGTCACACTACCTTTTAATAAGGGGTGGGTCACAGAAAATGTCTGCAAATGGGCCCAGAGAGTTTGGGAACCACTGTAGTACAACGTTTCCACAGTTTGAATCATCAACTGTAGCTTTTTATTGTGTTGGATATATTACATACATGCATTACTGCTACACAAATAAATAATGAAAGCAGGCTGCTTAAAGGACAGCGGCCTTGACAAAATCAACATTTGCTTTTAACTTTTACTCACAATTAAATGCATGCTTATTTTCACAAAATATATTTGACACAATTCAATTAAAATATTCATTTTTTCATTCACAAACACAGTGACGAGTTGAGCAAGCATCAAAATTAGAACTGGCAACCTATGCTTGTGAGAAAGAAAAAAAACATTTTCATTTAATTATGAATCAAACTTCAGTATAACTGTTGATGGAACCCAGGCCACTGTCAGAGATACGTGGGTGTCACAGTCCTGAATCAAACCACTTTCAGGCCTGTGTGAGTGACAGTGAGAGGTGGTCAGAGGGAGAGGAATGGCACGTTTTCGGAGATGGTCCGGGGACACTCACACGTCCGGGAGAGCGGGCCCACCCGCAGGAAACCCAGGAAGTACTGCAGCACGAACTGCCGCTTGGCGAAGACGCGCTGCATCTCCCGCTGTTCCCTGCCCTGTACACAGAGGGCGCCAGTCTCCCCCATCTCCCACTGCTGCTGACTGAGGAACAGCCTCTCGATGCGCTGCAGGGTCATCAGCCGCTGGGGGGCACACAGGGTTGGGGGGTTAGACATGCCACGTCCACCAGCTCAGTCACCTGACCCACCTCAGGTAGGCTAATCTTTCACAAAATCCTCTCTTTCCCCTTACTCATTGCGTTAGCTAAAGGGCACCGCCAGCTCAGGTGTGAAAGAGTTGGGGTTTTTATCTGCAGTTTCGCTTACAGTTATCATTTAACAATCAGCACCCAATTGGAGGTTAGAATTCATCTTTGTTGTTGATGTTCTCTACACACTGCTTTGTAATTGCCTGGTACAAATACATATGTTGTTGCAAGGAGCCACTCTGACTCTAAACGGTGTCATATGCTTGCAATCATGTAATGGATGTATAACTTCATATAGTACTTTTTATACATTCGCAGCATTTAATCGCTTTAGAGATTTAAAATAAAATGTTAATTCGAATTGTAAAACTGAACACAGACAGGATGTAGAACGCAAAAGCACATGTGAAAGCATTACAACAAAATGAAAGGGATTTAAAATAGCAAAAACAATTGAAATAAACTGAAATAAACTAAAAAAACAACTAAAGAGAAAATGACACCATAAACAAAACACCAAATGTTTCAGTAAAAAACAACTAAAGAGTCAGCGCCTGAGACAGTGTTTTCCACCACCATAAACAAAACACCAAAACTGATGGGATAACAAGTTCTGAATACAATTACTTTAATAAACCTGGAACAATGGTTTTGTATCCATTAATGAGCTGATATTCATTACTAAAGCTACAGCATGAAATTACACCTACATGATTATCATCACACAGCTCACGAAAACTACCACCGATGCACAGAACCAAAAAAAGAATCTATTGACAAGACAAGATGGAAGAAAAGTCAGCTTTCAGTTAAACCATTTCCAGCTGTATTTCCAGTGTACCTTGTGTCTTCCAGAAATAAAGATTGGCATCAAAGGAACACCCTATTAAGACAACTTTTATGTTGGTGTTTCCTTTATATATATAATTTGAAATTGTTGATCATTTCAAAACGTGTCCATGGGGACAACAATGTCTCCTGTATACCCATCTAAAAAAGTTCTGGCTATGTGAAACTAATGAAGGAGGTACCATGACACAAAAAATGGATGGAGCTACCATGTTCTACTGGAAACTGATTTGAACCAATTGTTGTGTTTTGTTTTGTTTTGAGCAAAACCTTTTGATTGGTTCAAACATTTCAGTGATTGACAGCTAATTGTAGCTCCACCTATTTTTGGTGTCATGAGACCTCATTCTCTCATCACTGTGTGAAACTCATTCGGACAGGAAGTGTTACCGCGGGTATTCTCTGAATGGCCTCATTGGACAGGAAGAAGATGAACCGGTCCATCTGGTCCAGCATCTGGGGCGTCCAGTGCTCCACCGGGCTGCAGGGACCAAAGAAAATGACCGCTTATCAGGAGATAATGATGGACCTCCACAGCACCAATACACATTCAATGTCACTATTATGGCTGGACAACAGTTTGCTTTGTTCTTACACTACAAGACAATCATAAAAGTCCCAACAGAACATTCATAGATGAAGGTGAGGTTAGAGCTTCTATGGGTGCCGAATCCTTGATTTTCAAAAACTCAATTTTCAAAAACTCACTCCAAAATCAATAAAATCATTTTCAGACCACAATTGAGTGAGCAGTCAATGTTTTATTTTAATTTACATACATATTATTTGGATAGGCCAAAACACATTGCTGTTTTAGTGTATTTGTTTTTGGATATGTTCACTAAATACTAAAGGCATTTTAATATAAAACCATCCTCCAACAAGAGTGCATTGAGCTTTTTATTTAATAATTTTTTGAACATGAAATGTGGCCAGGCGGCACGGTGGTGCAGTGGATAGCACTGTCGCCTCACAGCAAGAAGGTCTCGGGTTCGAATCCAGGCCGGGGGCCTTTCTGTGCGGAGTTTGCATGTTCTCCCCGTGTCCGCGTGGGTTTCCTCCGGGTACTCCGGTTTCCTCCCACAGTCCAAAGACATGCACGTTAGGCTAATTGGAGAGTCTAAATTGCCCGTAGGTATGAGTGTGTGAGTGAATGGTGTGTGTGCCCTGTGATGGATTGGCGACCTGTCCAGGGTGTATTCCTGCCTCTCGCCCGGAACGCATGAAATGTGGCTTTCCTTTAGTTTTTATAATTATTATAATTATAATTTTAATTTAATTGTTATTTATTTTATCTTTATTCTTTGGAATCTTGTGAAGCATTTTGAGATGAGCTCTTAGAATATTACTCGTATGATAATTATTACTAATATTATTAATGTGATAATGATGAAGAAAATGGTGATGATTATTATTATGAATATGATGATAATGATGTTTATGATGATGATATTATGCCATTGTGTCATACCCAAAGGTGACGGGCTCCTGGAGGATCAGGGCCACTAAGCTCCTCTTGTTGCTGCTGTAGCAGAACCCTCTGAGGAAGTCTAGGCTCTGCACAAAGAAGCTCCGGTCCACCTGCACAAACACCTCGTCCGCCACGAAGGTCGCCATGACACCCAGCGAGCGGAACTCCGCCTCAGTGTAGCCACCCGTGTACATGCTCTGGAATTCCGCAGCAAGAAGACACACACACACACACACACACACACACACACACACACATAAACAGACATTGTAAGCTCATACCTATGAACTTAATTAAGAGTTGATATTCAATTCTGAAATCTGTGAATATGATTCTTGGAGCCTCTCGTCAGGTTCATAATCTTATAGTGCTATGAGAATGACCAGGTTGACACTGCTGTGAGATTATCCCACTCAAAGTCTGGTGATGTACTACTTTGCTAATAGGATATTGGTCAGTTACGTCTTGACCTTGTGTAGATGGGGCTCCAACTGGAGGTGGTGATTCAAGCCGACTCAGCCAACAATATGTTATAAGTCAATGGTTAAAACTTGATAGAAACAATCAGATTGCAGGACACTAATATCACAAAATGTAACTTCCTTTCCCAGGCTCTAGAGAGTGCCTGGGGTTGAGACTAGTTTTGTGCTAATTACAAAGGAAACCACAAAAGAACACGACATAGTCGTGAAGCCCTCTCCTCTATGGGTTGTGGCTAAAAGCAGTTGCCATAGCATTTTTCAAAAGAGTAGGGGTGCTGACCCGGGTGTCCTGGTCAAATTTCCTCAAAACTGTGCTTGTTATGTTATCAGCTGAATTACCCGATTATATACCTGGAACCTCTGAGATGCGAACGTATCAGGAATGGACATTTTTCAGAATGGAGAACTGATTGTAACTTTTAAGGTGACATGACATTACACCAATTGTAAGAATTTAGTTCCTTTATTGATTGCAATTAAGTACATACATTATGATAGGTATCCTTATATTTTAAATAGGTTCCTCTCATTTTGCAGCTATAAGCTTTAGTTTAAATTAATAATCAATGATCAAATGAACAGATCTCATGAGAACAGAAATGATTTGATTTCTACCTTGCCATTCCAAAGGATACCTCTCCTTTTCAACTTTTGCAAACTGTATCAATTTGTTCTCGCCCTCCAAACACATTTTAGTGCAATAGTGCCAAGTGTATTTTTTTCATTAGTGATAATAAGGAGCTTGATAAGGCGTAACTGCGTACACTACATCCGGTCTCGTATCCGTTCGGTTGACGAAATGGTCCGTAACTCTGAAGTTCGTATCTCTGAGGCTCTAAAGCTCAAGTAAAGCTCCATTGCGGACTGAACTCACAAGCCTCTGTACAATCTTGTCCACCAGGAGTTCCTGTTTGATGCTGGGCAGTTGCAGGAAGGGAACTGGATCCTGTACAATCATCTGCCTGAGGGTGTCCATCATGTTGATCGGGAACTTCTTGATGGTGCTCACCCTGCACACAGACACGCCACGCACGCGTACACACACACACACACACACACACAGACACAAAGCAAGCAAACAAACACACACACAAGCAAGCACGCACAAACAAACAAACAAACAAACACACACACAAACATGCACAATTAGAATATCACAGAAAGTAAATCCCAGAACAAACTGTGTTTACTGCTTTCACAATAGTGCAACGTTTAATGTTTAATACAATAAACTTAAACAGCACAGTGGCGGCAACTCACGAGAGCTCGAGGGCGATCTGTGAGCCCAGCTCCCCCAGTAACTGTGAGAAGAAGTCGAACTGGTGCAGCTCCTCTAAGATGCACGTTTTCTGTCAGGGAAGCATGGAGAGACAAAATTACACCTGTGCCAGGTAGCATCGATCCAGTCGCCTGCTGCAACACTGGATCTATCGGTCTTCTACCATCATGTATGTGTTCAGATTGATCAAACAGTGTGGTGACGTATCATGTAATAACAGTGTTAATGATCAAACAGTATGGTGATTAAGTGTATAATAACAGTGTTCTTGATTGGACAGTGTCGTGAAGTATCATGTAATAACAGTGTTAATGATCAAACAGTGTGGTGAATATGTCTATACTCTAATAAGAGAGTTGTTGACAAGACAGTATGGTGAATAAGTATGTAATAACAGTGTTGTTGATCAGACAGTATGGTGAATAAGTATGTAATAACAGGGTTCTCTGTACCAGTGAGGTGTGGAGGGGGACAGGCTGCTCTCGGAGGAAGGTCAGGATACGTTTCAGTGAGGAAGGTGACTGGGAGAGGAATATCCAATGCAGTGTCTCACAGTTTACTCCCTGAGCCACTGTCCCCAGAGCTCTGCGCACACATACACACAAACACACACATACAATCACACACACACATACATACATACATACATGCATACAAACACATACACACACAAACACACACACACACACACACACACACACACACACACACACACACACACACACACACACACACACACACACACATGCACACACATGCACACACACACAAACAAACAAAACACACAAAAGGAAACACACAACCAGCCAATATACAAACACACAAGGGAAAAGTAAATTAGAGCCAAACAAACACATGTACAGGTACAGGGGAGGGTCAGTTGTTGTCTGTCAGGTATGGAACCACTGGTATGCATAGACACATACATAAAATCTATGCATAATGTTCATCCTCTTTGGTAGGCTGAATTGGCATGAAACAATGAGGCAGAGACTGCCAGTTTTAAGAAATCTCTAACCATAGTATTATGTTTAATATGCAAATAAGTTCGATTTATACAGTAGCTCTTAATTTTCATGGGGTACAGTAAAATACTTACAGAAACTCCTCTGTTGAAAAATCTGACTTGATCCTCTTTGCTTCTTTAAAAATAGATTTGGCCTGGGAAAGAAGGTACATAGTAATGATCACACACACACATTATTTATGGAGAATAGTATTCTTAATATTGATTGACTGTCACAGGGTTGTTGTTCTTTGCAGGTCAGGTGAGAGGTGGTTTAATTGCTCTTGCAGGTTGTATGGCCATATCAGTTACTGTGGTCCTGTCAAGGGCATTCCAAGACATCAGGGACCTTCACTCCCACTATGGTGGTGCACAAAAAGAAGCCATTTTAGACAACACATCCAGGTGTTAGTGTTGACCTGGGAGTGCGTGAGAAGGAGGCCAGCTTTCAAGTCACAAGGTACACAACAAAGCCATCTCCTCAAAGAGGTTAATAATGCAACATTTTAATTAAGGGCATGTCAATCACACCACCCCATCCGGTAAAGGTAAACCACACACATAATGAAACACACTGATATCTAGACCCGGGAGTGTGAGGCTGCATGGACCCCAGAATGGGTGGGATTACAGTGGGTTGTCAATCACCCCTTTGTATTATTTATTTATTTCTTGTTTCTGATTTCCCCCATTTTTCTCCCAATTTGGTAGCCAATTATACCCTCTATTTATTTTTGATTGGACCCTCCCCCACGAACTCGCCGCCTGCCTCCACGGTTTGAGCTAATACCTCGAGGCAATGTTCTCCTCCTCCGAGACGGAACTAGCCCAGCCCTGTTTACGAGGTCGCCCTTCCGCTCCTTGGCCAGCTTGTGCCAGCTCTCCCTCCCCCTCCCACTGGGGCAGACAGCCAAACAAGGGCTGGTCTGTTACAGTCAGGTTTCGAACCATGGCTATTTATATATATGTATATAATTAAATACAAAAAAATATATATATATACTGTATATAAACAATTAAATACAAATGCTAGCGATAGAGGATTCGAGGTGGAGTTAGCTCACTCAATCCGCTGCCTACTGCCTACTGCGGACGTAATGTCCCACAGGCCTTTGTGAACACTACAGCTATTATTTATTATTCAGTTTCAATGGTGCTTGTATGAAATTCTCTCCCTCCCCTGTTACGGAGGGTTATTGTATGTGATCCCTTTGTGTTGTGCACGATGATGGTAGGTGTATGTGTAGAGAGTGACCCCCGAGCCCAATGCTTTGTTTTATTAAAGCCGGTAGCGCCATAACGGAAAAGCAAGTCTTGAAGACTTGTGTCATAATTTCATCACACTACCATGTACTAGTCATGCGCAGAAAATGCTTTACCCTGCAGTTGGTTGACCCTCCACCTATGCCTTGGGCTAACCCACATTGATAGAAGCATTCAATTGTAATACCCTCAAAATAAATCATGAAACATTTGCATCTCAACAGATAACAATATGGAAAACATATTAAAAAAATAGCTTGTTTGGGCATTTTACTGAGAAAAAAGAAGAGACATCCAGCAAAAATGTATTTTTTTTAATCTCTGCTTATATTCTGGGGACCCCAGCAGACCCTGTGGCCATTCAGAACTAGGGTTGGGAACCACTGTGCTACATCATGATAAATGCAACACAACAGTGCAGGAGAGGGAGGGACAGGGGAGAGGCCAGCCTTGAGGGGGAACGGGCTGACGAAGCGGTGAAAGCCAGGGTCAGACGGAGGGGGGCAGTACCTGCTGGGTGTTCCAGGTGCGTCTCCACACGGAGGTGCTGTTGGTTATCAGCAGGGGGGCGCGAAGCTGCACGCTCAGCAGGGGGGTCCTGGGGAGCAGTGGCTCCAACTCGTCCAGCCACCCTGTCACCCGTGGCGAGCCCTGGGGAAACATGGTCAGATACGGACCAATTACAGACACGCAGTTAGACGAATTACAGACACGAAGCGAGACAGACAGATTAGACAGCGCTGCGATAAAGGCAAATTACAGACACGCGATGAGATACAGAAGAATTACAGACACGCAGTGAGACAGAAGAACTACAGACATGCACTGTGACAGACACACAATTACAGGCACAGTGCAACACAGACAAATTATAGACACACATGCCAACACAGATAAATTACAGTTTCCAACATCCAAAGTGTGTCATGTACCATGGTCATTAAAGATCTTATATTGCACTTTTCAAAAGAGTAGGGGTATTAACCCCGGTGTCCCTGTCGAATTCACACAAAAACTGTCTCTCTACACCTTGCCACCTAATTACCCCCCTATGTCTGGTATGCTATTCCTTACATATCCGATCCACTTTGATTCTCCAGGTCATCACTGAAAATGAGAATTGAGTTCTCAGTTGTCCTACCTGGTTAAATAAAGGTAAATACACAATAGTCACGTAGACTGGTATGAATGTATGTTTTATTCACATGTTTTGCTTAACTTTTAAAAATGAGTATCTTCACCCTTATCCATAGCAACTTACACAGCTTATTTTTTTCCTTGCTTAATGGTACAACCTCCGAGTTACAAGCCCAATTCTCTAACCACTATGCTACAATGTCAGAGTGTATAGACAGAGGGGCACATGTCCACACGCACGCACGCATGCAAGACACACACCTGGCTAAAGTCCCTGGCACCCCCCCAGAGCCCCACATCTCCAGCTGGCACTGGCCCAACTATCCCTTTCTTTCTGTTGCCAGGCGTGTGGAGGCTGGACACACCTGAGCACGACACCCCCCCCCCCCACTCCCTTCCCCACCCCCGAGACCATGGGCCTGTGGTGCACCATAGCATTGTTTCCAATCCATTTATCATGTTTACATACACAAAGTCCATTAGTCTTACAGAGCTAATGAGCTGAGGGACGCTGCTAAGGCCAGGGCTACTGCGGACTCTTGCGTTGGTTCATTTTGTGTTTACCCTTCTCTATTACATCTAGATGTGTTCCTTTAAATTTCCTGTCATCGTATTTAACGTCCGTATGAACTTCCTGTAGCCTGTCTCATGTTCATGTCTTTTAGTCCTCACATCTCTTCACCCAGGTTGTTATCAAAAAAGGGAAACATATAACATATGCCATTTATAGTAGTGAATGCATCCTTTTTTCTTCTTCTAGTGAATGCATCCTTTTTTCTTCTTCTCACCACACAAACTAAGCGTTGTCAGCACCATGCTCTACCTACTGAGTGACACAAAACCAAGTGTCCTCAATAACTTATCTGGTTAACTAAAATAAAATAATAATAATAATAATAATCAAATGAAATGAAAAATAAACAAAAGTTCAACTTAAAAAATGAATAAATAGAGCGTAAGGCTGTATGGGAGAGTTTTGGTCTGCTGGTGTTTGTGGGTGCTGTGTTTCAGGGTACGGGGGTGAGGAGTGGTTGGGGGGAGGATACCCCCGTGCTGGCTGTACCTGGAGTTTGTGGGCCCTTTAAGGGTACAGGGTTATGGGGGTGCAGGCGTACCGTACCCAGAGTTTGGTGGTGATGGCGTTGGCCTGTAGGTCACTCAAGCCGGGGGAGTACAGGGCAATGGCCGGCAGGGCGGAGAGCAGGGTGTCGGACGTCAGTGTCCAGAGGGTCTCCACCTTCACTCCGCTCACCAGGGACCCCAGCTCCAACAGCTTCCCTGGCAACTCCAACTGAGAGAGGGGATCGGGGGCGGGAAACCAGGGAGGGAACGAGGGAACGAGGGACAGGTGCGAGAGGGAGATAAGAAGAGAAACAAGAGCAGAGGGGAACTGAATACCAGTGATGGAGAGAGATGTCTTCCACTTTCTTTTATTTTTTTAGCCATCATTCAAACACTTGGTATATAAAATCCAATACTCCATCACACACAAATGACACCCATTGACATTTTTTTACATTTTACATTTTAGACGCTCTTATCCAGAGCGACTTACACGATGTGCACAAATACATGGTAGGAACAATCATAGTTCGCGCAAGAGATCATTGCAGTAATACTGCGATAGGCATCATTGCAGGCAGCACATACCTGTGATACTGGGAAGGAAAAGGTTAGTAATATTTGGCGGAAAGTCTCTTAGCCACTGAAACATTAGCTCCTCATTAGGCATAAAGTGAATCTTCCATTGTGTTGTCAATGTTCTGCTCTGCTGTACAGTGGAAGGGGAGAGCATAAATCTTCACAGAGAGCGACAGGCTGCGCGTTTGTCCTTGAATTACCCCGCGTGCTGGCTGCGCTCTCTGAGGCAGTCGGCTTCGCTTGGCACGCCACCGTTCAGTACTACCCACCGAAACAAAGACATACCATTGACCAACTCACCACTGAGATACACTCCAACATTCACCCACTCACCCCTATAGGGATGCTCCGCCATTCACCATTTCACCCCATTCACCACACCTCACCACTGAGACAAAGACACACACATCTTACATTTAGACATTTAGCCCTTTAGCAGACACTCATATCCACAGCGACTGCTAAAGTGCATATAAAAAGGTTTAGAGGACAATACCAAAATTATGCAGAGACGATACCAAAATTATGAGTGTCACAGCCAATAGCAGTAATAATTGCATTATGATTATGAAGGCCAGTTTACATCAAAGATTCGCAACGAGATTAAACTGTTTTAGAACGTTGCAGAGAAAAGTTGCAGCAGTGTAAACTACCCCGTCTCTGGTCGTCGGAAGTCAGCTGTTGGCGTCTCTTGCAATTCATCATGTCAAGTCGCAAGTGTTGAGTTTTAGAACGTAACGTACGTCAGGGCCATTGTTACGTTTCTCCAAACAATCAGCGCATAGTATAGTGCACACAAACATTTGGCGGCATTTTGGACTGAGGAGAGAGAAGATCGTCTGATTCATCTTTTTGAAGAACAGCCTTGTCTATACGACACCAGATTAAACAGCTATTCCAATCAAATTAGCAAACATAATGCCCTCTGCCGCATTGCGGAGAACTTGAGTGTTTGTAGTATCAGTTTTTTTCTGATGAAATAGCTAGCTCTGATGCTGACGTTAGTAGCTCGCAACAACGTAGCTACACACAGTTACAGTTACCCAATGTTTTGTTTTCCAACAGAGCTAGAGTTACTTCTGTAGCCACTAGATGTCTAGATATCACTAGATATAGGTATCTCACCTGTTGCCAAGAAGTCGCTCTATGCTGTCTCAAATGTTTGTATTTTCCCTGAGTATTAGAGGTGACACCAGCTCTTCTAGACAATGGTACTACTCCGGGAATAGATGCGAGAAATTAATAAAAGATCTCCAGTTCACGGCATAAGTTTGCGTAGGCCTCTTGATTCGGTCGCTGTAGCACGCATGGTCAGCTCCAAATCCTTGATCTCCGTGTTTTTTTGCATTTAGTAAACAACACAATTGCAGTAAGCAACTCGCTGTCACTGCCATCATCCATTTTTTCAGATACAAAATATCCAGCAACCACCAATAAAGCCGGTATCAACACGGAAGTAAAGGGGTGGTTGTTATGGAAACGGTAAACTGTCTCTGCTTAGTCACTTTGATGTAAACTGGCTAGTTTCAGAATGTTGCAGACCATACGTATTGGGATTCTTTTGCAAGTAGTTGCCAGTTTCAACTTGTCTCGTTGCGAATCTTTTATGTAAGCTGGCCTTTACATAAACCTACAACTTTAACCCTTTGAGGAATATTATCACACTATGATGTTTATTCTAGAACATGCCGTAACATTCTAGTCGCTTCAAACTGATGACATCATAAAGGGCTGCTGATGGCATCCTCAAAGAACTGTAAAATTGTAATGGGATGAATTAGAATTAGAACTCACTACTACAAAAAACTCACTACTCAAAGGGTTAAGAGACACAGCAGGTGCAAGAGGGGGATTGACGATGTAGCGTTTAAACTAGCAAATGGACATTTCACAATCCCGGAGACAGCTAAGAGCAATGTCACCCCCAGATCTCTCAAACACTTACACTGCCATCAGGAACCACCTTGGCCACTATCTCCCGAGCCTGCGATGAAACAGAGAACAGAGGAATCTTTTAATTAAGTAATTTTCCCCCACACTAACTAATATATAATATATATGCCATTTAGCGGACGCTTTTATCCAAAGCGACTTACAGTAGTGAATGCATACATTTTCAGTATATGTGGCCCCAGTGAGGATTGAACCCACAACCTAAGCGTTGCTAACACTGTGCTCTACCAACCGAGCCACAGAGAACCACGATAGCATATGGATGCTTAACTGAATTAAGCATCCATATGGTAAATGGATGTCGTGGACCACAATATTGACCATGAATGGACAATGAATTTAGAAATAAAAGGGGTGGTCTGGAAAGTATTTGCCTTTATTGAATTGCACCCCCGTTTCCCCAGTGAACAGTAATAATCCTGTGGCCGGTAAGCTCAGGTTCAGTCATGCCTCTGTAATCACAGGGTAACCAGGGTAACCTGCAGCCCCCCAGCTCCTCTCTCCCTGCTGTCTGTCTGGAGTATCAGGTTTCTCAGCCCCCCAATACCTGCCTCCCATATGTCACAGCCTGAGCCCCCTAACCCCCCTAACAACCACCCACAACCCCCAATACAACACACAACTCCCACTCAACCTTCAACCCCAATACAACTCACAACACATGTTTATTACCTCTTTATGTCAAGCACAATACAAGCACTATATAAATGAATTAGGTACGGAAGTAATATACAGGGGTGCACATAAGTGGTACGCCAGTACGCATTCACGTCCTCAAATGTTAATCGTGTCCTCAAACGTTAATATATATAATTCTAATAATTTTAATATTATAAATAAGGAACCTATATAGATTTCCTGTATTTTGACAGTTACCTGTACATTACATTGTATATACAGCTCTTAGGCTGTGTGTTTGATTTGTTCAGTGCTGAATGCTTGGTACCTGGGTAGGGGTGAAGGGCACAGTTGCCAGGATGGGTAGCGCAGGCTGAAGCTGGGATGGGGTGAGCTGCCCCAGGAAGTCCGCACCCAGCCAGGGCAGGAAGTCCCCAAGCTCAGAGATACGCTCGGAGGAGAGGGAGGAGGGAGTCTGCAGCTCTGTCACATTCAGGAATAAACTGGAGATCTGGAGAGGGATGGACACAAACATACACACACACATGCATGCACGTACCAATACACACACACAGACACACATGCATACACACAGACACACACATACGCACATACACACACACAAAAGAATGGGAAAATGCAACACTTGATATAATGCAAATATGTAAAGCATTCTCTACAAGAACATTGTAAAAGCAGCCCTCTTATCCTAACTACTGCATGGGTATTTGTTCTCACCTGTATGTGGTCAAATGGTCAGTTGCTGGAAATAAAATTGCTTTCAGACAATAATGCTAATCTAATTCATATTTAATATTAATACCAACCAATTAATAATGAATGATTATCGTCATCATCATCATACATATTGCTGTATAAGCTAGAGCAGAGGTGTCAGACTCAAGTCCTGGAGGGCCACAGCTTCTGCTGGCTTTTGGTGTGATTAATCAAAGTTACTGACTGGATAAAATGTCCACACACCTTGTTCCCAAGGTCTAAACTGACAACCAATTGAAAAGAAACCACAAAAACCTGCAGATGCTGTGGCCCTCCAGTACTGACGTCTCACATGCCTGAGCTAGAGCAATAGAGAGGATGTTAAGGTAATGGTACCCCAGCCTCACCATGTCACTCGTGCACCCCGTACCCCAACCTCACCATGTCACTGGGGAGTTTCTGTCCCTGCTGCACACATATCCTGACACTGTCCTGGATGGCTGTGAAGGTCTCTGTGTCTCTGTAGTGTAGCAGGTCCTCAGTTTTAGCCAGACACGTCAGGTTTCCCAGCCTGTGGAGACAGAGGAGAGCAGTGCTTACAGGTGTCCATCAGAATACATAGTTATTATTATTATTACAGAAAATAATAATGACAACTTTACTTATAAAACACTTCATACAAGCCACTGAAAGCACATTCCAAATAAAACTAAAATAAAATAAAAACAAAACTTGGGGGGAAAAAAAATTATTACAGAGGCCAAGTAAACATAACAAATAAACCACAGATAGTATTACTAAGAATACTAAGAGTTACTAAGAGTTGCATATAGATTACAGCATACTAAAACTGGTGGTGTTTTATATTAGTCCCCTTAGTTTTAATAGGGTGATTCATATTCCTATTATAAGGGGGTGTAGAGACCTCCTCTGACACCCATCACACTGAAAGAGACAGACACACATGTACAAACCCCCTGGTTATACCCCCCCAGTTTTAACACGGAATGTACATCGGTGGATAGAGACATCCTAACCCAGGGGTGGGAAATTCCAGTACTGGATGGCTGGTGTACATTTTCAGGTTTTGTTTCCACCATTACCCTGGCTCAATTAGCTAATTAGCTGTATCCACCAATGGTAGGTCACTCATTGATCAGCCCACAGTAACAAGTTTAATATAGGGACAGAAGAACAGTCTTCCACTGGCATTCGTGAGCTTCTCAAAAAACGCAGCTAAAATGTCACGTTAAATAATTGAGAACGGAAGTCATCACGGAATCCAGAAACAGACATGGCCCTCCTTGCCCACCCCTGTGCTGACCTCTTAAAGACGGCAGCCGTTAGGTTTCTGTACGTTCCCACCAGAGTCTGGGCCACGAACCGCTCCTTGGTGGTGCTGAGTGTGTTCCTCAGCAGCACATCCAGGCCATCCAGCAGCTGAGGGAGAGAATACAGCACCACACACCCATCACTGCACACCTGTCTCACCTACTCACACTGCACACACTCTCACACTACAAAGACACACAGGTAACTGCCAAAATAAAGGAAACATTTGACGGAATCAGGGATACTGGCGGCTCTGTTATGGTGTGGGATGCATTTTCCTGGCATGGTTTAGCTCCACTCAACCCCTTAGAGGGCAAGGTAAATGGCAATGAATACAATGCCATCACAGAGTGATCACCTTCATCCTATGGTGAAGCATTTCTATCCTGATGGGAGTGGTCTCCTCCAGGATGACAATGTTCCCAACCACAGGGCACAAGTGGTAACTGAATGGTTTGATGAGTATGAAAACAATGTAAACCATATGCCATGACCATCTCAGTCACCAGATCTCAAGCAAATTGAACACGTATGGGAGATTCTGGAGCAGCACCTGAGACAGCATTTTCCACCACCATCAACAAAACACCAAATGATAAACTTTCTTGTGGAAGAGTGTTTTTGCATCCCTCCAATAGAGTTCAAGATGCCTGTAGAATCTGCTAAGGACCATTTAAGCTGTTCCAGCAGCTTGTGGTGACTCAAAACCTTATTAAGACATTTTATGTGGTTATTTCCTTTATTTTGGCAGTTACCTGTACATGGAGCATCTAAGAATTCATAATTTTGAAGAGAGGTGGTGGCAGGGCACTGGAAATAGAGCAGACACTCTATTATTAAACATGTGCTTCATTGCAAAATATTAGCAAATGACAATTTGAGTGCGCAACATCATCATGGCTCACCAGAAAAAGAATAACCTTCTATGTGCAGGTATTCTTGAGCAACGTGTTTCAAAATGGCACAGAACACTGCAATCTATGAACCAAATTTAGATCCAGCTGTACAAACGTACAGATTTTCTCATTGACTCATGAAAAACGGCGGTAAAGACAGATCTCTTCCACACAGCGTACAGACTTCCCTTCCCTTCATTGTAATACACGCTATCATGTTTTCATCTAAACCACACATGTAATGTGAGACAATAGAAGGTAGATTAAAGAAATGCTCCCCCTTCACACCTCCTTTATTAACGTGTCCACATGTTTATTCATTGAACACAAGTGAAGGACATGGCTGTCACAACAGAGGCCTTTTCTTTACTATTGACAAATACGGCCGGTCAAAGGGTGTCCGGTTTTCGATACCTGAGCAGGTGAGAGGTACTGGAAGCTTATGAACGGCAGGTAGGCTATCAGGTTTCCAGTGTCCCTGATGAAAGAGGGGGCTGCGGCCGTTATGCTGTGGCTACTGATGGATCTGCCGAACCACTTCCCGAAGGCGCGGCGCTGCTCGAGGGAGAGTTGAAGGATGTTGGCATTGATGGTGTCTATCCTGGGGGCAGGAGGGGAGAAGGTGGGACAGTGAAAACCACGTCCGTCCGTCCGTGTTTCAAAAGCTCTTTGGGGAACCTCCCAGCTAGCACATGAAATTATTGAAATTTTATTTTTTTTACGTTTGCTTTAAGGCTGTGGTGTATAAAAATGGTTGGAGCAACATATTTTGCAACCTAATATAATCATGAGAATACAACGAATGCAATGAATAGACACAATGATGCTGAACAGAATACAATGTTGGGAAACAATCTGTTCTTGTGATATTGTCAGATCGCGAACATGTCCTTAAAAAGGTATTCCTGCAGAAAAACATTCATAACGTAGCTGAAACATTGTGATATGCAGTGGTTCATTGCCATCATCACTGGCAGTCCCAGGGTAGTGGCTGGTTCCGTAGTTGTAGGCTGCGGATTCATGGGGCAGGGGGGGGTAAATGTAATTAATAGAGGGTACAATTGGCCCCCAAATTGGAATGAAACAGGGAAAAAATCTGAAACAAACCATTAATTTTTAAAAGCAGGCCCAGTTGCCCATTCTTTTGGGTACCATGGTTACCTGTACATGTGCATGCTCATGAAACACGCTCCTCATGAACACAATAACAGACGTCACGCCTACAAAAATATCTATCCACCATATTCAAATGTGTATGTACATTCATACAATTCCTGACAATCTAAATGATCATTCAATTCTTGGAATGGTTGGAGATGGTTCAGGGATTAGGGATTATCTCATAAACAAAGTCCCACCGTAGGCCTGAATACAACTAAGCTAATTACCCATGTGTGGCTTCTCTGCGCTGTCTATCGCTCCCAGACCTTGTATCCAAATCGAATAAATGTGTGTAAGCCTGACCCCTGCTGGTGGCCGCTTTACTTACACATTAGCATAGACCTGTAAAACATAGAAATTTAAATCTGTCATCATCAATCATAACATATATTCTCATTGATAGTCTCAGTAATACTAAAGATCTAAATTGCTATTAAATTATATTTTAATACAGTTTTATGTTTATACCTATATGTGTTTGTGCATATATTTTATAGCCCTTGCAGGAAGAGGGTCTGGCCCAGTCCTCTGTGAGTGGGAGGACTGATGAACCCTAGGGCACCCTGCCACGCCATCCAGGAAAAGGGAGTTAATAGTAGTGGGGGACTCAATCATTAGAGGTGTAGACAGTATAGTCTGTTCGTGGGAAAAGGAGTCTCGCATGGCATGCTGCCTGCCTGGTGCCCAGGTTGGAGACCTCCTGGAACACGCGGACAAGCTCCTGGCCAGAGCAGGGGTGGATCCAGTGGCCATGGTCCATGTTGGAGCCAATGACATAGGTAAGGGTAGGTTTGAGGTTCTGGAGGACAAATTTAAAGAATTAGGATCAAAGTTAAGGAGCAGAACCTCCATGGTGGTCTTCTCTGGAATTCTGCCAGTGCCGCGTGCTAGTAAAGGGAAGCAGATTTGTATATGGAGATTTAACATTGGTGGCTACAAACCTGGGCAGGAAAGAGGGGTACAGGTTTATGGGGCACTGGGACTCCTTTTGGAATAGGGGCGACCTGTACAAGTGGGACGGGCCACACCTGAACCGGAGGGGTACAGCTGCACTGGGCCGGTGTATGCTTAGGGTAGGGGATTAATATTTGAACTAGGGACTGGGGGTCAGGGAGGGAAATTAGTAGTAGTATTAAGGATAGGGAGGCACAGACTACCCAGATGGGGCAGAGTACAATAATAAATCTGATATATTTAATAAAGATTGGGGTGGTCTAGTGGTTACAACATTCGACGCTGGCCACTGTGACCGGGGTTCAATTCCACCGGCCGCACCAGAGTCGAAACCAGTCAACCTCAGAGAGAAACCAGTTATTGTAATATGCAGGCAAGCTAATGATGAGGTTAAGTGCATTAAGAATAAGGAAATAACTGTTTGTTGAGAGCTTTACTAGAGAAGAGGTTATAAATATGCCTACATGTATAGCCAATGTACAGAATGTTACAGACTGGGTTCATAATTGACTGCAAGGGCAAATACAAAGAGTAACCGTATCTCACCTAGGTGCTGTAGGCAGTGGATCGGTGCTGGAACCTCTGTTCTTCCTTATTTACATAAATGAATTTAAATTTGCAGATGATACTAAACTTGGGGGTTTGGCAAACAGTTTGGAATCGCCTAAAGTAATCCAAGATGATTTAAACAAAATCCAAGAATGGGCAGAAACATGGCAGATGACATTTCATATTTCTACATGTAAAGTTATGCATGTGGGAAATAAAAACATGAGACAGGAGTATTTTATGAGGGAGAAAACTTTGTAGGTGTTCAATTTGAAAAAGACTTAGTTGATCAAAGTCTATCTGCAACAAAGCAGTGAGCAAAAAGTATTGAGTATAGATCAAAGGAAGTTATACTGTATAATGTTATATAATGCCTTTGTCAGATCTCACTTAGAGTACTGTGTGCAGTTCTGGGCACTGCACTACAAGAAAGATATATAGAAGCTCAAAGTTCAAAGAAGGGCAACTAAATTGATACCTGGTATGAAAGGTAAAGGTTATGAAGATAGACTTAAGGCACTCAATCTATTTAAGCTTAGCAAATGGAGACTTAGGGGGGATTTGATTGAGGTTTTTTAATTCCTAAAAGTGAACAACCAAAGATTTTGAGTTAAAGGCAAATTCCACACGGATATTAGGAGGTTTTCTTTACACAGAGATGTGTCAATGCCTGGAACAGCTTGCCAGGTCGGGTAGTAGAGGCAGAAACACTTGGGCTATTCAAGTCTAGGCTAGATGCAGTACTAGATACTCTTTAGATTAGGACATGACAAGCCTAGATGGGTTGAACGGCCCATTCTTCTCATGATTTATTCTTATTTTGTTTTAATTTTTTAATACATACCTTTCTTTTCTGTAGTTTATTGTGGACAGGTGTTGGAAATTAGCCTTTGGTTATAAACACTTAAAGCAATGCATCTGATGTTTGTTTTTTAACATTGTAACAATGATTTTGCTATGTCCCTGATAAATAAATCATTAATTAATTGAACTGTTTCTTACTTACACATTAGCATAGCCCTTTAAACTACTTCTTACTTATACATTAGCATAGCCCTGTAAACTTGCTTCTTACTTACACATTAGCATAGCCCTGTAGGTAGGGCAGGGCCAGGATGTCTGTGGGCGGAAGCATGGCCAGCAGAGGCGCCAGGTCAGGGAAGAGGTTCCCATCCCTGACCAGGTTTTTACTGAAGAGTACGGACACCATGGTTTGCAGGTAATCATCCGAAAGCTGCAGGAGGGAAGGTGGGGGAGACAAAAAGTAACAAAATGCTTTTAAGAATAGGCTAATTTTATTTTTAATCATCTGCACACCTCCACCACCTGCACAACCAAACGTTTATATTCCTTTTTTTACCACCCCCCACCAAACTACAACTCTCAACCAACACTGGAAACAGGTCCAGATCTCACTTGTAAATTTTTTTCCCTTGAAGGAACACATTTTAAGGATGACAAAAATCAAGCCACCTTACAAAATCAAGCACTTTAAACATTATTAACATTTTTTGGCCATAGCCCTACACAAACTGAATGTAAACCTTACTGTTGTAAAAAGTTGCAATAATATTTTGTGTTAGCTAGTGGCATCGGCTCTGGGCTGAGCCAGTATGTTCACCTGTAGAGTCTCCAGGTTCCTGCTGTAGTACTGCATAATCTGTCTGATGGTGGTGGCGTCCATTGCATTCAGCACTTCCCTCAGACTGTCCAGGGGGATGCGGAAATACTCCTACACGTCAACAACATCACGCATGTCAGCCAGAGACACATGCGTGTTAACAGCTCAGGATCACTACAATAGCACGCATGTCAGCCACAAACACACGTCTGACTTTGGATATCATGTGACTTTATTTTATTTTTTATTTATTTATTTTATTTTCTCTTAAATGTCTTCAAGAGGGTAAAGCAAGGAAAAAAAGAACATTTTTTTTTTTTCAATCACACATAGATTGGTGGGATAGGTCTGCTTAATTATAGAATGGAGGAGAAACATTTGAGCAAACACACAAACACCCAGAGCCCTGCAGTGGCAGGGCCAGATGTACCCACTCCTGACCCTCTGACCTTGATGAAGAAGTAACCATCACTTGATACATCTCTCCTCGTCTGCATCAGGCTGGACAGCACTTTCTGTTTACACACAAGCACACACACACACACACACATACACATAGACACACACACACACACACACACACACACACAAACACACACATATATAGACACATACACACAAGCACAAGCACACACACAAACAAACACATATCCAGATATAGGAACACACACAATACACATATGCGCACACACACATACATACAGGCATGCACGCACACACATACACAAACACAAACACACGCACACACATACATGCAAAAAAAAGTAAGCACACTGTGGGTATGAGTGTCAGAGTGATCAAATCAAAGGAAGCTCAATTAAAAATTCATGCAGAGGAAGGGATTTTAAATGTCCAATATCAATGACAGCCCTGAAACCAAATACCAACTGTTCTCTATCTGTGGACCTTGGATAATATACATTATAATTATGTGCATAGTATTTTCTTGATATGCTTAATTGATTATGAGAGTTGTGTCCCTTATGGTAGAGGGGGGTGGTAATGGGGATGAAAACCAACATTTTGGAATATGATTACACCCATTTCAGTGGTGATACATTGGGTCATTTGGGAGATATTTTGCATAGGAAGTGGGCACCTAGCATGAAAATAACCCCCCACCCCGCCCAAAAAATGAAATCTGCATTATATGCAATGGTGTGGTAAACTTCTGAGGCCTACTGTTGTAAAATTGCAACATCTATTTGAAACTGTGTAGTAGCACCTATTCCTGACTGAATTTACACAAAAACTACATATTCCAACACCCCAGACTCTAACATTGCAACATTTTTGGTGGGAAAATCTTAACATTGTAAGACATACCACATGCCAAGTGCAAACAAGATGGCTCTCTCCCACTGGAACAATTTCAACAATTTTGTGACCGAACCACACTGGAATATGATAAATTCCAGCAAAGCCTTGACAGGCTGGCATCTTCTTAAGTTCTTTCCATGCCACTGTGACTGAATAATAATGAATAATGAATTGTTTCAATTTGAAATAAAAATTTTATTGTTAACAAAGTATTCCAAATGAATTGAAAGTCTTTATACACTAGTATTAGCAGACAACAAGACTAGTGAGGGCATACAAATGGTGGAATAGCCTGAAAACTCATTTTTTGGTGCTATTTTTTACATTTCAAGGGGTGGGGGGTTATGTTTGAGATACAGAGTTAATTTTGGTGTCAAAATTATTGTATTGATAGTGTTAATAAATTCCCAAATGGGCGTCTTCAAATTTTTACCGTGGCGATTACCACCCCCCCTAATTATGGTTTCTGAAAATAGAGATTCCAAAAGGCAGATCCTGAAATCTGATTAATACTGTATAAGGCTTAACCTTCTGTAAATTAGCCGTGTCCATTAACACGCACACGGTGATGTGTTGCTAAACAGCGCTTGAGCCCAAATATGCCTGCCAGATGTGTTCCCACAATCCTGCTGTACTTTCCAAATCCTCAATTTCGCAGTCTTTTTTTTTAAAGCCGCGTTTGCTACAACCTCCGCTGTCAACAAGATAGGAACAAGATAGATGAACTCCATCCTTCTACAAAGTGTACTGGCACTAAATGAATTCCTTCCCACAATTTCTTTGTTCCTATTTGTTCCACCAAGGGAGTTTTTCCTTGCCACTGTTGCCTTAGTTTGCCTGTGTGGGGGTTCAGACCGGGGTCTGCTGTAAAGCATATTGTGACAAGTGTTTTGTAAAATGCACTATACAAATACATTTTGTTAAAAATTCTATTCTTGGAGGGTGTGTACAAAACTAGCCCAAAAATTAGCCCCATTGAGGCTTGCTGCCCAGGGGGATGCACCAACGGCCCGGGTTATTTACCCCAAAGCACTGCAGCAGGATCCTCTTGTTGCTGAAGTTGGTCTCGTGCTCCATGTAGAGCATGATGGACTCCAGCACACTGAGGCGGATGTTCTCGGTCACGTGGAGCGAGGTCAGCTGACTCTCCTCCAGGGCCAGCAGCAGCACCACCACCTGGCTGGTGACCTGGTCCAGCACGGTGACCATCTTCTTCGACAGCAGGCCTCCCACCTGTGGCCGGAGGGCCTCGGCCGCGCAGCGCACCAGCAGTCGCAGCCCCACCAGCCGGCTGGCCCCGGGTCGGCACGCCACGCTCAGGTCTGTACTGCAGGTCCAGTTCAGCCGCTGCACCAGGTCCCGGGCCGGGCAGGGCCGGGGCTCCGTGCCATTGCCGGAGGGGTTGCCACCATCAACATTCCCACCATAGTCAGTGTTCCCGCCGTGGTTGCCGTTCCCCTGGGTGCCGGTGAAGTTGGTGTAGGTGGCACAGAGTGTGCCCACCCATGTCCCGAAGGGCTCCTGGGTGACCACGGCGAGGAGGGCGGGGTCTGGGCAGATTACTGCCACGAAGTTGGCTTGGTCGTAGTCCCAGCAGAGCGCCAGGAGAGAGGAGTCCGGGGGCGCCACTGTCCAGCTGAGGTACTGGCACTGTTCAGACGACCAGAACACATTCGCGCCCCCACCCTCCCCACCACCTCCACCCACAAGGCCGGAGTGGTTGGCGCAGTACTGCACCAGCCAGGTGTTGTCCAGGTTGGCCATGAGGTTCTGGAGCACCATCTCAGTGGCGCACACCATCCGCGTGAAGTTCTGCGGGTCAAGCTCAGCGCAGAGCGCAAGGTCGGTCATGTCCACAATGGTGGGCTGGCTCCACTCGCTGTAGCGACACACTTCAGGCAGCCTGTCCAGCGCCTCCTTGTCTCCGCACACTGCCGACAGCCACGCGTTCTGTGGGTCCTGGGTGAGCTTCTCAAACAGCGGCATGTTGCAGCACACATTCTTGTGGAAACTGGCCTGGTCGTGCTGCCAGCAGAGCCCGACCACGGAGGGGTCCACCACCTGGTCCGGCCACTGATCGTAGTTGCACCATTCGGAAATGCTGAAGCTGGCAGGCGGCGGCGCGGTGGGCGGGGCGCTGAGAGAGAAGGTGCAGTAGTCACCCACCCATCCGTTCTGCTCATTCAGCAGCAGGGAGGCGAGGAAGGTGGAATTGGCACACACCTCCGCCATGAAGCTCTGCTCGTCGTGCTGGATGCACACCGACAGCGCGTCCGGGGAGATGAGGGCGGGGCTGTGCCACTCAGTGTAGAGGCAGAGCTCGTCAACGTGCGCGTTCATGTTGAGCTCCGTGGGCGGCTCCAGGCCACTGCAGTTGAACGAGAGCCAGGAGTTCTGCGGGTCGGAGAGCACCGTCAAGAAGAGTTCCATGTCCCTGCACAGCCTCTTCTCCAGCCGCTCCCTGTCCTGCTCCCAGCACTGTGCCACGACAGAGGAATCCACCGGCTGCACCTTCCACGTGTCGTACTCACAGTGCTGGCTCACTGTGTGGTCTGCGGAGGCGTTGGTACAGAACTTCCACAGCCAGGTATTAGCAGGGTCTGCAACCAAATGGTCAACCAGCCTCGGGTCACGGCACACCGTCTTCACGAACCTCTTCCGGTCGTTGTCAACGCAGAAGGCCACTGATGTGGGGTCGGGCCGGTCCGCGCCGGTCCAGTTGGCGTATGTGCACATCAGCTCACTCAGGCTGAGGGCGGACCGGGCGGAAGGGGCGGAGCGGGCGGAACGGACGGAAGGGGCGGAAGGGGCGGAGCGGGCGGAACGGACGGAAGGGGCGGAGCGGGCGGAAGGGGCGGAACGGACGGAACGGGCAACCCGTGGCGAATCCCCAGCACAATCGGAACCATCCAGGAGGGGTGCCAGGATGTTGCTGACCGCGCCACACCCATTATTCCACACCAGCTCCAGCTCGGCTGGCTCCAGGTGGCTCAGGGCCTGGCAGAGTGAGCGCACGGCGGGCGAGTCCGTCTCTCCGGAGTGGAGCACGTCGGCGCACGCCGTGCTGTTGAAGCCGGCCAGGCTGCCACGCCGGTGACAGCTCAGCAGGGGCGCGGGTCCGTCCGCCACCCCCTCCTGCGAACGGGAGAACTGGACGTTCGCACACTCTGCACTCGAGTAGCTGCATGTTGGTGGCGCAGGGGCCAGGAAAATGTCCAGAATCGAGCTGGCAAATGACCAGCTCACGTTGTGAGTCAAGCCCCTGAATAAAATATAAGAGTCTGTTTAGTCATGTAGACACTGGAAAATGACCACACCATATGCACTGGCTGTCATATCGTCCCCTTTCCAAGAACATGAAAAAGAAATGTGTTGTTTCAAATACAGGTTTTCCCTTTTTCCCCCGATATTTACATAGATATTTGTCACATTTCATCCTCTTTTTTAAACTTTGTGTTCATGTTCGATATATTCATGTTTGCAATATCAGTGTATACTTGAGGAAAAGTTTGTTGGCTATGTTTAATTTATAGTTGTTATGAATCTTGTTCTTAAGGATTAAGCCCAAGTAATTAGCAGAGTATATAATCCTTTTTACATTATGTCAAACCGTGATGTGCTTCCAGAATCTGGTTGAGGTGCAGCTATTGAATCAAATTAAATATTCAACACACCCCATTGTAAAATTGTTACTATATTAGTTTCAGGTTGTCAGAATCTGTAACCATATCCCAAGTACATGCGTCATACAGATTGGAAAGGTTTCACACATCAAAGCTTACCACATGATCAGCTGCTTTAGATCACCTGAATATGAAAAAACAATAAGGCAGTGAGTCGCTTTTCACCTTACATATGCAATACTTGATTCAATTCAGATTTTCTAAAGTAGGCAGTAAATTAAAGTAAACAGAATGTTAAAATAATACTCCCAATGGAAAAATCACACAAATGTCCTGTCAAAAAATGCATGTAAATCACATGTTGTCACATGTAGGCTATACTACACATTTCCACACGCATAGCACATGTGTAAGGTGTACATCATGTGACCTCATGCTGTAATATTTATCATACACGTTATCACATGTTGTCACAATTACTTCACGGGTATTCACATATAGGCTAGAGATCATGTTATTTCTTCCGTAAGGGACAGTTAAGCAGATAACAAAATGTGACTCAGAAATAAAGTATATCACTCTTTACATGGGTATATTAATATGTGTGTGTTGTGGATGGGGCTGGGGGGACGACTTCGCTACACACCTTGTAGACATTGCTCGCTTTGGTTCAAAACAGGGATGTTAATGCCCAACTGTAATCCGATTTTCATGTAATCAATAGGGCCTATTAGAATGTTCACCATCAAATCGGAAAAGTATTTCACCACGGGCGGTAAAGTCGCGTCGCGGAAGACATTCCAAGCAGAGACGAGGTACTCCGAGTAGGACTGGGGCAGGTGGACCAGGGTGGCCAGCAACAAGTCCTGGATGGCAGCTATCTGCTCCAGAGTGGATTCGTCCAGCCAGGGTGAATCGTTGAAAATGCTTGTCGCCTGAACAGTCCTGCTGCCGGTTTGCGGCTTCTGGCACGTGAGACCGTGAACAGACGCGAAGATAGACCGCAAAGGTTCGTCTATCTGCTTGTATATGCCCTTCGTAAGATCAGCTTCCAAGCCACAGTCCTCTTTTCCCGTCAGAATACAAACGACAGCCTGAGGAAGTTCCTCCATGAATTTAGTTGTGAGGAGCGGCCGGTAAACGTCATATAGTGTGTTCAAGGCTTTGTAGTAACTTGACATCCCAGCGTCTATTGGCGCCGCTCTGCCTGTTGCTTGTTTTGTGTTGTTGGGGTCCAGTACGGTCCTACTCCCGCTACGGGCATGTGTCTCCCGGTCGTCAGCCGGTAGAGACTGATTTTCCTCCGTCTGCTCCCCGGCGCTCCTCTCGAACTCGCTCTCATCCTCAGTGCCCTTTTCTATCCTCTCGATGGCAACGGCTCGTGAGCTTCTGGAGAGGACGGAGTTCTTGGATTGACTGAAAACAAGTCCTGATAGAAGATATTGTATATGAGTTGTGATCAAATCGAAAAGCATTATAGTAACGCATAAAATCAGGCAGTGAAAAAAATCTATCAACAATGTACATTACTAGCTTAATAAAATTTACGGACGCAAAAATAGTATGACTGAAAATACACAACACACACACACACACACACACACATATATAGATATATATATCAATCGTAACAATATCTACTTACCAAGAAGCGTGTTTAACGCAAAAATAATTATAAATATTTTGGGGCGCATTTTTCCACGAAAGGACCTCATTTCTACGTAGGCTTAATCCTGTTCACCCGTTTCGGGATCTCTGCACATGTTAATGATCGAAAAGATTCTGTCAAAATAGCTGGGAAGGTGCATCCCAGCAGCGAGCAACGTCCAATCTTGATGAATGATATTAGATCAATTAGTTCCTCATCTGGATTTTCTGAATAGTAAGAACCATTTGACCCTTTAATAATTGTTAGGAGATTTACACATGCAAAATAAAAAAAACAAAGGTTTCCATGTTTGTTTCCTTTACCATCCCTGAGAAATTTGGCCACACTGTGTTCGCGTGCACCTGTCCTCTCCAAAGCACTCCTGACTCATCTGTACGGTTTACAAAGTAGGGTATTTCCACTGCCGCGGCCCAAACAAAGAGCACGTTCAACCTACATGGCCCCATCTATCACGGCTTCTGTATCCACCTGCAACTCTATCACACGGCAGTATGCTAATTAAAACAGCGGCAGAAAAATGGTGCGAATGAGAAGCTGTGAAACACACAGAACGGATTTCGCCCGACAAACAGAGCCGACTCCACTGAAAAATTAATACGCGGCCGTGTTGATTCCCTGGTCTCAGCTCATTGTCTGTAACCCACACCCCTCTGCTTGTGAAAGAGGACGCGAGAGAAACATTCCGAGGGTGCAAGGTTGTGCTGAAACGCTGCCTTGAGCCAGGTGAAGTTGGAGCTGCGCAAAGTTTCAATACCAAACAAGCAACGCGTATGTAGGCTATGAGCCACCACATTGTATAATGAATTAAGTAGCCTACGTTGTACACCATTGAAATTGCCACTGGCCTCTATTGTAAAACACTGTGTAAATATGAATAGCCTATTACATTGGCAACTGTGCCTTAACTCATAATTGATACCGAAATCCGAATTAGAATTGAACGGATTAATAGATAAATGTCATTTCATGTATTATAAAGCTGATGAAGAATACGCGTTAGGGAGAAACTGCTTTCTCACATTACTACCGAGTGTGTGGTTATCCTCATGTCCAAGCCGAGCCAAGTATGTCCAGGGAATCCGACTGGGCCTTAACAAATAGCCTACTCATTACCTGTCACCTCAGTAACGTCGCCGTCTATATCAGTATCAAACCCGATCTGCAAACCATTCGTTTGGAAGTCATAATGTCATATGTATAATAGTAAAGCATATGACACATTAAATCCATTTGACCTCATTCATCCCATAAAATATGGGTCCAATGTGAATGTCAGCTCTACAACGTTTTAAGTGTGCGCATTTTAGGGGACATGCTCCGTCCAAAACAATTTTGTTATACAAAATACCCACAAAAATCAGCGGCTTAAAATTGGGGAATGATAATAGTTTACCCCAATTATTTAGTGGTACAACTTAGTTGGACGACCTCACAAATTATTATTTTTTTATAAAAACGTAAACTATCACACTTGTGTTTCTCAATTTGTTCACAGACGGGGACAGTTATTCGTGCTACTTTACGCGGTCTTTTAAAAAAACGATTTGAAGGTGCGTGTAGCACGGTTGGTTCTCCCCTCTGCTCTGTGTAAGGAGGAAACGTTCCATAATGCATTGCAAGTGGTTTGCATGCTGAGAGATCCAGAGGTAAAGGCTCGGAGGAAATGTTAGCCTGAGGCCCAAACAAGCGAAACCAAACGCTCCCAAAAAGGTGTAGACGGGGGGGTCAGCTTGTCTGTTTCGAAACGCACCCATGTCACGAGAAACCAAGGTGTGATGATCTCACTCCCTCCCTTCTCAAGTAACCCTGGCCATCTGATGCTTCATCCCCTTCCATCCTCGGTCCACAGGACAAGGATTTGAATTAATCCCTGGATATCTCAAAAGATCCAGATCGAACCTCAAAACGGCTGCATGTGCACATAAGAGGGCATTGCGTTCCTGTTGAACACAGCATAGCAGTGCCTTCCCAAACGTTCCAAGCCCACGTCCCACTTCAGGAGGGAAGACATTTTCTGTGACCCTGCACCTTATTCAAATGTAGCCTGATGGCAGTGTAAAAATTGAATTAAAATATTGTAGCTATCCAGGGGGGGTCACTCATTAAAATGTGTGCGCGGGGCATTATGGGGGAACGATGTTGCATGTTTGTCCGTCCCCCCTGTGTAATTGAGTTAATTGTATTGTTAACCTTTGTTATATGTGTTACTGTAATCTTGTTTATGTGTTAGCTGGCTGGTCGTGGTGTGCGTGACCAGTAGACCTATACTGTTTAGTGTGGTTACATGTAATTCAGGGCAAAAGTGTTCATCATTGAGCAAGTGTTTCTTTGACTCACATATAACAGTATGACTGTTGACTGTTGTATTGTCTGTAACTAGTGTAGGCAACCTTGGCCAGGTCTGAAAAGAGATTTTAATCTTGAGACTTCCTGGTTAAATAAAGGTTTAAATAAAATATAACAGTAACATATATAGCAAAGGATGTTTCTTTGACTGAGTTAACTGGTTGTTGTGCTGACTAGTGAAGAAGTTCAATGGTCTGGCGTGTCCTTTTCAGGACGCGTCTGTACCAGCAAACATTTGCCAGATATTATCCGGAGTTGTGCGGTGTATGGAACACGGATATTTATCGCCTTTTATGAATAAATTGGCTATTCGCGTAGCCATTTTTGCAACGACAGCAGGAGTGTATTTCTTAATACATCACCTCGCTACAATATTTTAACAAAATATACGTACATTCCAACTACTGCAGTGCATTTAACAAGTGCAGTGTTTAATTTGGCTGGTGTGAATGCCGATGGTGGGAGAATGAGGTATTACAACACCAAAAATGGGCGGAGCTACCATTTTGCTCTCATTTGTTCACTGTAAAAAACAAAACAGCGGTATACAGTTGTTTAGCAGATATCTCTTGCCATGTCATGAAATTGTAGGCATATGTGTACTGGGGAACGTAAATAACCAACTTGCAAAGTGTTTTTCAACATTTCAGTACTTCTCAAATGTCATTTATATTTTACAATTACAGCATTTACATCATGAAGATGCATAAAACGTGTGTGCATATTTCATGAACACAACAGTTCGTAGTTCTTCAGACAATACAACAGAAAAAATTATTAAATGCAAGTGCGTTTTTCCACAGAAAAACTGCCATGATTAAAATTGTATGTTTTTCCCCCCACAAAAACAGGCTTATTTACATGCCAGATTTTTTTTAAACTCAGTAACACAGTATGCTAACTAGACCCACATACACAGATAATAATAATAAGCAAAACAACTTGAAGCAAATTTAAAATCTTCATTAATACACTTAAAAAGCAGACATAACATGCCTTTGAAATCAATGATGAAAAAAATTTTCTAAAAAGATTTTCCTTAATTTAAGGATAAAAAAAAAAAAAAAAATGAAGCTGCATGTATTTTATGTACAATTACATTGTACAATAAAACTGGTACTACACTTACAGATGAACCCACCCACCACACCTTTTCCCATAAAACCTCTGCACTGCTCTTTAACAATAATAGAAAATGAGCTATCTCAAAATGATCAAAGTGTCAGGGACCACATAAACAATGGGTGTCTCCAGCTCCTCTTCCATGCTTTCGGGAAAAGGTCAATTGTCAGGATTCCACATCTTTAGAGGCATAATACATCTGGGGGTTCAATCGGACATTAGGGCAGAGGTGTCCAATCTAATCCGAGAAGGGCCAATGTGGGTGATGGCAACTGAATTGTACTGGATTGAAGAATTGGAACTCTTTTAACATTGCAAAACTGCGAGTGGTTATTTCACCCTCCTTGACCCCCCACATGATGGGGGGCGGGGGCGGGGTTCAGTGTGGCTCAGTTGGTAGAGTATGGCGTTAGCAACGCTTAGGTTGTGGGTTAGATTCCCACTGGGACCACATGAAAAATGTATGCATTCAGTACTGTAAGTCGCTTTGGATAAAAGCATCTGCTAAATGGCATATACTGTATATATACATGACAACGGCTGGCAGCTCGAGAAAACAGAGCCATTCAGCCAAGCCAGTGTGGGCTTTTGATTGTCTCTTTCTAACAGTGACTGGACAGCAGAGAGAGGAGACCGGGGGTGGGGGGTAGATTGAAGGTTCATAAAGGGAGAGAGGAACAGCCTGGTACACGTACACGCACGTACACGCACGCACGCACACACATATATATATACAAAGACAAGCCCGTTGACACCCGTGGGCTACATCCACTTCGGACAGGGCAGTGTTCCCCAAATCTTGGCCCCGGAGTTCCCCTCTGTGTTTGGCTTTGGTTGTACCAGGCCTCCGTGTGGAGGAGTTGTAGTATCCTGGAAGGTGCTTGTGCTAAAAAGGTCAAAGGAAATCACCCGGTATACCTGTACTAAACTTAACACTAATTTAGTTGTCCCAATTCATCAATTGTTTTAGTGGGACACACAAACCAATCAAACTAATTGTTATTAAGTTCAGTACCACATTTGTATCACTAATATGTTCATATAAAGGCCACATATTACAAGCAAAAGCACATTTAAGAAATGTAGTTAAAAAAAATTTTTACTAGCACAAGCACCGTCAGCAAACACATGGATACTCCAGGAACACAAACACATGCAGGAGAGGAAGCCAAAGACAAATGGATTGGGTAAAAGCTCTGAACCATCCCGGCCCACCAAGCATTAAAATGCAGTCAAAACGGGCAACGGAAGATGAAATATAAGTTTGTTCACGTGCGACAGATAACATCCTTTATGATCCTGACGCCATGAGGCAACACTCAAGATAGGGAGTGGGGTTGAGAATGAAAGTAAAAATGGCAACACAGTGGATTCTCATCCTCTCCCAAGGCTGTGCAGAACTCCATGCACAACAATAGCGGTAAAGTAAATTCTGTCCGTAATAAAAAATGAAATAATCAACTGCATTTAAACGGTTTGACAAAAAAAAAAAAAAAAAACAAGACTGAAAAACAGAGCAAAGCATGTAGATGAGGGGTAGGCAACCCTGACCCTGAGTGGCAGAGCCGTTTCTGGTTTTTGCTCCATCCGAATCCCTAATTACATAATTGGCTAATAATTAGCCTTCAATGAACACAGCATTTGCTGGAGGTGCCTCGACATTCACCAATTCAGGCTGACTCTTGGGCTACATTTACACCGTCTGATAAAAGTGACCCAATTCAGATTTTTTGCTCACATGTGGCACACATCGGATATGTATTACATATGTATTATGAATGTGTAAACAGGAAAAAAGCACATGGAATCAGATATTTTCATATCCGTTTTGGGCCACAATCATTTGGAAATAAATCTGATGTCACAATGGCAGATATCAGATTCCTGCCATGCAAACGTACAGATCGGTATTTCCCTATCATTCCGATTCTCAAAATGCACTCTTAAAAAACTTTATTGCATCTGAATGACGTGTAATGTTTCATGTGGACAATAAGAAGTGAAAGTGAAATAAAGGAAGACAAAGGCTCAGGCCAGTGAGGCAACTGCCTCACCCAGAGTGACAAACACCTCACCCAGTGTGACCACCAAAGATAAAAAAAAAAAATAAAAAAAGATAAAACATGATCAAATTAATATTTCTGTCTCGTTTGCGTTCATTGCAGATGACGATATGGCTGTGCTGGCATGGTTGTTGTTTACTTCCGTATCGGTAACCAAACTCTCGTGTACACATACAGGTTGTTTAAAATGTAAACCGTGTAAACACAGGTATTGGATATGGGTCACTTTTAAAAGTAGATGTAAACAGGTGGTCAAAAAAATCAGATGTAGGCAAAAACTAGGAACTGGGCATCCAGGCCTGCAGTGTAAATGTAGCCTTAATCGTTCAATACACGCTCTCAAGCTTGGGGTCCAGGGCTGCCCAGCCCCTGATGTACAGGACTTAAACCACAGTGATGAAGCCTGGCCATTGAGTTGCTGGTGCTGCAGGCAGGGAGGTTACTGAAGCCGGTCTCATTCACGCACACGGTGGGGGTGGGGAAATAGGCCCTCCCAACACTCCCTTAATTAGCTTCCTTACTTTTGAATACTTACTCCCAAAGCCTCTAAATAACGCAGACATTGGACACCCAATCCATGCTGATGGCGTAGGCTTCCCTCCTCAACTGCTTACAATAAGAACTGAAGGGGGAGGGCCAGTAATTAACTGGCTTGATTGACAGGCAGTGTCCAAACAGCACACGGTTAAGGAGTTTAAAAAATTTAATACATTTTTTGGGGGGGAGATGAGGGGGGAGAGGAGAGAGGCGACAGTTTATACAGCTTTGTGGATATAAAGAATGCGCACAAAAACATTGGCTTGTCAAAAAGATTTAGAGAGAGGAAAACAATGTGGCCTTAACATTAAGCAAGTTTAAAAACTACAGATAAAATACTAGCAGTCTGTGTACAAATTGATTGAGGGCAGTACAGACAACAAGCCATCACCATGGTTTAAAGAGCTAATTAGACACGGTCATGACCCTTAGCCCCCCTTGTGTCATATAGATCTGTTTCAAAAAACTATGGCGACATATCTTACAGAAACTATATAAATGCACGTTTTGTGAACAGACCGACAACTACATTCCCCCCATAAAAAACAACAAATGTACATTATGCCAGCAGACAAAGCAGAGAAAACAGCCATTTAAAAACATGATAGGATTAAAACGGTCTACAAAAAAAAAAAAAAAAAAAAAGCATCTATACTAAAGGAATGCATAATGAAATCCTAGGCTAAAAAGTAGAAAGTTTTAAAAACCTGATGAGGGAACAGATTGGGGGTGGGGGGGGCTATATACACAATTTATTTTTACTGGCCATTCCTGTTGAATTAAAGAGTCTGTTGTCAACCTGTGTCAACAGTCTGATCGGAGCACTGTACTGAGCGCGTGCGGCCTTCTGTGCAGAGCGACACGCCCGGCTCACACAGGAAGTGAACCCTGGGGCTGCTGGCGTGATGCCTTCTGAGCGCCATCGCCGAGTGAGATTCCGCTGCAGGGGAAATAAGGGGAAAAGCCAGCCCAACAAAGCATCCCTTCCTGGTACTGCCTACAGTTACGCGAGTATATTTATATATATTTATATATAGAGAAGAGATAAATTCGTATTTATAAATTCTATAATCAATAGATGTCACTTCAAAAACTCGCCCCCCCCATTTTCAATGGTTTTTGTAGTTTCTTCTTCTTCTTCTTTTTTTTTAATAGTTTTAAAAGTGATGTGGGGTATAAAAAAAGCTATTTCAACAGTAATGGCAATGTTTTTTTTGTTGTATTCCAAAGTTTTTTTTTTGTTTGTTTTTTTCCCCCACACTTCCACGTGAGTTTGTTGATTTGTTTTTGTCTTTCGTTTTTCGTTCGTTTCATTCCTCCCTGGGTCAGCCTGCGGCGGGTTCCGCTCAGTCCGGGGGCAGCAGGTCGTGCAGGCGCAAGCGCTCTCTGACGTGCGGTCGCACGTCCTCGTTCTGGAGCGCAGGAGGAGCAGTGAGTGGTCCACGGCGCACGTTCGCAGAGGAGGGAGGGACGGGGCAGAGAAACAAGAAAATATTACAAATCAGAAGAGGTTCTCAAAAAAGGTGAAAAAAAAAAAGTGGAGAGAAAGTGATGCAACAAGTGAGCTTATGGATTTAGATTTTGAGGCACAAAAAGCGAGTGATTACTTGTAAACGATCAAAGATCAAAGAAAACACAGAAAACAGCGAGCAACGTGACTTTAGGCCGTGTCATGGCAGAAGGTGTCCGCTTTGCCAAGATGTGTCCGGGTGATGTCATCGGAATTTTGGACTGTAGTTGCTATGCCAACATGACGAGCTCGCATTCCTGAGTGAGAAAACCCAGAAGAATGTGTCCGGGTGACATCATAGCTACGAAGATATTATATAGATTATTATTATTATCTTCGTAGCTAGCTGGCTATATAATTCATATATTATGTTCGTAGCTAGCCAGCTAGCTCGTTTTACAGCTGAGCAAGCAATTGTTATTCGTAGCTAGCCACCTTCCATAGATTATATTCGTAACTAGCCAGCTAACTTAACTGTACAGCTGAACAGACAATGCATATTGTTATCTTCGTAGCTAGCTGGCTATATAATTATAATATAATTATATATTATAATTCATATATTATGTTCGTAGCAAAGCAGCTAACTTAGCTGTACAGCTTATTCGTAGCTAAATGACGTCACTCGGACACATTCTTCTGGGTTCTCACTCAGGAATGCGAGCTCGTCATGTTGGCATAGCAACTACAGTCCAAAATTCCGATGACATCACCCGATTACATCACCCGGACACATCTTGGCAAAGCGGACACCTTCTGCCATGACAGCGGCATCATACGAGTTTTACTGTGTGCTGTTAGCATGTTAGCAGAAGCATTAAGCGCCTGTACCAGTTCAACCAGCTTCTCCAGGAACGGAACCAACTTCAACAGCTCACTGTCGCTCCGATCCATGAACCAGCTCTCGATAGGAATCCCATTGGAAAGCTGTCAGGAGTACAGAGTTACATTACATCCATATTAATAATGATCATGCTAATAATTATTACTACTAATATTTATTATTATTATTACTACTACTACTACTACTACTACTACTAATAATGAACAATACACTTATTTTGTATTATAGTCAATATCATTATTGTTATTATTATCATTATTATTAATAATAACAACAACAAACATAACAATGAATGATGGTCAAATAAAACTAGGCTCCCAGTACATAGGGCAGGGGTGGCCAACCCTGGTCCTGGAGAGCTGCACGGTTATACCAGTTTGTTTTCACCTTAAAAATCAGCATCCAGTTTAGACCAAAGAAACCAGGTGAGGCGAGTTAGCCGTTTAATCAACAGCTTTAACTGACCAATAAAGTGCTGAGTAACAGTGAAAAGCAGCAGCCCCTGGGCACTGGGGACCCTGGGTGACAGAGCGATTAGTGAAAGAGGGACGTGGGGATCACCTGATAGGCAAAGGCTTGCGGTGAATTGTCAATAATTATGGTCTTGGACAAATCCCTGCCGAGGATGTTCAAGTCCTTGATGTAATTGCCCTGCACGCAGACGCAGTGTTCCCGGAATAACCTGTGCCTGCAATCACGTGGGAGAGAGGGGGAAGAAATCAATGCCCCATTGAGGTCCTGATCAATTATACACCACAACCGAGTCGACACCTGAACACCCCCACCCCCACCCCACTGGGCTTAAAGTGTCCCCACCACCCCCCACCCCCAAAACTAACACCAACCTGCCTCGGTAACCGTATCCATCCATCCCTGCAATGAACCCCATGTGCATGCCAGTTCAGGTAAAGTGTCAGGTTACGGACCAAGGGTTAAGGTTCGGGCCGGGAGTGTGGCTAACAGCTGATCACCATGGTGAAGTGTTACGGGTTCAAAGTGCAAAAAATCAAACAGCCTTCATACGCCAATCTTTCGAGAGCGCAACGTGGCCAGACAGGCTATCGGTCAGTCAGGAGAAAGAAGCTGATCTGTACCTTCGCGTACATTTCAAACGGACAGCACAACGTACTGAAACATACTAACATTCAAAAGCTAATCGTCTGTGGCCAAGGAAAGACCCTTGAACTAACCTAACCAACTGTTTCTTGGGATCCAGGATGTTGAGCAGTTTATCCGCGTAAACTTTCTTGGAGGCAGTGAAGAGAATGATCTGTGGAAAGAAAAAATGTTTGCGAAATGTTTTTTGGCAGGAGAGGAAAAAATAGGTTGAGGTGTCACGATCACAGGTAGAGGGTCAGATGAAGCACAAACGACGCTAGCCGTGCGTGGCCTACCTCGTAAATTTGAGACATGCGCTCCAGGAACTCTCTGAAGAATGGCCTCAATCGCACATACACCTGCGGACAAGCAGAGGCCTGTTATTTCATCTGTACCTGGGCTAACGGTAGAGATTAGTGGTAAAGGCTTAATTGACATATGCATGCATATATATCTATGAACAATATGCATTTTTGTTATCAGCTAATACATCAATTTTATTCATGAGACATCAATTGAACAAAATATATATATTTAAAAAAAAAATACATTTCAAAATGAAGTAGCAAATCTTAAACACTAGTGCACTAAGCGGTCTCCTCACAAGCCACCAGTGGCAGTCTGCCCCCTCTAGTGGTGATCATGTGGCAGTATGCCATTGCAGGGGCTCTCAGAATTATTTTTACCTCAAAAGCCCCTTTACCCCCCCCAAATAAAATCAACATTTGACACCTTTATAAAATGTAGTCATTAGCCATTTAGTACAATATAAACATTTAATAATGGCAAGGCTCAGAATATCAATATTATACAGTAGACACAAAAGAGATTGTATAAAATAAACCTGAACTATAACAAGGTTTATGTTAACCTTATACATTTAATATCATTTGTCTGAACATCTAAACTAAGAAATTTATGGAAATATAAACATCAAATTTTTAAAAGTATTCTCCATTCTGCTAGGGGAACTGCACTTTGTGCACTACTGTGCTGTAGTGACCTTGGAGACGGTACCTGATATATGACATCTTGAAAGAGGACAGGGAAGGTAAGTGCTGCATCTTCCAGCTCATTCAGGCTACAGTGTACCAACGTTTCATCCTGGAGGGGGCAAGGGTGGGGGGGGGGGGGGGGGGGGGGGGGCAGAGAGAGCACAACAGCATTCAGAGGGACATCCGTGCTGAAGAGGGGGGGGGGCGATGTTCCACTATCTAAATCCATACGTTTATTACACACCAAAGCAGAGACAGACCCACAGACTTCACTCCACGATTAAAAAAAGGGTCCCCGTGAATTTGTGAACGTGCTCATCGGTCCCTGCGCATCACCTTACACACGCAGTTCTAGAGGTTCTCACGGCGACACAGGTCTAACGTACGATCGGCGATTCCAAAAACAGGGATGAGAAGGGGGAAAACGAAAGAAAAAAAAAGAACTAAAATGCACAGGCATGGTGGAAATGTAGTAAAGGGGGAGGGGTCGTTGGTGCTCACCAGGTCCAGGACGAGGGAGAATTCGGGCGTGCTGCGGGTCTTCAGCGGCAGAGCTGGCTTGCGGGTGAGCTGCTCCTCTGTGAGGGGGGGCACGTGTTTGATGAAGAAGTACCTGCGGAGAGAGAAGAGCCAGGATCAGAGCACAGCTCCCCCACAGGTCAAACCCATCGCTACCCAAACTACATTGGAACACATTTGACATTTAATCAAAATCCACCACAAAAAAATAGAGAAAATTAACATTTCATTTTCAACAATTTACTAAGAAAAAACAATGAACATAAAAAGTGTTGAACTAGAAATGCCGATGTATGCTTGCAGCTTGTTAAAGTGTGTTCTCTTGTTAGAGGTGTGTCGGGGTCTTCAGTGAGACTCACGGGTCGAACACCTCCCAGTCCTCCTCGTACGTGCCCTCAGCTGGCGCTGTGGGCTGGGCCTCGGAGTAGCCGCTGTCTGGAGTGGACCCGGGGGCTGGATTGGGAGCACAATCAGCAGAAAAACGTTTACATCTGCACAGATCAGACCAACCAAAGAGCTTGCCTGCAATGACTGATCATGGTGATTCACATCATTGGTACATAGTGGGAATCATGGAACACAAGCAATTTCAGGGTGGGCCCATGAGTACAGATGGATGTTTAATTGGCTGTATGTACCATGAGCAGGGGTTGATTGGCTCTCTTTGTATGTACCTGTGAGCAGAGGATTGATTGGCTCTCTTTGTATGTACCTGTGAGCAGAGGATTGATTGGCTCTCTTTGTATGTACCTGTGAGCGGGGATTGATTGGCTCTCTCTCTGTGTACCTGTGAGCAGGGGTTGATTGGCTCTCTCTATGTACCTGTGAGCGGAGGATTGATTGGCTCTCTCTATGTACCTGTGAGCGGGGTTGATTGGCTCTCTCTATGTACCTGTGAGGAGGATTGATTGGCTCTCTCTCTATGTAGCTGTGAGCGGGGGATTGATTGGCTCTCTCTATGTACCTGTGAGCGGGGTTGATTGGCTCTCTCTATGTACCTGTGAGCGGGGGCAGGTCAGGATCGGCAACGATCTCCCCTTCCTCCGGGGTGGCGGCAGGGGCCAGTGGGGGCCGCAGGGCCGAGGCGGGGATGCTGGGGTACAGGGGCACCCCCACTGCCTCGGTGGAGGTGGCTGTGGCCGTGCTGGTCGGGGTCTCCTCCACCTGCTCCATGTCCAGCTGCTTTACGATCTCCTCCGCCTCCATCGCCTGCCCCGGGGAGTCTGAACCTGACGTGCCTGGAGAGAGAGAGAGAAAGGGGGAGAGGGAGAGGGCGATAGGGGGAGAAAGGGGAAAGAGGGGATGAGGACAACAGAGGAGTGAAATTAGAAAGGGATAGAGGAGGAAGAAGAGAGATGACCATTAAACAAAGACGCCTCACCGTCCTCAAACGCACTTCCGCATGCAATAATTCCGATTGCCCGTTTGCCCTCGAATATCTTTCTGCACGTGCGGATCAGTGAGGGCAGGCAGGGGAGATGCAGGGCAGGGAATGGGGTGGGGTGGGGGTGGTTTGTACCATTCTTGTTTGCTGGTGAGAAGAAGTTGAAGACAGGGGAGAAGATGGTGCCCAGCAGCGTGGTTCGGGGCGGGCTGCTCATGGTCTCGCTCGACTCCTCCAGCTTCCCGTTGGGTTTGGCCACTTTGCCCCTGTCGTGATTCGTGGCGTCTAGAGGAAACGGTCGGGGGAAGGAAAGGCGTTAGCCGGCTTTCTAACGACAAGGTCTTTTACACACTTTTACAACCACTCATGTTTCTGAGTGCCTGTCACATATTTCACACGAATATGAGGGACAAAGCCGCTCCCATAAGCAGAGGGAGCTCCTCTAAAAGTAACCATTTTCACAAATGAAAAAAAAGCTCCAACCTAAATCAATTAAACCATTTATAAACAATTAATAAATATTCCCCAAAAATCCATTCATAAATTAAGAGATTATATACATGACTGAAAATATTACTTCTGCACAATGACAAAACACAAAATATTATAATTTCCAAATAAATAAATGAAATCATTTCAACAAAACAAAAAAATCTGCATAGGTAAATAACAAAATGCACAATACAATATATACACATTTAAAATATTATTTATAATAATAATAAAAATAATAATAATAATTTGCACATAAAAACATGGTGTTGATCCCTGACTCACCCCCATTGACAGGCCCTCTCCTGTGGGCTCGGGGCAGGTCCCCGGTCTGTGGTGTGGAGGAGATCAGAGAATTGTCACAGTCCATGCGGCTCCTCTTGGCCGGGTTCTCCTGCTCCGCCTGGAGGAGGGAGGACCACACTCATCACCAGGCTGGCGCCAATACCACGCAACACTACGCCTCTCCCGCCACACCTCCTCCATGTCACCCCCCCCACCCCCAGGCGGCAGTGTTAGCATAATGGTTAAGGAACTGGGCTTGTAACGCAAAGGTTGCAGGTTCGATCCCAGGTGCGGCACTGCCGTTGTACCCTTGAGCAAGGAGCTTAACCTGGATTGCTTCAGTAAATATCCAGCTGTATAAATGGATTGTATGTAAAGAAATGTGAAACTGTGTAAGTCGCTCTGGATAAAAGCGTCTGCTAAATGCCAGCGCCAAACACAATGTCCTGTGTTTACTTTCCAAGCAATAGTAGATTTTGCACCTGGAAAAACAGTCAAATCTCACTTTTGGCAGATTGCTCCTTCATCCTTTTCATTTATTTTTGGACAACAGGAAAATGAAGAAAAGAGAAAGAATCCCTTCTTTTTTAACTGTGCCAAATATATGTACATATTACATTATTTTAATTCAATTGCTTTATCGTTGTTAATTATACTCTTCATAGATTTTACACTCACGCACTATATTACCCATGATGCTTTGAGCCAGGAATGGCACACACCAGGCTATCAGTTTAACTGTGCGCACTCAGGGCCACAGATAAATCACAGGAACTGAAAGGTACTGTATAGAGGAGTGGGGCTGAATATCACAACACACAGCTGCTGGCTGAAGAGCTGGCAAACCAGACTGCCCACTTACTGCAGTGCACAGACACTAATATACCCCCGGTAACGGTCACATTACTTTGGTATTTTTGGTGCCTAGCCATCAGGTGTCAGCCCTAGAGAAACTTTTGAATGATACTGCTTAGGCCTTGGTCCAAAATTGGGTGGGGGATAGGGTGGAAGACCAATGAGTAATATCGACTTAACTGACAACAATGCGCACCACACATTTATCGACTAATGGTTGATTTAATGAAAAGCCCAACAGGCATATTTTACTAAATTAAATTTCTCTCCTGACTTATGCATAAACATTATATTTTGTTTTAAAAATGGGACAGATGTGCCTGGTATACTTAGGAGTAGTGACGCACTAACTTGGCCAGCCTCTACACGGCTGGCGATGGTGCCTCTAGATGGGATGTGATACCCTGGCTCAGCGAAGTTGAGGCGCTCCCGAAAACCCTCACTGTCAACGACACCGATTGGCATCATGTCATTATTTTTCGACCATTTTACACAGCCTGTGAGTAATGGCCTCACAGGTTCATCACAGGTTCTCCTAGCTAATGCCGAGGTGCTGGTTGGCTGAACTTGGGATCCGCCCGGCCTTGCCAAGACGGTCGGGTGCTGGCTTTTCAGGTGGGACATTAACAGAGTCGTTGTGGTGTTAATTTCAAAACGACATCCCAATGTTGGCAATGCACATTTTCTTCTTTTCTCTTGAAAGGTTCTCACACGGGACTACATTTGGCACTCTTCATGGTTGACTTGACTGTGTCGTCTTCTGTGTAATGCAAATGTTCTCCTCTAATTGCATTGCGCTCCCTTGTGTAGAATTTAAATAATGATTTTATTTCACAAAATGTTAAATTTTTCATTTAATTTGATATGCGTGATGAATCAAATTCTTAACGGCAAATAATCGATCATCGATTAATCGTTAACATCCCTAACAGGAAGACTTATTACAAAAGAGAAAGTACGGTTCAGAGCAGGTTAATAAAAAGGGAAGGTCAGCAGTAAGAACTGTTATTAAAATTTCACCTGAAAATCAGCAACCAGTTCAAGAAACCAGGCGAGCTGAGTTAACTCCTAGAACAAGGAAAACCAGCAGGCCCTGTGGCTCTCCAGGCCAGCGTTGAGGACCCCTGACCCAAACATAAAAGGGCTGTTCAAGTTCTCTTGGGATTTCCTTGATTTTGTTTCTCAGCAAGCCAGTGTAGACTTATTAATACTAAAACCCCCATTTATGATACTTTATTAACAGAAAATTCTATATTGTAATAGTGGCTGAAAGCCGTGTAGCAGAACCCAGCTCCCTTTACGAGTCGGGCATCAGCAGCGATAAAGAAAAGCCACGCGCCTGTTTAAGCCGACCCTACCTACTGTCATTACGCAACCATTCCAGAACCTCTGCTATTCTTAGAACACGGCAAGCAGCAACATTCCACATGGCATTTCTGGAGGAACATGATATGGGACAGGGCCCTGACAAACACCCAATTTACACTTTACATCTGGACTGGGAGGGGGGGAGAGAGGAGGAAAGAGAGAGGTGCTTACATAACGTGCATTTCCTTCTTAAGTGTTCAAGCATGTACCGCAGGCAGCATTTTTCTAGTAATCAAACAGCTATGGAATGTATCACAGTGAGTGCCAGCTGGGATCAACGTGTGAAGGGACTCTCTCTTTGGCTCGGTCACACACCTTGACAGCATTTCCTCTGATGAACTTCTTGATGGTGGAGAAGATCCCCGTTTCAGGCTTCTCCATCTTGGCTCCGCCTGTGGGCGTGCACTCCTCCACCTCGGAGTGTTTCCGCTTGGTCCGGGACGGGCGGGGCACGTGGGCGGGGCTCGGCTGCTGCTGAGAAGCCTTGCGAATTCTCAGCCTCATCGTCCTGATCGTCACATGTAAGACTGGAGTGAAGACAGGGAGGGTGAGAGAGAAGTGGAGGGGGATAGAGGGAGAAGACAGAGGTATAAGAGAGAGAAGTAGAGGGAGGGGGGAAAGAGAGGGGAGGTGGAGAGAAGGAGAAGACAAAGGTATGAAAGAGAGAAGTGAAGGGAGAGGGAAACACGGGAAGGTGAGATGAAAGGGAGAACCGTTAGCAGTGTTAATTCATCTGGATTCTCACTGTTCCTGTGTCACTGCAGTAGAACAGCAGCTTGACAATTCAACACATTCTTAAAGTGACAGTTCACCCAAAATCGATGTAAATGGGTTTTTTTGCCTTTCAAACCAATTACAGATGCACGGAAGAGGAGTCATTTGAGAATATGCTGCCTACATAGAGCTACAAATGAATGACTTGGCTGAGCAACTTGGTCAGAAGTCAAAGGAAGATCATTTTGGCTACCTGTGTTAGGGTGGTCCAAAAAAACAAATGATTATATTTTTATTCCTTTATACGCAACTGAAAAGCACACAATTTTTCTCCCAAGAAACAGTATTTAGGGGTCAACCCATGTTGCACTCATAAATCAGGGGTCCCACGTAACAGTCCTGCACTTGAAAAACTATGACATTAGAGCTGCCCTTGATGGAGAGGGGAGCTTCTTTCGGTGGTTTTCCACCAGTCGAAGAAGGAACGGTTTCTGTTCTTCGTCCTTTGTCAGTGTCTCGTTGTATTTTTGGATCAGGCTGAAACCCCCGTTCCGCCGTGTCGTTTACTACTTTAATCAGAGAGGACTGATGCTGAAGTTTGTCGAAAAAAGGATCGTCCGTCCACTGTCCAGGGGATTTCTCCAGGAAGGATTGAGACTTTCGCTTTTCTTCCTTCCATCAAGACATCAAAGACAAAACTGGTCCTTTTGTCAAAAGGTCCTCCAACTTCAGGTCTTCCACTTCATCCGTGATCTCTGGACGTCGAGGGTGGCCGGGTAACGGCGGACGCTGTAGGTTCCGGACCATCTTTTCCTTCGTCGCCGTGGTCTCTCGGTCGTCGAAAAAGGCTAGGGCAACCAGGTGCTCGGAGAGAAACCAAAGATGCCTGCAAAAGGCCGTGGACACTTTGTTGGCCACAGTCTGGTCGGGGTAGGTCTTGAGGAGTGTTTGATGTCGTTGTAGGGGGCTCAAATTCCAAGGGGCGCTTCGTTCCACTGTCTGATGTAAACGAGACTCACGAACAGAGCCAAGTCGGTTATGATCCTGGCTTCTCGTGGTGTCAGCTTGAAAAGAGTTTGGAAAAGGAATATCTTCAATGCAGAAATCCCTTTCCCCAACCATCAAGCATGTTGTGTTGGGCCGGGGGCTCGAAATGGCTCATTCCCACTTCCCTGGGCTTGTAACTCGGAGGTTGCAGGTTCAATTCCCAGGTGGGGCACTGCTGTTGTACCCTTGAGCAAGGTGCTTAACCTGAATTGCTTCTGTAAAATATCCAGCTGTATAAATGGATCGTGTGTAAAGAAGTGTAAACTGTAAGTCGCTCTGGATAAGAGTGTCTGCTAAATGCCTAAAATGTAAATGTAAATGTTTCTGAAATCATTGAGGTCCGGTTTCTGTACCTCCAGACGGACTGAAAATACAGGAGATGTCGGACAGAATGATTTCCATGACATGGTGACGGCAAGCAATCCATACCAGTTCAGTTTGTAACTAAATGTAATTAGTATGGGGCAATCTAAATACCCACCAATCAAGTTCATATTTCCCACACAAGTAAGTTGACCCTAGTGGACAAAAACAAGGTATGTGCAGAAAAGATTTGCCAAATATTGTTTCTTACTAGAACATTTTGGACCACCCTAGATAGACTCCCATTGTTTTCAGACATCGATGCTAGTCCTCGGTGGATGTAGGTTCAAAAAACCATGTGTCCAAATTTGCACATACACCTCTTAATACTCCCCCAAACCTGTGTTCCTGCTGAGCAAACAAAAAATAACCCATTTCTCCAAACAAGCAGCTCTCAACACAGTGCTGCAGTAAAGCAGTAAAGTTCTCAGCTGCAATAAAACATCCTCTGCTGCAGTAAAGCATTCTCCATTACAGTAAAGCATTCTATGCTGCAGTAAAGCATTCTCCACTGCGCCAGTACGGAATACTTCCTCACCGCCCACTGCTGAACTTGTATAGTGCTTTCGAAATTATTTTTAAAAGCCAGTACAGAAACAACCATTTCAGGAAAATCGATCTTTAACCCTGTCAGATGAGCCAATGACCAAAGAGCAATGCAAACCCCAGTATTTCAGCATTGGGGGTGGGGGTTATCTTAATTTAGTATGTTGAGATATAGATAGTGTCCTCCACAAGTTTCCAAAGAAAGATAGTGGAAACTCTGATGTGCCAGGTGTAAATAAAGACTAACATAAATTTCCATCTATCCAACTGACAGACCGGGTTTAAAATGACCCGTCATCACTGAATTTTCCATCCTCATTATTATTTTTTTATAGCAACACGCAACATTTTGTTGTTCATCCAAATTCCAGACTGCTATTTATTTATTCCCCCCCAAACTTTGGTCAATGCTGGAGAATTGTGGGCAAATGGAAACCTTGGGACATCATTTCTTTGTCCAACACAACCATCCAACCGTACTTCAAGCTCATTTTCCAAACCATTGTAAGAGAAAATGCTTTGCTTCTCTTAAACAATATATGTGTGCATATTTGCATTGTTCTGATGAAGACCCAAGGGTTTAAAAGTTAACTTGCATGGTTAGATAAACCATTATACTTTTATATACCAAATCAATATACTTGTGTATATATATAATATATTTTGGAGCATTCAAATGTGCAAGTCTTCTTCAAATTCTTATATGCCACTGCACCCAAATCCACACACCCCACTCCAGATATTGTTGAGTGTCAGGAGCACACGATAATTGCTCTAGCTGCAATTCAGTGTCTAAAAAAGCCATAAAAATGTTTGCCACAATTGAAACAGAGTCTGGTTTCAGAAGCCATGCTTAAGTGGACTGCCAACAGCCAATGAAAAATGACCATTCAACAATGGAATTTCCCATCAGCTGTTTCCAGAAAGTGGTTTCCTGTAGAACCACAACAACAAAGAAGCAGGGACAGAGATATGGAAGAGTAAAAACAATGGCACCAAGACATGAGCAACACCAGCAAACCCCTACATTGGAAAAAGAGTGGAGGTGAGAACCTGAGGAGATTATTGAACAGTGGCCAGAACATGAGCCTATCAGGGAGTGAACCAAAAGGGATTTTCTGGGCCGATACTGATACTAGCTGCTTGTCCAACCTTTACCTGCCAATTCTTACACCAACAAAGGCATTTCAGGAAGACTATGAAAAACACAAAAGGACTAATAGCAAAAAATATGAGTAGAACACATTCAATTAGGCTTCAAGCGCATGTTTAATCTGTACTACCAGATTTCTTTATCTCTTCAGTTTATGCTTTTTATTCCTCAATTTTCTCCCTGTTTTCAGTTGCCAATTATACCTTCTTTTTCATGCCAATTATCCCCACCCTCGTATGAGAGGTCACTGCCATAGTCCTGAGACCAGTAGTGGGCGCTGTACCGCCTCCTCTGAGCCGGCACCCGCCAGTCACCGTAACACACAGGACCACTTACCACTCATACATGCAGCGAGCTCATATCGGCTTCCCTCCCTGGGGCACACAGCCAATAGCCGCCCCCTAGTGGCACTGCCGGCCAGAGCCGAACTGGCGCGACCTAGGTGGAATCGAATCTGGGTCGTAGTGAGCAGCGTCGAACGTTCTTACCGCTACACTAGGGAGGCACTAGATCTCTTATTTAATGATTAGTACATTAAAACAGATAAACTGGTACAGTACAAAGATAAGATAGAAGCATGTATCAAATGAGCAAAAACGACACTAATCAAACTGCCTAAACCAGGGGTCAGTTCATTTATTTCAAAAATAATTCTGCCTTTCTGTCAAAAAAAAACGCGCCCAATTTTGCAAAATTGGATAATGAAAGCAAGCCGCAGGTTGCCGACCCCTGGCCTAAACCATAAAAGGATAATGGCAATTACCAAACTAATTACCAAACCAATGGTATTTAAAGGATACCAAACCAATGGTATTTAAATGATTCATATAATAGGATCCCTTTTATTTTGTTTAATTATTAGCAATTTACTGATAAACTATAAACCATTCAGGGCCAAATTTACTAAAGGATTGCAATTGGTTTTTTTGAGGGTGAATGCATGCAAAGCCACTGGGCCAGATGGCATCCCCTCTCGGGTGGTAAGATTCTGCGCTTATGCACCTAAGATGTTTTATTTTATTTTTTAACTGGACGCTTGCAGTTTGCACTTTTTGACAATGTGATTTTAGTCAACTGTTATTTATTCATTTTGCTACTCATTTATCCTTTTATCTTTTACACTTTTTAAAATTATTTTACTCTTTTTATGTTTTTACTACATACTGCTACATGTTTCCTACTGTTTGTTTGTCTCTTTTTTATCTCTTTATCCTGAGCGCTTGTCAAAAAAAAAAGACAAATGTATGAAAGTAAGCATGTGCTACATATGGAAAGTAAATTAGGTTGATTAGGTGTTCCGTCTGATTTACTAAAACATGCCTTAATTGCGACTCTCCTCTTTGCATGAGAATTTTAGGAAGTATTTTGCAGAGCGCCCAGTTCACAATCTATAAACTCTTCAAAGAGTGTGACCACAATAAGGTGCTAATTCTTTAAAAATGAAAAATGTAACTAAAAATTCAAAAAAAAAAAAGTTTTTAAAAAGGTTATCACAGATAAATGTGAATTAGATCAATTAGTCAATGGTCCGACTAATTTAAAAATCCTCAAAGGCACAGACTTGATATTTTCATATAAACTATTTGCGGGTTGCAGGGATTTCACAGGACGCATTTTGTATTGCGCTCTCCGAGGTGCTATCCCAGTGAGCCTGCTTTTACATACATTTTCCAGTAGACAAAGACAAAACTCAACAAACAAAACAAGGAGTTTACAATGTGGATTGTTTCACCTGTTGTCCTGTCGGTGTTAATATTCTATTCCAACGTCATGCGGTCTTTTCTTTACATCATATACTGTTGGTTTTGTTATAGCGAATGAATCATTTTGTGATGTCACTCCTAATGTTTCTCCTCTCCGCTGGGTGTTGCATTCCCAAGACTGTAATACTGCATTGTGACACTGAACCTTGTTGGCCATTACTTCCACTTCCTGATCTGTACATTTAAGCATTTCTCTCGTGGCTCCCTCACTGCTCCATATCCATTTCTTGGTGCTTTGTGATCTGGATGTGTAAGTGCCCCATATTGTTTTGGACCCTTTTTTATGGGTGCCTCCTACCGCACGATCGCGAATGAGGGCATTTAATTTCTTTGATTGCGTAATTAGAACCCGTCTTAGTAAATTGGTTGTTAACGTGCCGGTATCTGGGACGGCAAGAGAGCCGCATTATAGTGACCGTTTTTGCTCTGCGACTATTTCCTTAGTAAATCTGGGCCTCAGTGTGTGAAGCCAATTCCACACACTGAATTCCCTCGGATATTACACGTTTCCAACACGTTGTGAAATGTGACTGAAATTTCCTACTGCATGTGACCTGCTGAGCTCCTAAGCGCAGAGAAAGAGAGAAAGAATAAAAAGAATAAGCTTTTTCTCATTTGAAATCTGTGTCACTCCACATTGTGGACTTACACTTAACATGGACACAGGGACCAAGCCTGAGCCTCAGTAGAGCTTGCCGGTGAAACGCTGTCTATGAATGAATGCATGTTCATGAGGGAAACGCTGCAGTGGAAATGCTTTCTGAGAGAAACCACATGCTGTGGAGTGCAACAGGGTTCAACGTGTCCAATGGTGAGGTGGAAAAATCACAAACTATGCAAAAAAAACAGAAAATGTCTGATAACTCAGTGCACTGAATTCAGACATTTTTCATGTCATTTATTTTGTGCCTTAGATTGGTTGCAATCTAATTTCTGGAAATGCAATTTATTTACAGACAACCGTGCAATGGTTGACAAACCAATGGGTTACAAATCTTCGGATGGTTAACCAGATTTCACAAAATTCACAGAATCAGAAATTCCACTCTTTCCTACAAGCATGATTTTCAGAGCAGAAGCTGGGATCTGGAGTTTGGTTTGTTCATTTTCATCATAAGGAACAAGAGGGACTTTTCTTGTGTCAATAATGAAGGGGCTGTGCCTTATGCTGGTTGCCTCGCTGGCTCCCCCCTACCTCCAGACACTCATCACACCCTACACTCCAGCCAGACCCCTCCGCTCCTCCGGCAAACTGACTGTCCCTTCCCTCCGGCCGCCCAGCAGACGCTCCTCACGGTCTCGCCTCTTCTCTGTCCTGACCCCTCGGTGGTGGAACGATCTTCCGCACTAAGTCAGGACCGCAGAATCACTGGCCATCTTCCGCAAGAGACTCAAGACCCACCTTTTCAGACTCCACTATCACTGAATTCTGTACATCTAACCAATTGTTATCACCACTGCTTACATGCTCAATACTGTTTCTCATCCTTGCTTACCGGGCCGTCTACGGCAGAGCAACATGAAAATATTTGGCACATTACAAAATGTTTGAAGAACATGAGCCTATCAGGGAGTCCCCCCGAAGAGCTGCTTCTATCTCATGGTCTGTTGGCTGTTGGAAGTTGACCACACTGCACTACATTCCTTGTTTACACGCACACCGATGTGACGTGTCAATTTCGGGGGTGTAGCAAATTGATTCGAAAGCAAGAGGCCTCGCCCCATGCAAATACTAGGTATGAGTGAACCAATCAACGCACTTCGAATGAACCGTTTGCATTTTCACCTTAGCATGTGACTGAGTGAGAGTGAAAACCAGAAAGACCAACAGGTAGAAAACTTGCTGTGTGCCTAGGTCTGGGTGTTAGCCAGCCTACATAAGTAGCACCTCTTCCATGACATCTTCCTGCAACAGAGGTGGGCAATTCCATCACAGGAGGGCTGGTGTGTATGTGTACCGGTGGCTGGTTCTGCCCGCCGTGAGTTTCGAACCGAGGGATCTCGACGCGACGAGAGCGATTTAGCTCGCTGAGCTAAAGACTCAAGTCCCTAACTCCGGGAACTAATTCTTATCCACGTCACTTTCTGCAGCGGGCGCTCACGTACCGGAGCTCACCCGCTACATATGCACATTTATGTTTTCAACAATTACCCTGGTAAATGAGCCAATTAGCTGTGTACAACCATAACGGTTCATGTGTACATTGGGTCACAGTAAAAAGTTTCATATTGGGACACAAGGACGGTCTTCAGCCGGCATTCACGAGCTTATCAATAAATTTAGCGAAAATATCAGATCGCGCAAATCCGTTGGCTGCCGGTGGTGTGCGTTCAGGGGGCCTGGCGGATCGCGCACGGCGGTATTGTGACCGATCTCCAGCCACTTCTAATGACCACGAGCCCCGAGGCACAGAGGAGTCAGACTGAACATAAGCAATGCAAGACGTGCACAGTGGGGGGGCAGCAACAAGTCCAGGACCAGAGCCAGGCAGAAATCACTCATCACCCCCAGCAATGACACGGACTCCTGCTCCGCAAATAAATAAATAAAGCCGATAAATGAATGAACGAAGGCTGTCCAACTGCAGTCCTCTGCCAATGCAGCCAACTGGCAGAATGAAGCATGCTTTACATTAGGCTGCAGCAGCAGGCACGCGAGCAGCTCCCAATGTTTCCCCGTCAGAGTGACTCATGCACAGCTCCACGCACGCACGCACAGACACACACATTCATCAAATACACGTACAAGCAGACAAAGCACACACTCGTGCACACATACACGCAAACAGACAGACATGTATATACACATGCTTCCATGTAGGTTTTTCTAAATGTATTTTTTTTTTTTTTTTTTTAAACACATAGGACATGCATGAATATGTAAGATACATTGTTATTAATCTGTTCATGACTACAGTACGGATTGTCCATTTTTCTTCCTCGTAACACCACCCACGGATAATTTTTTCTTTTCTTTCTTAAATTACAACCAGATGCACTGAATGTCGGACACACACACACACACACACACACACACACACACACACACACACACACACACACACACACACACACACACACACACACACACACACACACACACGTTTTATTCTGGCCAGAGTAGCACCACATCCCCATCTTCCTTCCTCTGAGGTTAATTACAGTCAAACGATGGTAAAAGAAAATGCACCCTCTAATTGTCTTTCATTAACAAATTATGCAAAACTCTCAATGGCTACACTGCTGTATGGGGGGGGGAAACAGAGAATTGAGCAAAGGCCTGAAAGCATGTGGATCCATTTTCATGGTGGGATACCCCCACCCCCCCAGAGGACACAACTATGCACCAGGATCATATACAAGCATCCTTTAATCACTTATTAATTCAGAAACTCTTCCAGATTTGGATACCGTTTCAGTAAAACCACGCAATTCCCAGGTGAAATGGTTTGTTTGTCTACGCCTCCGTATATTCTGTGATAAAACTGAAACCATCTGGAAAGTCTGTCCGTAATATCCACCAAAGATTTTAGCGAGCAGCCGTTTACAAAAGTCCAACAGAACAACCGAACAACCGAAGCACAAATGAATTGCCACACCAAAAAATAAAATATAATTTTAGAGGTGCTTTATGTTGCTGATGTGCACAATGCATGCAGCCATACGGTGTGTGTGTGTGTGTGTGTGTGTGTGTGTGTGTGTGCACGAACAGACGTATATCAAACAGAACCCTGGGAGAGTGCAGCCATCAAATTGGAAAATAACAAGAGCATTATCATTATCCTCTCAAATCAATTACAAATGGCACAGCCATATCTGACCCCACACTGGCAGTGCAGTGGAGGGCCAGTGAGGGAGGAAAACAGAAACAATAATGATCTCATTTTGATGACATCAATAATAATATTTGAACACACACTTAATCAGCAATGCTCCCAACCTCCTATGGTTCATGTGATTGGCATGCGGAGGAAAAGAAACTGTCGCACCACCTCTCACGGAAGTGTATAGCCAATGACAGGAGGGTTAAGAACTCAGAGAAAACGTGAAAGTAACCATTAGGCTAACAATGAAGAAAAAGACAGCAGCAATGGCTCGCCATTGGCCTCAATCGACTAAACAAATTATCCCTACTGGAACACCCCGTCAGGACAAATTAAAACAAGACGCGAGGAATTGTGCAGAAATACGAACAAGGCGGTGAAGTGCGACGTGAGCTGTTGCACTTCTCTGTGCTGGTTACTAACCGCTACGATGCAAGCCGGCACCAAGAACAACAGCAATGGAACGAAGCAAATCTAGACAGTCTACAGGCCTGAGTGTGTGATTTAAAGCACGCTTGTTACACTAAAGCACAAGAGCGTGTCGCTTGTTACACTAAAGCACAAGAGCGTGTCGCTTGTTACACTAAAGCACAAGAGCGTGTCGCTTGTTACACTAAAGCACAAGAGCGTGTCACTTGTTACACTAAAGCACAAGGCAGTGTCGCTTGTTACACTAAAGCACAAGGCAGTGTCACTTGTTACACTAAAGCACAAGGCAGTGTCGCTTGTTACACCAAAGCACAAGGCAGTGTCACTTGTTACACCAAAGCACAAGTGTGTCACTTGTTACACTAAAGCAGAAGACAGTCAGTGCTTGTTAGGAGCTTTGTTAGGATATTCTGCCCCAGAGAAAAGGCAAGTTTTAAAACAACCTGTAAAATAAAACTATCAACTAACATACTTAAGGCATTGACCCATCAATCAAGATCGTTTGAGAGCAACTCTGTATTCTAATCACCTGCAGAGCCTGTTTAAACAATCAGCGTTTGAAGTCTCTATTACATTTAGATAAGGACATGCATACCATGTTGACCACATTTCATTGTAAGCTACTGATTACATCAAACAAGTACATGATCTTAATATGGTTAACTGTGAGGCTGGAATTATACACACTTCATTATATCAATGCCAGATGTCCATCTCTAACCATGCCCCCTGCCAGGCAAGTCAACTGCCAAAATAAAGCAAATTGAGAAGTTGAGCAAATGAAGGGTTCTGGCAGCTCTGTTATGGTGTGGGGTGCATTTTCCTGGCATGGTTTAGGTCCACTAACCCCATAGAGGGCGAGGTAAACGCCAATAAATACAAAGCCATTCTGAGTGATCATCTTCATCCTAAGGTGAAGCATTCCTATCCTGATTGGAGTGGTCCATTCCAGGATGACAATGTTCCCATCCACAGGGCATGAGAGCTCACTGAATGGTTTGGTGAGCATGAAAACAATATGCCGTGGCCATCTCAGTCACCAGATCTCAACACAATTGAACACTTATGGGAGATGATGGAGTGGTGCTGGAGACAGCATTTTGCAGCACCATCACCAAAGCACAAAATGATCACATTTCTCATGGAAGAATGGTGTTGCATCCCTCCAATAGAGTCAAATCTATGCCAAGACACATTGAAGCTGTTCTGGCAGCTTGTGGTGGCCCAACGCCCTATTGAGACACTATATAGGTGTTCCCTTTATTTTTGGCAGTTACTTGTACTTGGCTTGAGGTTCTACTGCAACCCTCTACATGTCCAGGGGCTGGTTTTCACAAAACTCTCCTGCCAATTGTTTGTTTTGGTGTCCAATGGCCAGAAGCCTGAGACAACTAAGGAAACTGCAATTCAGGACAATCATCCGTCAGTCAAGGTTGACCAAAGCAAGCAAGTAGCCCTCGTGTGGTGTTAAAAGTGACTGCTGTTCTTGCAAATGGAGATTGGATACAGAAGACCACGTATAAAATCCAGGGCTTGTTGAAATCAAGCAGGGGGGAGGGAGAAGGGAGAGCCGGCACAAGTTCGTCGAGGAGAAGGTTTCCTGTCTCGAAAGAGGCGGGAACACTCAACCAGGAATGTGTGTCTCGATCCCGGAGGACGGGCGACGGACTCGTGAGGGTGGGGAATTGAAGTAAATAGAGGGTTTAATTGGCAACCAAATTGGGGGGAAAAATCTGAAATAAATGTAGAAAAAAAAGAAAACAAATAGCACTGGAGAGTTTCAAGTCAAACTCAAGTCAGGTCAAAGTTTTCCCTCCTCTGCTTCCGACTGCTAGAATGTTAGCCATTCGTATTGAACATCGTAGTAGATAACCTGCATAGATCTTCAATGACTAGATTCGCAATTTAATGGAAAAGCTTTAATGAAAATAAATATATAAATACGTAAAAGCGCTAAATGTACAGTCCTAACAGCTAAACTATTGCAATAGATGCTATGGAAGGTTTTATATGTGACAGTACATTCGGTCCAATGAGCAAAGGAGGAGTCCGTAAATAATATTCTAGAGAACACTACGTGTGGCCCTTATGGGCGTGAGGAGAAATACAAAATCACCCAGAAGAATACCAGTCTCTGACAAAGGAGGAAAAACATGCCAATAGTTGTACCTGATTGAAACGGAGTATTACCCTACGGTGTTAAACACTATTTTGAGAATAACCTACAATAATAATGCTATAATCTAGCAATGTGTATGCTATAAAGACGGGCACAAGCATTACCATAATGTTGTGATCAAAGGATAACGATCAAATCCACGGGTTTGAACAGCCTCTATTTTGAAACAAAGAAGTGATAGACTCGTTCAAAGTTTTACTACGAGCACAAAAGCAAGCATGTCTCGCACAAGATCACAAAACAAGTAATCTCATCTTTAAAACGTGCACTGGAACCGTAGTGTTCGTGTACTTGGCTAGTCATTGGAAGCATCTAGTGAACAAACTCAATTATAACAAGAGACGCTTAAATTTATGTAACATGCAAGCTGACTGCACATTATCGCGGATTGCTGTTTTAAGTGCCTGGTGTAGCTACAACTACAATCATTAACGAAGTAGCGAGCAAGTTACGCTTTAACGTTTCACCACCAGTGCTTTCATCAAAACTTCCAAGCACACTGTTGCCAGAATACAACACCGTTAGCGGCTGCATGCACGTCGTATCGTGAAACTGCACGAGCTCCATCGTTAGAGCTGGTTGAAATATGGCAGATTTCGTAACATTGAGCTTTTTAGATGAGTCGTTTTCTGTAAAACACCAACAGACGTTACCTTCCTGCAGCCACACTAGACTCCGTGCAAGCGGAGACACGACGAAGAGCAACGCCCCCCTCCAGCAGCATTAAGACTGCTCGCTAACGTTTGCTAAACCTTATGTCTCTTAATAGTTACTAAAAACGAGTTATCTTGATATCTAGCTGGTTAACTCGCTTGTACGAAATAATTTCCCAATTTAACATTCCGTCAATGCAGACCTAGCCATCTACGAATGCATACAAAACAATTACCGAGCCAGCCTACATCGCTACACACACCGTTCTGGCTTGTTTGTTTTCGATAGGACACCAGCGCTAGACCCCACCCCTGCGACGGGGTGGACGGAAAGGGGGACGGGGAATTGGGATGTTCATTCACACTCGAGCCCGAGGCGGGAGATGAGCGAACAGGCCCTGGCCTTAAAAACCCGCTCAAATTTTTCATATCACTCGCACAGGTATTTAAAAAAAATAAACAACAACATCGGTCTGTGTAGATTTTCAATGCAGAAGAATTGTCATGTCAAAAGTGATGAGTTATGGTTCGTCAGTCAACAATACTGAGACAAGCTCAGCTCCAGGTACCGTTAGTTAACTAGTTAGTAGTATTGGCTAACCAGCTAGTCGTAACTTGTTTAACGTTCGCTAGCTGTGGATCTAGCTGGCTAGTAAGCTACCTAGATAGCGAGTTAGCAGAGCAGTAAGCCCTAGAACTGAACACTACGGCTAACTAGCTAGCTAATTAAAGGAAGCTGATTAGCTAATTAAGTAGATAGCTGGCTACGCAAGTTAACTAGCTTGCTATTTAAGAAGCATCGGGAGGTTTGATGCAACAAACAGCACATTCTCGGAGTTCCCTGTCATTATCTGAAAGGAGCCGAGATTTCAAAACAGGAGCGCTATAGGGATGTGCACTCGCAGCAGCTGGCTGGCTAACGTTAGTTAGAGTTGAGTAAATATTTATTTATACGACACCCACAATCCCCATACGAAAAAGCTGCGATAATGTCTGCCCTCACTTACTCGTCAAGTTCCGCAATATCTTGTAGCCGGGGTGGCTGTGTTTGCCTGGCTGCTAGTGCCCGTGACAGGGACAGCCGCTGTTTGTAGCCGTCGCTGGTGAGCTGGATTCAGCGCCAGTCTGTGCGCTCTTGCGCTTCTCCCGTGGACGCCATTTCCCGCCTCCTTACAGACACTCTCAATGGCAGGGACCCGGATGAGCTGAACATACGCGCACGCGCAATTCGACCACTACTCCACACCCCCTACCAATTCTTTAAACAAAACAGCCTCGGTTTTTGTGACATCCCATCTCGGCACCCACACTTTGTGTCAGATTTCCATATACAGTATATATATACAGTATATATGGGACCCGTATTAAGAAATACATCGTAACAAAACATAAAAGAGACGACAAAAAATATAAGGGTTGAACATATTTAATACGAAAAGAAAGCAATGACACATTCAGAGAGAGAAGATAAAATAATATTACAATTTCGCAATTCCGTCTCTTCCTCCAAGGCAGATCAGTACTGTAGCGAGCTACACGTGACTTATCTTTCAAAGTTAACGTTTTCATATCGTATTTTCATAAGCTGATATTGACATGAATTCATGGAAAAGCCCGTGGTAGGATAGTTTTATAGCCACTGTTCCTCATTGCCGTCCAGTGGATGTAGGTCGACACCTTTTAGAGGAATTTGCGGTTACACAGCTCAGTAGCCTTCAACAATCCACATTGAGGGAGCTGATCTTAACGTATCGAAATTCATCGCGCGATCCTCGCGTCCACACATTGTAGGTTACATTTTAATGTGCGATTCAAAGTGGCAATGTGTTAACACCAGCTATGGCCCGTGTGAACAGCGCAAATAATTTAGTCACACTGTTGAATAAAGCGGATAAAACTTGTAAATCGAGATTTACGCGGACGCGCAGTGATAGTGAGGCGTCGGACAATAATCGCGCTAGGTGAGAAAGGGCACGAGCAGTGGGGGGTCTTGGCAATGCGATCCCGCTGCTGCGAACCCGTCCGGGTTGATTGTGTGTTGTAGAACTCAGCAGAAGCGTCAGGTGTCATTTCCTTCTTTTCTTGCAGTAGCTAGCTAAGATCATGGCATAACGGACCCACATATTGCAGTGTAACCCCTTGTTATCACCAGATCCCTGCGCTTACATAATTTAGTTAATAATTACAACGATGTGTAGAAATGCATAAAGGAGAAGCGAATACGTACACCAGCTGGAATTTGTAAGACAAATGCCAATCTAGGTGGAAATTTATTGTTAACAAACATACGATATCCAACACTCTTGGGAGGTAAAAAGCACAGTAGACAGTATCATCCATGCCACATCCCTGTAATTGCAAGTTTTAAAAAAAAGGAAATGAATGGTCACTTTTATTCCAGATTGGGATATGTAAAATCAGACCTTGGAATCAATGTAGCTGCAACCCCTGAATTGTAATTGTTCTTATTAGACACTTAAAAAAAAATTTTTTCATTTATTCAACTATAAACTGGCCCTAAGTGCTTTAAGTACACTGGAACCAAACCATTTGTGGAAAATGAAGACTGCACATTTATTCTTTGTAAAAACATTTTGAAAACTGGTCCGATATTTGAGTGCATACACATTGGCGTATACAGCTGTTTAGAAAATTAAAAATTTTTGGAGTACCAAAAACCAGGATACACATTGAATCTCCAGGCCTGGAATTGTGCACCCCTGGTCTATTGCATGAACAATGTTCGATGACCGTTCCTGCAGGGCGGGGGTATTCAAATCAGAGCCTCAAGGTCTGCAGTGTCTGCAGGTATTTGCGCCAACCACGCACTATACCACCTGATTTCAAATAATTCATTTACCTCCTTGGTCCAGGAAGGGAGATAATTAGTTAAATCAGGTGGTGTAGTGCGTGATTGGTGCAAATACCTGCAGACCTTGAGGCCTGGATTTGAATACCCCTGCTGCAGGGCAATTTATACCCATTAAACCAGATGAGGTGAGTTAACTGTGTAATCAACTGCTTTAATTGATACATAACAACAAAAACCAGCACACCCTGCAGCTCTCCAGGACCAGAGTTCCCTACCCCTGGTATACACAAAGACACTGCATAAGACAAGCCTGCTGGCTTTCAATCTCCCATTTGTACACACAGACAAAAGACACCCCGTTTCCTTTTTTATACTTTATGCATACAGTACAAAGTATTTCAATTTGGCACTCTGTGGGCCAGAAAACACATTGATTGCTTTGTCAGGATAGCTGTTAATCTGTTTATCTTCTTGATGAAGATGAGACGCTGAGGCATGACAGTCACAGGACTCCAGTTTCTTTCAAGGCCCTGATAGTGTTACCGGCCTAAAGAAGGAACTAGAGTTTCCAGTTGAACACAGCTGCTGAGAGCTCCGTTGCCAGCTTCATCTTGAGCTACAAATCCCTCCTGTCACATACTCTCTCCGCAAAGGTGCTCTATCAAAATACATTGAAAACAGAATAGTAATGACCCTTTCCTTATACATTTAACCAAAGAGGAAATACTTCAGTTATCGTGCAAAACATTTTAACCTCAAACGCCTCTCTGGGAATAATGGTTTTAAATATTCAAATCTCTTTCGGTATTTTGTTACATCATTAAACCCCAAATTTGAATACACATCCGTGATTTGTCCTGTGCTACAGATTCATTACCATAACAGATTTAGCTAGATCTGGGAAATGTGCTATAAACGGTTGCAATAAGATCTTTACACTGCTTGTATACAGAGTATAATATGCATGTTAAGTATATGTCATATTCTGGTTGTACTGTAAATCTTTTTTTTTTTTTTGCAAGAAAACTACACTTTGTAAATCTGTTCCTAATGAGTTGCGCATGGGGTTATTGATGCACGCGATTTAAAAAGAAACAAGCAAAATGGTCATTTCACGTTAGTGAAACCAGTTAGTACCCATATAAAACATTTTTGTTCGTACATCTTGCCAGAGCAGGGTAAACCCCACTGTGTTTGTCTACCATGGACACGGACAAGCAGGTTGATTAAAAACGAATGGGAGGAAAACGCCCACACTAACCAGACAATGGTGAGCTGTCAAAATTTTGCTACACATCAAAACATGACTTTTACATAAAACTTCATTGAGTAAAATATATATGCAAGTACTGTATGACTGAAGTTGTATTTCTCTAGACATTTAGATTTGTGTAAAAAATTAGTCAGCCTCTAAGATGATATTATTACCATATCATTATGTAATAATGGATTGCATTTATATACATTTTACATTTTAAGTATTTAGCGGACGCTCTTATCCAGAGCGACTTACAAGATGTGCATTAATACAAGGTAAGAACAATCATAGTTAGCGCACAAGATCAGTGCAGTAATACAGCAATAGACATCATTGCAGGCGTCTGCGTATCATACCTGTAACACTGGGAAAGAAAAGGTTAGTGGGTTTTTTTGTTGGTTTTTTTAAATTGGAAGATTGGAAGTGATTCCACAGTCCTGACCGATTGCGGGAGGTCGTTCCACCAGCAAGGGACCAGGACAGAGAAGAGGTGAGACCACGAGGAGCGGCTGCCAGGCGCCTGGAGGGATGGGGCAGTCAGTTTGCCAGAGGAGGCGGAGCGGAGGGGTCTGGGCGGGGTGTAGGGGAGTGATGAGTGACTGGAGGTATGGGGGAGCAGTACCTCTGGCAGCTTGAAAAGCAAGCACCAGTGACTTGAATCTGATGCGTGCTGCGATGGGGAGCCAGTGCAGAGAGGAGAGTAGAGGGGTGACGTGGGTGAACTTCGGCTGGTTGAACACCAGGCGAGCGGCAGCGTTCTGGACTAGTTGCAGTGGCTTGATGGCACAGGCCATCACATACCATTTTGTTAGATACTCAAAGCACTTTACAGTGACCAATGTGTAGCGCCCACTAGGTTGATGCATGGTAGGCAGCTATTTTGTGCCATAATGCTCACCATACATTGGCCGAGAGGGAGGGAATTAATAACCATTATTAACGATCATTATTATGTACTTATTTGGCAGAGCTCCTTAACTAGAGGGATGTGCTGTACGAAAAGGCAGCACAGAATCGACAATGCAGTAGTCGGAGAAATAACCTTTTGAGGACACACAAAAAACTGAAGCCATATTACCCTAGGCGTGACCAAAATAAAGGGCCAGGGCTGTTTGAATTTGACAGGTCATATTGTGCAAACCCCTACTCCAGCCAAAGGGGCTTGTGGGTTCAGTGAAACTGATGGTTGATCTTCACTGAATAAATGAAGACCATAGTGATATAACAGCTTATTAAAATACATTTTGATCCTTTTTATTAAGCTCCACACCTTAACGACAGACAGCAGGGATTCCACCATCCCCAACAGCAAAAGCAAAGCTCAAAAACTCACAGGACACAAAAACAACTGAATTCCTTCCTTTAATAAATTAGGATTACACTGCATTCAGGCCATATAGAGAAACAATTCTGTCATTTATAATATGATTATGTGAAGGAACAGTCCTTGTGACTATCACTTTTCTTAGTGTCTGCATGAATTGGTCAGGTCTGGACAGCCAATGTTAAAGCCTAACAGAATTATGCTACGTGAGCCATCGCACACACTTCATGCTGCTCCTCCTGTACCACAGACAGGAACTTACCTTCTCTCAACAGGAGTGGGTTTTCAATTCATCAGAAAGACTGGAGTCATTTGACTGGCATTACAGTACATCAGAATTTCGACCATTTTAATAGTTGCCATGTCACCCAAATACCTGCACTACATGACTTTACATCTTAAGAGAAAGCACACCAGGGTACATTCAATATGCCGACCTTCTACCTTCTAGAGTTCTCGTAAAACAAGATGTTAAAATCTAAGAAAAAGGTTGGAACACACCCGTTTTGGGGCATAAGGTGCACTGCCCCAAGACTCCAGGAAGAAGAGCACAAGTTCCTCAAGCTCGGCAGCTACATTATTCAATGCCTAAGAGCTGCACATAAAGGCAGTGGAACTGGGCCTGCAAGGGCCGGTGTTTCTGCCAGGTGTGCAGTCAAGCTGGTCTTCCGTACGAGGACTCCTGAATCCTCACCTCCACGGGTTTCTTGAAGTTGCATGACCAATTTCACCGTTTAACGCATGCAGTGGCAGAGGAGATGTCCGATGTGGATATCTACTTCAGCGATCGGAACCAGAAAAAAAAGAGACAAACCCAACCCCCCCCAAAAAACATCCGTTTAAAAGGCCGAGAGACATATTCTTGGCTTCGTCTGCTCAAGGGCAGGGTCGGTCTTCCGCCTCGTAACTACACCGAGAAAGAGGGAGAGCTCTCGTTTGCTTGCAAGGGCAAACCGAAAAAACCCCCAAAAGTATTTATTGAACAGCACAGGCTCCCAAGAAAGAAAAGGCAGGAAAACGACAGTTTAGAAAAAGAAAGATACTCCGGTAACATCGTTGTCACCAAGCGCTGGCACTCTTAAGTCAGGGAATCTGGGTGAATAACAGAGTCAAGGCCCAGGTTTACAGTGATGCTCGGTCCCCAATGAGTCAATTTGGCTCCAAGTTCATAATCTTTCCTCCCGGCACTAGGCAGGCAGCCGTTTGCTCTAAATTTGTTTGTACAAAACAAGCGGAAATGCAAAAACCATTCATTACCTGTAAAAAAAGCCCCACATTACCAATGTACAACTGTATTTTTATATTACATAACCTTCATTTTTCATTTGATTACATTCTAATTCTACTTTTGAGAAAAAAAGAAAAGAGAAATAATTTATCCCCACATATATGCATTCGAGAGTTGAACTGCAGCAGACGGATGTAATGAGATTTACTTGAGAGATTCTACTCAAGAATATATTGGGCCCTTCTCAGCTGTTTTATAGAATCATATTCTAATTCAAAGTCTAATCTGAACTGTCCATTACTCTATCGAGTGCTTTACAGTTATTCTACTGATCGAAAAAGAAGAAAAATTTAAAATAAAAGAATGCTACCACCTAGTCAGCAGAATGATATCTGAAGGCCAAGAAATGGCTTGAAACTGTTTTCATAGTGTATCGGTCCTTCTGTTCTGATTCGTCAAAGACTTCTTGTGCCGGGAGGGCCTTTTGCTCTTTTGATCTTGCCGAAGTTTACAGGATGTCGATGGCTTTGTGTCGCTTTCCGTAGTCTACAGGGCGATCTCCCTGAAGCTCACGATCTTCATCATCTAAAAGGGGGAGATTGAGACAAAGAGAGAGTGAGAGACAGCCATCAGGTATGAGCAGAATGGCATACCCCCCTGCCACCCTCCCACCCTCCCTCCCTCCCTCCCTCCCTCCCTCCCTCCCTCTGTACCACCTGAATTCCGGTAGTACACTGGTCCCCTCCCCAGAGAAATGCTGGAGGGATGGACATGGAAAGATTGCCGATGATAAAATAAAAAAAATAAAAAGACTCAAACTGAGAACAGCAGTCCACCAAGTCTGTTCCTGAAACCGTGAGGCTGGTCTTTAATTGATGTACTGACCCTTGGTGCATGTCAGATGCTTTGAGTGACACTATTGTTTGGAGGTTACAAAAAAACAGAAAAAAAAAATAAGAGAAGGAAACATTTCACACGGATTCATGGAAGAGGTTGGGGAGGTATCGCCAATTTGCTTTCTGCCACGTAGGGCCGCAAACTCAGTTTGCCCCAGATCTACAGCACCGTTGACTGGTTTAGAAACGTGGAGATATGGTGCAGACCAACTCACAAGGACGTCGGGAGTAAATGCTAACACACTCACACTCTCTCTCACACACACGCACACACACGCACACGCACAAACCACCAGTCTGAGTACGTTCTCAGCCAACAGAGGATGAACTGTCAACACAATCCCAGTTAGAGGAGCACAGCGGCGATGGTGGGAGTGATGTGTGCAAACATGGAGGGCTACGATTGAACACGCACAACTAAGCTAGGCGAGCGGACGGAGAAAGGGGGAGCAGAAATGGTACAGACAGGTGTACACGGCACAGGAAATGGGCGGCGCATGGCACCAGAAGTGGGAGGAGCAAGGCGCTGGAAGTGGGTGGGGCGAGGCGGAGGACAGCACCGGAAGTGGGTGCCGCACTGCACGAGTGGGCGGAGTATGGTACAGAAAGTGGGGGCGGAGTATGGTGCAGGCAGTAGTCGGAGAACGGCACAGGAAGTGGGCGGTGCACGGCACAGGAAGTGGGCGGAGCAAGTCCGCCACAGGCAAGCACATGGCAGGATGGTGCATGCAGGTATCGGGGAGGAGCAAGAGGAGAACTCACAGAACCTTGAGTTATCAGAGCAAGGGGAGGAGAAACACACACACCGCCCAATAGCGCACCGCGTCATGGAGAGAGGCCAACCCTCTGCTCGCTCATAGGATACGGGGCGGTGCTCTCGCTTTAAGACCCGGCCGCGTGACACCCCATTTGCTCCTGTGGCTCCCACTCGAAGGGTCTGACCAGGAGGGATTCCCGGTGATAACTCAGGGTGCGGCGAGCCGTAGCCAAAACGGCGGACTGCAGTGGAGGAGAGGGTGGTGGGGGAAGGGGGGAATGACGCGGTTCTCCCCCTAGCTCACCTTGGACGTCTTCTTCCCCACCATCTCCATCCTCTTCCTCATTGTAGGCCAGCTCGGCCTGCTTGTCCGCCTCGTACTCACCCACGTTCCCGTCGTCCCCGTTGTAGTCCGCCAGCTTAGAGCCGTGCTGCGGATCTACGGGGGACTCATTCTCATCAAAGAACCGGCCTGCAGAAGCACAGAAGGGGCCCCATGAGGAGGGAGAGAGAGAAAGAGAGAGAGAAGGAGGGAGAGGGAGAGAGGGCAAGGGTGACGGGAGAGAGGAAGGGACAGGGAGGGAGAGGGGAGAGAGGGAAGGAGAGGGAGAAAAAAGGAGGCAGGGAGAGATGAGAGGAAAAAAGCAGGAGAGAACCTCAAATGGAAGAAATGTGAATGGGGCGGAAGGGAAAAGAAGAAATAAATGGGATCCAGGATGTGGGGAGGAGATTAATGAGGAGTGATTGACGGGTAAGGGGAGCAGCAGGAAAGTATGAGTTCAAACTGAGGACAGAGAAGGGTGGGGGTGGGAGGTCTGCGGTTTGGGGGAGGGGTAAGGAGAGGGAGAGATGTAGCAAAGCTGAAGCAAGGCAGCGGTAACATCCTGGTGTGAACCCGGAAAAAAAAAAAAAAATACCCATCTCACACGCCTGGAGGGGTGCAAAGAGCATGACTGCCCTGGACAGTGCAGTGGCCATCTTGTCTGGCTTATCACCAAAAGGATTATAGAAATGTGGCCTCCGACGGGGAGAGACAGACTGAAATGTGTCGGGAACCAGACTGGCACACAGGGGCAGCCTAGTGGACTAGAGTTTCAGCAGCACCACACAAGGAGTCCCTGTTAGCTTCGCTAAATGAGAAACAAGAGACGTTCTCACACTCACACACAGCCACACATCCCCACACAGACACACACACACCCTGGTATCCTGATAATACATCCCTCCATCTCGCCCTGTGGCAGAAGATACAAAACCTGCATCCTGATTGGCTGAATTCTGAGATACGAGAGCAGTGTCACCACATCCCGGATGACCATGCACCCACTGAGGGTGCCGCGCAGGCACAGAGCGAGCGCCAGATGGGGGCCGCCGCGGGACCGTCCTGGCGAGAGCCATGCCACGCCCCGACACAAAGGACCTCAACTGGACCAGCCAGCTCCACTCACTAACATGAGACCTGGGCCCTCATTCATAAAGAGTCTCAGAGCTGGAGTGCTGATCTAGGAACAGGTTTCCATATCCTAACCGTATCCATTAGGTCTGGTGTCTGAATGTTAATCTGTGTGACTGAAGTTCAGCTGTTTTATTGCCTTTTTTCTTGTCCACGCTTTTTTAGGAAGGATGAAACCTTGCGTACATCTTAGCTAGACCAACCTCCAAACAAAAGCCCCGCCCCCTGTCCCGTCAATGAGTGACTTTCAGACTGTGTGCCACATCACCTTGGGCAGCCAACCCTGGTCCTGGAGTGCCAGAGACGTTTCTGGTTTTTGCTCCATCCAAACCTCTAACCACATGGATTAATGATCAGGCTTGATTAGTGCCAGGGACCATGTTGCTGGAGGTCCACTGTGTTTCACCACCTCAGACTCTTGCAGTAATCTATAATGATACAGTTAGCGGTGAAACTGTGCAATCAAGCGGGGATGGAGTGGACCCCAGGAGCGTCCCTGGTGCTGTAGGCCCAGGGTTTCTTCCCCCAGGTCCCAGGGGCTCTGTGGTGACACTCACTCTGGCGGTGATGGGGCATCTGAGCAGGGTTGGGCAGCACCTGGGCAGGGTTGGGGGCCGGCAGCACCGCGCCTTTCATCTCCATCTCCTTCCCTCCGTCAGGGGCTGGAGAGAGAAAGAGAGACAGAGAGATTTATGAATGATGGGTAAACTTCTCTTAAACCCAACAAAACACACATACTCACTACTCTAAAGACCCTTCTGTCTTTACTGTCCAACATTGAGGTATATGTGCGGTCACTAAAAATACTCTGGATTAGCAGTGCTGGATACTGGATTAGCAGTGCTAGATACTGGATTAGCAGTGCTAGATACTGGATTAGCAGTGCTGGATATTGGATTAGCAGTGCTGGATACTGGATTAGCAGTGCTGGATACTGGATTAGCAGTGCTGGATACTGGATTATCAGTGCTGGATACTGGATTAGCAGTGCTGGATAGTGGATTAGCAGTGCTAGATACTGGATTAGCAGTGCTAGATACTGGATTAGCAGTGCTAGATACTGGATTAGCAGTGCTGGATAGTGGATTAGCAGTGCTGGATAGTGGATTAGCAGTGCTAGATACTGGATTAGCAGTGCTAGATACTGGATTAGCAGTGCTGGATATTCAATTAGCAGTATTGGATAGTGGATTAGCAGTGCTGGATAGTGTATTAGCAGTGCTAGATAGTGGATTGCCAGAGCACACATGCAGTGGTGTGCATGCAGACTGACAGAACAGAGCAGTGAACAGAAGATACTCTTCCCTTTTCCCCTTCCTTTTCTTTCTTATATAAACATTCCAACAAAAAAAGTGTGAAAACAGGAAGCCAGGGAGGCTGAGACACACAAACCCTCCCTGTAGAGCAGCCTGGAGAGTAGACTTACACTTCACTCTTACACTCACTCACACACAAATACATATATATATAAATATACACACACATGCACAACCACATACGCATGCACACATGATGACACTTGCACACGCGCACACACACATATACACACACACATAGTAAATGTAAAATGGTGATGGTGAGATGGGTGGAGAGTAAAGTTAGTGCAGTAATCCAGCTCCATACCCCTGAGTTGTCTCCGGTTCTCCCCCAGCTCGTCCGCGTGCACGACGGCCTTGCTGTCCTCGTCGAAGAGTACGGGTCTGTCCCCCACGGCAGCGGGCGGGGGGGGCTGCTGCATGTGCACCAGGCCTATCCGCTCAGGCGGCAACGCCCGCCCGGCAACGCCCCGCCCGGCAACGCCGCGACCGGCAAGTGCACGCCCACCAACGGCACACCCGGCAACGGAGCTCCGTCCCTCTGGAGGTCAGGGCGGTCCAGCGCTGGGTCGCCCGCCCCGGCTCCCGCGCCCCCCCTGTCCTCCTTGGCCTCCTTGTCTCCTCCACGGCCCAGCTGGCTCTGAGTGATGGCCGGCCTTTTCAGCGCTGCAGAGAGACAGGTGGGTTGTGAATGACTGTGATTGACAGCCTGTTGATTTAAACAAATGTATTCTATGGGAGGAATTACCAGGAGTAGCACAACAGAAAAAATTAAATAAATAAAATAAAAACCAAACAACATACCAAATTGTAATTCTTCCACCTTTCCTACTTCGCTGTCCTCAATGCCTGGCATGCCAGCATCACTGCCAGGCTTGCCCATGACAGCTGGGTGCAAAGGACACAGAGAGAGGGGAACAGTTAGACCTTTTCGAGACTTTACAGTCCCCAGGATGTTCCCCTGTTGTTCACCAGTCAGCACACTGCAGGTGCAGGACTGGGGTGTACAACTCCTCTCCTGGAGGGCTGGTTTGTGTGTGTGCTTGTTTTTGTTCCAATTAATTATTCTGACTTATTTGCCAGCTGTGCTGGCTCACTCCTATATCAGACCACAGTAATAACGTTTTCACCAAAGATACATGTGCAGCTTTAGCTGATGACTATATAAAAAATGTCAGATCAAATCAATGATCGGGTTAATTAAATAATTAAGAGCAGAAGTTGTAACTCAGAGGTTGCAGGTTCAATTCCCAGGTGGGGCACTGCGGTTGTACCCTTGAGCAAGGTACTCAATCTGAATTGCTTCAGTAAATATCCAGCTGTATAAACGGATTGTATGTAAAGAAATGTAAACCGCAAGTCGCTCTGGATAAGAGCGTCTGCTAAATGGCTAAAAACGCAAAAGCAAAATGCTTCAAAAGTGGTGTGAAATCCCAAAATGAATCGGCCCTCGTTGTGCACCCCTGCTTTAAGGCAATTTATAAGCTCACAAGACAAGGCCAAAAGTGAAAGATGACAAAACAATGAGTAAGTTTGCTTTTGCTGTATCCTAAATGAACCATAAATAAACATTTTCAGGCTACCTTTCAGCTCAGGGCTGTCCCTCTGCTGTGTGTCCACTGTGTCGCGCTCTTTCGTCTTCTCTCCCACTTTACCCCTGTCGGCGTGTCCCCCCACTGCGCCGCCCCCCCGATTCTCCACAAGCAGACTCTGCGGAAAGAGAGAGAGTGCCCCCCCCAAACCCTAGTCAAAATGCAGCGCTGCGCGAGTACGATTCTAACCCCTGCACTGAAGAATTTTCAGGACACATTTCACAAAAAAAAAAAAAAAAAAAAAAGTCTTCAAATCAACACAGAATAAAAAACCATGTCAAGTTATGGCTCCATGGATAGCAATAAATCAGTATGTGTTTACTGGATGGAAGAAAAGGAAAACCTATAAGAATTATAGACGTGATAAATCACGGCTTGGGCTCCAGCACCAGCTGTGGGGGAGAGGCCTAAGATAAATCTCACCCAATGCAATTTACCCTCTCAATTTAGTTATGACATCACAAACGGCTGTGCATAAGGGATCACCACTAGGTGGCGATAGAACATCACCTGCTAAAATGATACACTCTGGGTCTAGCACTGACTTGGGGAGAGGTTTGTTTTCTGTAATGGCCTCTGTCACCAGTAGGTGGAGTAGAGAGCTTGTGTGGGTATCTGTATGCATGGTTTGTCTGGTCCGTCTGTGAACAGGGCAGTGGAGCGTAATGAATTTGGACGGTTGATTACATTTTACTACAGGACTGCTCTAATGACCCCTTATGGAGTCTACGCAGTGTGACTCATTTCCATTGTCGGCACACTGAACATTTCTCTGTGCCTCCTGTGAATGTTCAACTTTACCCAGCACGGGTACCCTTCAGCAGGCTGGAGTCAGTCAGACCATTCAGCCCACCCCTCCATCACACCTCCACCTCCCATTCCTCCTCTCCTCTCATCTCTCCATCCCTCTCTCATCATCCCCTCTGCCCCCTTCCCTCGCTCGCTCGCTCTGTCACCTTTTTCAGCTTGGCAGCCTCTACTTCCAGCGCCTTCTTCTTCTCCTCGTAGTCCTCTTTGAGCTGGGCAATCTGACGTCCGCACTGCAAGCTGCCGCACACACATGCATGCACACAAACACGCACACACACAAGCGCACGCACGCAGGGAAAAAGAAAGCAGGTTAGTACTGAGAGCTGCTGTAATTTCCCCTCAGTTGTTAAAAGCTAACCGCCAATGATGGGGTTCCTGGCCATTTTGAGAACGAGCCCTTTGAAATTAGAACCCAGGATTTTACAGAGCGCTGAACTGTGCCCACTGCAGCCCTCATGGCAGCACCAGTAGAAAGATGCATTAGCAGGACTCCAGATGTGAGATGTTGGGTGTAGGGTGTAGGGGGACTCTCTCACCTGTCATACTCCAGCTTCCTCTCCAGGTAGGTGCTGTTCCTCCTCACCTCAATGACCTGTTCCTCCTGCTTCAGAAACTCCTGCCTCAGGTCCTTCAGCTGCTCTGCATCCACAACACACACAAATTCACACACAAATTCTCACACAAATTCTCACACAAATTCTCACACAAATTCACACACGCACAGACACACATACACATACAGACATGTACATGCATACCCCCCCCCCACACACACACACACACACACACACACATGCATGCGCACAAAGACACATGAGCATACACACACACACACACACAGCACAATTCAGCAATCTAATTTTATTACGTCACTGCAAGATAAATACCATGCCCTTTAAAGCCCAGTCAATATGGCACCCAGCACTGGACTGTACAATATGACACCCAGCACCCAGTAGTGGTTTGAGCACTGGGCCGCGGGCCACATCTCAAACCAGCTACTCCACAATTACTGCAATAAAACCCCCAGCTGCATCAGGTGGTTCATTATTACAGGCACCTGTGAACCAAAGAAACGAAGCACCCTCACACAGCAGAAACATCCCGCCCTGGGCACGCAGATGCGCCCCATGGAGTTTCCCCACAGAGAACGGCACCCCTGCCAGAGCCTTACCGTTTAGCCTCTGGACCTCTGACGTGTGAGTGATGACATCATTGTGCAGCTTCACCTGAGAGAGAAGGAGAAGGTCAGCCTGCGGTCTGTTGGTTCCTCTTCTACTAGTCTCTTTATTTAACCAGGTAGGTCATCTGAGAACTCTGCTCTCTTTCGCACACGACCTGGGGAATCAAAGCGCGTGGGGGACGCAATTGATTGTGTAGCCAATCGGATGTAGGGGGATGATTGGGTGGCCAGATGAAGAGAGGGGGAATTTGACCCGGGTACAGGGGTTAACACCCCTACTCTTTGGAACAGTGCCACAGGGTCTTTAATGACCACAGTGAGCCAGGGCCTTGGTTTAACGTCTCACCCGAATCATGGAACATTGTACAGCAACATTGTCCCAATCACTGCACTGCAGGTACACTGGACAGGATAACCTAGTCTGTCACAGGTCACCCTGACATGCTGTCCTCTCGGGATCAACCCATACCAGTCTCCTCCATTATCCCAGTCTAAAAGTAAAGAGCCATACCGCAATTTCTCTGTGAAATAAATAAAACACCACAACACTTGTGTTTCAGACATCGGAGACCCAGAGACTCTGACGAAGGTCAGACGTGTCCAAAACACAAGTCATTGGCTAGTCAATAAAGTTACAAACTTAGCAAGAGATGCAGTGTTGCCGTGTTTTATTGATTTAATTGCAAGCTTTGTGAATAATACTCGCATGCAGTTTCTGTGTAAGAAAGGTTAATTTACTGACTGGGTGAATTAGCTAGGTATAGCTAATGCCAAGCTAGTAGTTAGCAATTTATAAAATAGTAGTTAGCCATTTATGAAATACAGGGATCAATTAGTTTCAACCATCAGAATGATTCACTAGATTCAATGGAGTTGTTTTTTTTCATTATCCAGGTTTATGCTATATCGTATCAGCACACCTTCAACAGCTAGGCAGTGTTAGCTATATCAATTGCACAGGGCAATTTTGTACAGCACAGAGCAGTACGATAAACATCACATTAAACCTCCACAAAAATGGCAGATGGCAGGCGAGCTACATCACGTAGTGTAAACTACTGGCACTGTGCAATCGCAGAGCGACACCACTTAATATAGAGCGTGCTCATTTCACCTGTCTGTGAGATCAGGATAACAGGATAACACACCAACAGCTAAACAAAAGCCACGTGCCTTCCTTGCCTTTGAAAGCCATAGCTCATGCTCTTATCAGCCACTTTTTAATCACAGCTAATCCAGCTTCCTGCTGTGAAAATTCCCAATGAAAGTGCAAAGGCCTGACCAAGAACCCTAATGGGATTAACTTCAAATCAGATTTCAGGCTGTTCAAGTCTGAGTGGGATAGAGGCTACAGTGATCTCAAATGCATTTCAACACTTTCCCCACCCCCTCCCTATTCAAGTGCATGCGCACACACACACACACACACACACACACACACACACACACACACAAAAAATCAATCTAAATTCTTTTGTTGCCTCAACAGGAGCTGTTCTGGCATTAGGATGGAGTTTTAAAAGCTGCAGGAGTGGAATTGATTTCAGGGAGAAAAAAATAATAAATACAAAAATCTGCAAAACTGGAAATTCATCTGGAATTGGGGCAGTCAAAGAGGGGGGGGCAGCACTACGAGCTTGCACAAAAATGAGCATGGGTAGGTCAGGTCTGTCCCGGCCGGCTGCACATTTCTGCGCTGCTGAGTGTTTACATGCGTATGTGCGGCAGGTTCAGTCAACCCCGGCCAGTGCAGTGGCTCTGGGGAGCTGCTGTCAATCACTGGAGTCTTTGAAAACCCCAGAACAGCCAGGCTTAATCATCCAAGGGGCAGACAAAAAACAAATCGTTACGTATTGTTAATGTATTAACAAATATACATTTATCTATCATTTTCATACAGGTGCATGTAATAAACTGGGACCAATGCAGTGCCAGTTTCGGCTCTGGCCGGGAGTGCCACTATGGGGCGGCAATTGGCTGTCCGCCCCAGGGTGGGGGAAGGGAAGCCGATACGAGCTCGCTGCGTATAGGAGTGGCCCTGTGTGCATACCGGAGTTACGGTGACAGCTTCATGGGTTCAAAGTGCAGTCAACGTGGCTCAACATGTCCCCAAGGCACTGCACCCCATAATTTTGAAGCAAACTTCAAAAGCATGCAGAAATACACGTTAGGCAAGTCTGCCTTCCTCCTCCCCCCATGCCCCTCCCCCACACTAAATCAGCCCCGTCTTCCCCGCACTGGTGTGTGACCTCCAGAGGGAGCCAACGAGTCCACTGTGTGATCTCAGCTCCAGCCCCGTAGAGACAATCACCATACCCACTGTCCTAGCTGTGTAAAGTGGTACCTTTACGTTGAAATATATATATTCTGCCTTCCTTCTGGCACACATTTATTCCACTCCCCCTCCTCCCCCCCAGGAAGAGCACGTTGTTAAAGGCCAGTCAAAGTCAACAAGTGCTCATGTGAATGATCTGCACCCGCTTGTGCACGCTGCAGCACATGCACAGGAAACAAAGAAGCCACACAGCAATAATGAAAAGTGTGAGAATCTCGGGTGCTGGTGTGACACTAGCAGGGAGCTCAGCTGCTGTGGCAGGGTGCAGGAGCCACATCAGCCTCCAAGCCCCTGTGCCCTTACCATCAATGACTTTTTGTTGTGTACAGAACCAGAAAAGGCTAATAACCAACACGGTCACATCTTCACATGCTTTACCCCCCACCCCCACCCCAGGGGCATACACATAAGCCCTCTCAGATGGCTCCCTTGTTCTTTGTGTAATTAAGTCATAAAAACTAATAGCAGACAGCAACTCCCAAAAGAGCCAGGCCCAGAACAGGAGGTCAAATACAGCCGTGTTAGGCGACTCCTCCTGAAGAACCGGAAGCCAGGATGAGGAGAGAGCCGAGAACGCACCGTGGCATTAATAGTGTCTCTCCATCCTCGCGCTGAGATGCTAAACTGGTGTGCTGACCGCCCGCGGCCATAAAGGATCCCATGGCACTTTGCTGAAAGAGCGAAAAGTGTTAACCCTGCTGCCCTGGTCAAATTCACACACTGGCTCTCTTAATCTGGCCAGAAGGTCGTCCTCCTAACAGCCGACTGCACATTTCCTTCGCAGGTCGTTGCAAATGAAAAATCTGTTCTCAACTACACTGCCCGTCCCAAAAAAAAGTCACACACTCTAATATTTCGTTGGACCGCCTTTAGCTTTGATTACGGCACGCATTTGCCGTGGCATCGTTTCGATAAGCTTCTGCAATGTCACAACATTTATTTCCGTCCAGAGTTTCATTAATTTTTCGCCAAGATCTTGATGGGAGAGTCGGATCGCTGCGCAAAGTCTTCTCCAGCACATCCCAAAGATTCTCAATGGGGTTAAGGTCTGGACCAATCCATGTGTGAAAATGATGTCTCATGCTCCTCTTTCACAATTTGAGCCCGATGAATCGTGGCATTGTCATCTTGGAATATGCCCGTGCCATCAGGGAAGAAAAAATCCATTGATGGAAAAACCTGGTCATTCAGTATATTCAGGTAGTCAGCTGACCTCATTCTTTGGGCACATAATGTTGCTGAACCTAGACCTGACCAACTGCAGCAACCCCAGATCATAACACTGCCCCCACAGGCTTGTACGGTAGGCACTAGGCATGATGGGTGCATCACTTCATCCGCCTCTCTTCTTACCCTGGTGCGCCCATCACTCTGGAACAGGGTAAATCTGGACTCATCAGACCACATGACCTTCTTCCATTGCTCCAGAGTCCAATCTTTATGCTCCCTAGCAAATTGAAGCCTTTTTTTCTGATTAGCCTCACTGACAAGTGGTTTTCTTAAGGCTACACAGCTGTTTAGTCCCAATCCCTTGAGTTCCCTTCGCATTGGGCATGTGGAAATGCTTTTACTTTCACGATTAAACATAGCCGTGAGTTCTACGGTTGATTTTTTACAATATGATTTCACCAAACGTTTAAGTGATCGCCGATCACGATCATTCAAGATTTTTTTCCAAACACATTTCTTCCTCGAAGATGATGGTTCACCACTATCCTTCCAGGTTTTAATAATGTGTTGGACAGTTCTTAACCCAATTTTAGTAGTTTCAGCAATCTCAATCAACATATTAATCACTGCAGTAATTATCCAATGGAAGGCTCTTACCTATTTGCTTAGTTAAATGGTGACTTTTTTTGGGGCCAGGCAGTGTATAATAATAACAATAACAATAATAATAATAATAACAATAATTTATTATTATAGATGCACCGATCGATCGGCCTCTGACCGGAAATGGCCGATTTTCAGCTGATCGGCCTCAATCGGTGACTTGATCCCGATCACTCCACATAGCCGATTCTGTGCGCCGGTTTTTCACGTGACGTGCGCGCACCCGTGAGCCAATGCAGACAGATCAGATGAGCGCAGCGCTGAACACGCCTCAACATGTCCTCAGTATGGGCGTTTTTCACAGTCAGTGAAGACGACTTAAAGCTTGCAGTTTGTCATACATGTCAATCGAAAATAAGCCACGGAGGAACAACCTCGAAAACGTTCGGAACGACCAACCTAATCAGACACTTGAAAAATCATCACCCAGGTACCAAGTCTACAGTACCGTAGGTACCGGGGTTAATTAATAATTAACTTCGTTGCGCTAGTTCGGTTCCTCTGAACCATTTTCCATTAATAGAACATGGTGGTAGTGCATAAACTTGACGTAATAATGCCCTGCTGAAGCACTGAATTGCACTGAAATCATTATGTTCGCTAATGAGTGACGTTATGAAACAGTGCTATTCACTCATACAAATCTAACTTATTAGACCTAATGATAAATTAATCTAACGATTTCTAGCTAAACCACAAATGGTGTATTAACTGTGTTGTGCATGAAGGTACCAGCTGTGCTTTTTATCTAGGCTTTGAAGCTAGTTAAAGTCGTAGTCGTTAGGCTACCTGACTCACGCAAATAACGAAATTCTGCTGAAGAGCGGCTTGTTTCAATGCCTTTGACAAGCTCCGCAACTGAAACATCCGCCCTTATATCGCTACAAGTGTTTTCCATTGCACTATATAGAATTGGGATCTACTCTAATCCACCTCTAGCAACCAAATTAGTCTAGCGCATCATAGGTTCGAACTAAAATATGGGGAGGAGGAAAGAACAAAATGTAGGCTATATTTCATTTATTTTAATTTGTATTTTGATGTTGCACCTGTTTTCTTTTGGAAAAGTAAATGTGCATAGTAGCTAGCTGTGCACTGGATTCTCTTTTATTCATCATTGAATTTAATTTGCACAAAAAAAGAAAAGCTCTGTCCAGTAACCTGGAACACTTTTTTTATTTTGAAATGTGTTTTAGTGAGACCTACCTCATGCTTCTGACCTACCTCAGAATTGTCAATCTTAATTTTCTATTAAAGCAAAGTTACAAAAATGTTTGTGTAAGTTGTCAATTATTGTTTTTAGGAGAAAAAAATCGGAATCGGCCAAAATCGGTATCGGCAAGTCAGACTAATCAAAAATTGGAAATCGGAATCGGCCAAGAAAATCGCAATCGGTGCATCTCTAATTATTATTATTATTATTATCACCCCCGAGCCCCTCCGATGACAGACAGGAGAGAATAAACACTATGCGGACACTGAAAGATTGACCCAGTTTCTACACAGGGGTGATCTCATGCAGTTTTTACACAGGGGTGATCTCATGCAGTTTTTACACAGAGGTGATCTCATGCAGTTTTTACACAGGGGTGATCTCATGCAGTTTTTACACAGAGGTGATCTCATGCAGTTTTTACACAGAGGTGATCTCATGCAGTTTTTACACAGAGGTGATCTCATGCACCTTTTCTGGGGCGATCCCATGCATATCACAAAAACGCAGAGCTCAATCAAAACGCAGGGCATCGTCGTCAGCCATGCCTCAGGCAGAGAGGAATAAAAATCAGACGGCGGAGCCGATCTGTGATCAGGGGACAATAAAGCCCATTTTCTTCAGCCATTCCAAACATGTGCACACGCTCTAATGAGGGCGAATCAGGCCCACGGACGCGAGAGCGCTCGCAGGATTGAGAGCACGGAGCGCGAGGAGCAGTTTTTAATGACCGTAATTACAGCATCGCTTTCACTCGCGCAGAGAGATAAAAGCTTCGGCGTGTCACTCGAGCGAAGGCGAATCGGGAGGAGGAGGAGGAGGAGGGTACGCACATGGCCTGGGGTTCGAGATCAACAACAAAATGAAACGGAGCCCGGAACCATCTCTCAGCTACCTGCACCGTACGCTTAGTTTCCGTGGATCATATCCCGCTGAGATTAATCGGTTGATTTGAATCTGATTCATCTTTCTAGATGAATCTGCCTACTCTTCTGGCCACCGGCAAAACTTTCCTTTGACAAAAGAAACATCAGGCTGCTTGAGGAGCGGCGGGCCAGGGGGAGAGCTATGCAGCGTACAGGTAGATAAAGGAAACGCCAACATAAAGTGTATTGGCGTAAATAGGGCATTGGTGTTTTGATGATGGTGGTGGAAAACTGTCTCAGGGTTGAGATCTGGTGACTGGGACGGCCATGGTATATGTATTGTGTCATTTTCATCTCATCAACCAATTCAGTGACCACTCGTGCCCTGTAGATGGGGAAGAGACCTGGAAGAGACCACTCCCAACAGGGTACTCAATTTAATAATAAAAAATAAATGTTAAAAATTACTAACCTTTTCCTTCCCAGTGTTACAGGTATGGTACGCAGCTGCCTGCAATGATGTCAATCGCTGTATTACTGCACTGATCTCTTGCGCAAACTATGATTGTTCTTACCATGTATTTATGCACATCTTGTAAGTGGCTCTGGATAAGAGCGTCTGCTAAATGCTTAAATTGTAAAATGTAATGGAGAAATGCTTCAGCAAAGGAAAGGTGATCACTCACATTGGCTTTGTATTTTTGGTGTTTACCGTGCCCTCAAAGCGGTTGATTGGACCTAAACCATGCCAGGAAAATGCACCCCACACCAACAGGGCCGCCAGAACCCTTCATTTACGTAAGTGTTTCCTTTATTTTGGTGGTTGCATGTAAATAAAGACGCTGACTTCCCTTTCTGCCTTCCATTAACGGGACTGTCGGATATCAAATATGGAGGGCAGCAGCTCCCCAGAGACAGGCCACTTTACTTAATGCTTCGTACTCTCAACAATTCCACTCGCACTTCAAAACAACAGGTCTTAAATTCAGGATGAAATATTAGGAACATTAAAAGATATGAGGATGTGAGCCTGGCTCTTTTGGGAGTTGCTGTCTGCCACCATTTGTTATTATGACTTAATTACACGAGGAACAATTAAGCCAACTGAAGGGGTTTATGCCGCGGGCTTTAGGAACTTCTAATCTGTCCGCCCAAAGGACAAACAGTCACCATAGATACTGACAGCACAGTGACCGTGCTGCTGTGACACTTACTACACAAACGCTGGATATGTCCGTGTTCTCTCATTTTATGTGGACGTTGTTTTCATCGTCACAATTTAAGCATCTTCCATATTTACGCAAGTGAAAGAGAACTCCTCTATTCTACAGCGGAGTAGCGAGCAGCAGGGTTTATTAAAATGACAAATTCTTTCAATTTATTAAAAAAAGGACAATTGTAAACTACGGACGTAAACAGCGATCGGTTAACCAGTCTCAGTTACTCATGAATCACAGGAGTTGCGTCCCCTGCTTCAAGCAGAATTCTCTTAAAGCATAACTCATTCCACATCCTCGTTCTGTGTGCGCTGTGTGGTAATCGTTTTTGTCCGCGAACAGCATAAATGTGGAACTGCAGCTGAGGAAACACGAGTGTACGGACAGCTTTATTGCTTTGTGTTTGCATTTCTCTCCCGAAAGCAGGAAGGCCCCTTTGAATAACACCTGGAAAACACATAACTCACAGAAACAAGGTCAACTTCCACACCTTCCTTTTGCCTATGTGCAGGGTCACTCCCTAGGTAAACTTCAGTGTGCCCCTAAAAATGATGGCCCCAAATAACTAGTTAACTGCATCAGTCTCATCTGGTGGATCATAAAACGCTGCAGATTTCATGACATTGAAAATACGGGTCTCTCACTGAGGTGAGGAGGTGTCCCACAGACTGACATGGTTGCATGATGAGGGCAGCAGTGTAGTACAGTGGTTAGGGAACTGGGCTTGTAAAAAGCTACATGCCAGTTAGCAATTGGCTAGTTTTCTGCTGGTGTTGACAGTTAATAACACTGTTTGAAATTCCCCTCGGGTCAAATTTGTGTCTGAAATGAGCACATTAACCAATATAAGGGGGGTGAGCTGCCCTTGAATTTTAGCTTTTGAACCCCTTTTTAAATGCACTTAATTAGTTATTCGTTAAGTGGTATGTGGGCCGATGGCCACCAACGAGTGACTAATAATCTAGACGCTCGTTAACGTCAAGCTCATCAAGGCTGGAACACAAATTCAGTTCTCAGCTTAAAAGAGGCAGGTTAAAAAATGTAAAAAAAGGTTGTTCTTGCAAAAACAATCTTATTACAAACAATTAACATAGGCGAATGTAGAGAATGTGGGAAACAAGGAAAAATCTATTTCAGTCACCTGGGCTTTCCACCACCACCCGCCCCTGGTCCCGATGTCCCACGGACATCATTCACCTGCTGAAGCCACGGCAACGAGGGTAATAGCAAAGAGAACCGGCCAGCTTCAGGCAACAGTAAGATACCAACCAAATAACTCCCTGTATTTATGACTGCCCTCCCCTGACTTTTATGGCACGTGTAATAATGGGATTATGGTTATTACTGTGCCAGAGCTTCAGGGCCCAGAGCCCTGAGAGAGGAGATGAGAGGAGAGGAGGGGGGAGGAGGGGAGAGGAGAGGAGAGGAGAGATGAGAGGAGATGAGAGGAGATGAGAGGAGATGAGAGGACAGGAGAGGAGAGGACAGGAGAGGAGAGGACAGGAGATGAGAGGAGATTCAGTTCTGGTTTACCCATATAGGGGCAGGGAACTGGAAAGAAGATGAAGAGTCAGGCTTGAACAGTCTAAGCAATAAGAATGTGTCTCACACGCACACACACACACTTCACGCACACACGTGCACACACAGTTGAACTGGATTCAACTACCATGTGAAACCCCACAACTGTCCAGGCAAATGGCTTCAAGTCAGCCTGAATCTGATCAATTCAACGTTTCCTTTTTATTAACAGCACACCCCGGTCAAATATGCATGCAAGGTATTTTTGGATACATTATTTCATTAAATTATTTGAAAGACAGTTTTTGTATTAAGTAATGCACCTGAAATTTAATTTAGAGTACTATTAAGTAAAGTACTAGATGGTATCTGAGAACATACTCAAAACATTTTTTTAAATTTTATTTTATTTTCTGTTTATGCTCTTTTATTCCCCATTTTTCTCCCCATTTTTAGTTGCCAATTATACCCTCTCTTTTTCATGTCAATTATCCCCACCCTTGTATGAGAGGTCGCTGCCGTAGTCCTGAGACCGGTAGCGGCCGCTGTACCACCTCCTCTGAGCCGACACCCGCCACGGTCACCGTAACACACAGGACCATTCATATATGCAGCGAGCTCGTATCGGCTGCCCTCCCCCCTTCCTGGGGCGGACAGCCAATTGCCACCGCCTAGTGGCACTCCCTGCCAGAGCTGAGCCTGCGCGACCACTCAAAAACGTTTTAAAGTATTTAAGTACATGAAATGCAGCATCTTCACATATGATCTGATTTCAGCTACTTTGCACCTTTATATGGAATAGCAGGAAAGACAACAAACATTTATACCATCTATGTTTATGGAAAATATAATCACATATAATTTCCCATCATTTCCAGTCTCTCAAAAGTGTTTGATAAGTATTTATTTCAAGAAAGTTTTTTTTACCACTGCATTTGAATATACACAAGGTAGATTTAAGAATGTAATTCAACTACTAGTGTTTGTCCATCAAGATGAAACCAAGCTTTGCCGTTGTAACCCGTAGCCTCCTTCTTTACACTCAGCAGATACTTGATTCCTGTGTCCCTTTCGTCCTCCCTGCTTCTTAACTAGGAGGTTTCTGTTTGGTAAACAGTAACAGGTTTCCAGTGCTATATTACAGTATAGAACGCCCATTGCCACAGCACTGTCCTTGTGCATGCCCCCTCATGAATATTCTTATGTTGCATCAAATTTAAATGTGTAGGTTTCAACAGTAGGGAGACAGAACTTTCCATTTTAATGCAGAGCAGTCTCTGGTGGGTCTATAGAATCTGTGGTAGGTAAGGCAGGTTACCATAGAAACACAAGTAATATAAAAATGTATTGTGTTTTTTTTGTTCTTGCAACTTGCATCAAGGTGGTAGTCAAGTCCAATAGTCAAGTGCAGGAATAACAGACTGCATGTGGACAGAGACAAATTTAGCACTAACAGGAGGTGTGGGCTCTAAATTGTCAAGTGTGTTTGAACAAGAGGCTCAGTGGTTCTGTGTGGCTCAGTTGCTAGAGCACGGCGTTGGCAACCCTTAGGTTGTGGGTTCAATCCCCACTGGGACCACATATACTGGAAAAAAAAAAAAAAAGTATGCATTCACTACTATAAGTCGTTTTGGATAAAAGCATCTGCTAAATGGCATATATTATATAAAAAAACAGTGAGTACACCTACAAGCATTCAAGGGAGACATATTATACCTGCACAAACTGGTTTCTCCTGGCTTCCTTTGAAGAAGCCCTAGGATTCATTTTAGGAATTTAACATTACAGTACACCAGAAAGGCCATGACACAGCACATACTTCAAATGACTCAAGCCAGGCACTAAACTTCATAATGTCTCACTTGTTTGAACTGTGAAACAGAGAATTCATATTATAGTAATTGAGCGTGACTGGAACAGGGAAAGGGAAAGGGAAAGGCCTTGCCACCTCTCTCAAGTCTCACGGCAATGTTTGGTTGAGACGGTGTGCGCGCACACAAGCCAAACGGCAAACAACCCCACAGACCAAATGAATTCAAAGTAAAGGGAGGGACACACCTCTGATTTTTAGCTGTGCCTCAAGCTCCGAGATGCTCTATTGAGATACTCATTCTATCTGACTCGAATTGATGACAGCACAAAGGGCTGCTAATGGCATCCGCAAAGAACTGTAAAACTCTAGAACAGAACACTGTCAATCATAACCCATACCTCTCACTCGTCAAACGGTTGGGGACACAAAGGGAGGAGACAAGAGAGCAGATTTCACACAGAGGGGGAAGTGACGAACGGCATGGCAACGCAAACAGCTCTGGGGTCCCGTGGTGCTGCGCACACAGATGGAGGAGGCCCCTGACGGAAGGGCCACATCTGGGGCGCCCATCGTTACCACGCCCCATGGGTTAATAGATACAGCGCATCTCTTAACGGTTCTATTAATTGCTGCCAGGACTAACTGAGCAGCGGGAGAGCGGCTCCTAAAAGGACAACCGGCAGGAGCATTAATACAGGGACACGCAGACTGATGATGCGTGTGCATATGCACCGAGTGCTTAGAGATTGATGATTATAATTAAGGAATTGTATAAATAAAATGTATTATTGCTATGATATTATTACTGAAAACCGCACAGTAGTGTAGGCTGCACTCTGTCCATAAAGAGATGGGGAGGGAACAGAATACACCGTACTCTAATTCACTGTGACGACAACTGCCTGTCTCCAGTGGCATCTACCCCAGCGACAAATAAACCTTAATTACACAGCAACAACAAATATCTCAAGTGCGCCTGAGCAAACAATATGAAGGGGAAGGATTTTACTTCATGTTTTATTTATTTATTATTACCCTCATGTTTTTAACCAGGAAAATTGAGATCTTGATTTTGAGATCAAAATCTCTTTTGCAAGAGAGGCCTGAATCCAACAAAAGGATTATTTAAAACACACACAACTATCCTGAGAGTGGGTGTAAATCATGTTTATGAACTCATAGAAATGTCAGATTGTCCAACTTAAGCCGTGGAAGGGGAAATGCAGATGAAAACATCCCCCTCCCTCCAATTTCAGTTCTTGCTCTTGGTACACAAAATGATAACATGGATCGTGAACAAAGAATACAATTCTGAGGACATGTTGTTTTTTTTAACAGGGAGCCAAAATAAAATGGAAGCTGTCTGATAATGGCCTTAAAAACATACCGGTGTTGATGGGAATATGGCTGGTTTCCAGTCAAGGACCATTCCTCATTGGATGGCACTATAAGTATAAGGCTATCACATATGCGCTTCCCTGAAGTAAGAACAGTTTTATTCAACTATTTTCTACAAGCATTGGGGTTTCCCTTCTATGTTTTCCTCCACACATGCAGCTTGTTCTGCCACAGCTTTGTACTGTGCTGTTTACGCACGCCGCCGCTGTCAGGGTCATCCGGCCTAATCAGTAGCCTCGGCCTTTTAAGCTGTGTGACTGTGAACAGTTCACCACTGTGCCAAGTCGTTAAAAGAAGTTCCGTTTCATGCAGCCAGCCACGTTTCAGTTTACCGAAAAAAGTGAAGTGTACCGATGTTTTAAAATAAATAAATAAATATAACGACATGATGGAAGCCTTCATGACGTACGGGCGCACTGAGAGCTGTCAACTCCAGAGCGAGACTGATGTTAACAGCGATCAAATATTATCCCTGAAAAATAAAGCTGTGTCTGTTGAAACTTCACAACGGCACACAAAACACACCCTGTACTTCAAATACGCGCTATGCACTCAGCTGCTATTGTGAAATATCTAACGACAGTTCAAACACACGAACATCACAAACAATTGCGTGGATACAAAAAATACCAGTCGTTTCAGGGAAACCGACACCTGTCAACAATGACTAGGTTTATTTTTCACAAACAGTTGGCACTGCCAAAATAGCTGGAATAACCACAGAAAATGAAGCCATTGTGCTTGTAACGTCAGTCGATGCACTGCATCGTCTCCTCCACCACGCTACTAGAACTCCTGATAACTTTGTTGCCCTACGGAATAATACCGACTTGACCACCGCAATACGCGATACTACGATTTGTGCTGCCACGGCGGCGAATTGCGGGGCGTAAACCCTACCTTATCATCCGAGCACCTTTTAATGAGCGACTCTCGAACCTGGAGCTTGCCCTCCAGCGCGGCGAAGTCTCCGTCCTTCTGATCGATCTGCTTCCGATGCGAGTCCACCTGCGCCATCAGCTCCGAGTTGCGCTTCTCCAGCCGGCTGCGCGCCGCGTCCGTGCGCTTCACCTGCGTCTGCACCTCCATCAGCTCGTCCAGCAGGCGGCCGTGTTTGCTGGACACGGTCCAGTAGTTCAACGACAGGACGAGGATGACCACCATCAACGCGATCAGGATGAAGGACGGGAGACGACCTCCTCTTCGATTCGCACCGAACCCCACCATTTTCAAATGTGTTTAATCTGATGCTGTTGACTGCAGGTTTGTCGGTAGACAAGCTGTGCTTAGCGGCTATACTATCATTTGATAACTAACTCCAACTATAAGATGTCATTGTCCCGAACCGACACACGTGGCGATGCGTGGGGTAGCTTTTGAGAGGTGGCCCAAACACTTTGGCGTTAATTCCCTTCGCTTCCGCAATTGGCTATCGCAGTTTGCTCGTTGGCATTCTTCCGACGCTGTCACTCAGATAAAAATGCAGTGACACCGACGTGGCAGGCGTGGATGGTCGTGGTACTGACCGAATCTCGCGCGAGGCAAATGCTTCTTTGTGCGTAATTTGTCAGTTATCTGATACTATTAAGCAGTGAAGAGGCTTAGCTAACAAACGCAGTAACTACGCGATGATGCACCCGCAGTTCCCCGTGCTAGCGTCAAAATAGCTGGCGAAAGCACGCATATTACTGAATTAAAAAGAAAATAGCTACTTATCTATCCAGCTAACCAGCCGATAAAATTAGAAAAAACAACCAGCCTGAACCAAAAGACTTGTCCTCGGTGACCGACTTGATTTACGGAGAGAATTAAAATAATTTACGTTAGCTAGTATCTATGCCTCTTGTAACCTTAACTACCAGTTGTCGTGCATAGCAGATTGATATTCAATGCTAGCTAGTTAGCGACTGTTTCCCTGTAATGTCTCTGACAACTCCACGTCTCTATCGATACTTGCTTGCCATGTCTGCAACCATCGCGTTTCCCGGCTTTAACGCCAAACCAAGTGACTTCAAACTAAAGAACGCAGATACTGCCCCTAGATACTTACTAGCTAGCGTCCATCATAAAGCCAGCTAAGCAGGTTTGCTAGCTATAGCTTCCTAACGACCTATCAAGCTAGCTTACAGTGAAGCTACCCGTACAAAATATGCTATAATCACATTTCAATAGTTGCACTTTTCGAAAGCCTGGTATAATGATTTGCCTTCTCTGGTTTGGCAAGCTAGCTACGTAGCTCAGTAATGAGCGAGCAAGGTACAGTTGATGTCTTGGACCAGAGATTTCCATCAGACGTGTACCTCCAAGTAGAGAGCGAAATTCTTGGTAATTGACAACAAGAGAACCAATCGGTAGACACGCTTTTGGAGCGCAGATATCTCTTATTGGGTACTTTTTTCAGATTGAAGGCGATTGGCGGTGAGGTGATAAAATGGGCGGGTTTTACAGCACAGCTCCAGGGTTAGGGTGAACGTCTTTCACCAAGCGCATGCGTAATAAAGTTCCGTGTTCGTAGGCAAAGGCGTCGTTTGCCACATCTCGGACAGCAGGAATACGTGATCTCTGAGACATGTCAGAACATTCTAGCTGAGAAAAAACCGATTTTGACTTCAACCAGGCACAATTTATATCTGACTTTTATAGACACGACGTAAGCAAAATGGTAGTGGCTAGATCACATACATTATATGGTGTCATAGCTAGATACATAAACATAAACTATTACAAGCCTGGAAAACAATTTATTTAACAACTAGCCATCAAAGTCCAACGGCTTTCGGAGCTACAGATGTTATTCATTTTCATAATTATGTCAATACCATTGGAATTAAATGCACATTCTACCCTTTACAATATCAAAGGCAAAATATGTAACACTATATAAGAAACATCGGTGAAAGGATTAACATTAGATGTACAGGCACACTATTGTGAACATGCCTTATGATGTCATGATAACGCACTTCCTCTGCTTCATCTCCGTAGTGGCCGGCCTGGAAGTATTAGAATTCAATTGCTGCCATCTTGTGTACTTACCTTGTAATTACATTATTTTCCGATCAGGAACATCTTGACGGCCTGAGTTTTCTAAGGCGAATAGCATCTATGTAATCAGTGGGTTTTCGTTAGAGTAAGTGTATATTTTAATATCATAGTGCGCTGTCATGGTACATAAGGAAGGATTCTTCGGTGAAGCGAGGTTGTACTTTTAACGAGGTTGTGCTGTAAATAATGCCCTTGAAATCTAGGTTTGCAAACATAAGTATAGTTTAATTAGTAATATAAATATAGTAATAGTATAGCAATCAATATCATATAAATATAGTAAAAATATTGAAAGTACCTCATGGGCCACCGTTGAAATTTCACCAAAATTTGTCAATAGCTCATCATTCATATATTGTTAACTATTACTGCACTGTATCCTGCCAAAATTGATTTCTGGTCAAATTAGTCATATTTTATTGATAATGTCAGACATAATATAGCTAATGTTACCACACACACAAACTGACACTCATCTGAGTGGGGCAAAACAACAGGTCAGTCTCACAGAAAACTTATTTTTATTGTAACACTGATAAGAACTCAACACACTGAGGATGGTAAAAAATCACAATCTGATTTTTTATCATGTTTCCTTTTTTTATGTGGCTGTAAAGTCCACTAAGTCCACATTTCCTGTTCCACTGTGGTTCAAGAGCAATCAGCTGGTTAGATTCCCAAACTCCAGGAAACAATGGGAGAGCCTGAGCACGTGCAGTCCATCAGATTCACAGTTTAATAAAGTTTTTGTTTGTTTGTTGTTGTACTTGTTCATTTCTTTTTGATATATAAATGTTTTGAAATATGTACCAAGTCCAACAGGCTCTCATCAGTTTGTTTTACAGAAGAACAAAAACAAAATAAAAGTCCCCCTGAGGGCAGACATTCTGGCGATTTTTTTAACCTCGATGGAAAAGCGGTTGTTCCTCGGGAGTGCCCCCCCATGTCCTCCTGTCTCCGCTAATTTTGGAAGGTGGAGGCCTTTGTCTTGGCACGTTTGTTGAGGAGGGATTGTGGGATAGGTGTTCTGTTGGATGGTGGGTATGGGTGGTGGGGGCGGGGTCAGAGGATGGTCTCCCGACACACGCTGACGAGGCTCTGTGAGGGGTCGGCGACCGTGGGGGGGGCGGGGGAGTTGGGGAGGTCAGTGGGGGGGAAGGGGCCGGGGTCCCGGGGCCGACGTAGGGAGGTGGAGGGGGAGCTGAGGGCGCCACAGCTCTGTAAGTGCAGGTCCTCGTGGGCTCGTTTCCTGGGGCTCCGCATGGCACGCTGCGACTGCATCATCACCTGGAGACAGGGACACAAACACACCCACATCAGTAATCTTAGCGACCGTCTCCTGTCCCTCATCCCTAGTACCTCCCCAACATGGATCACATAGGAACCTAACCTGTCTCCTTCATATATATATATAATTTTACCATTTTCCCTAGTAGCTCTCAGTGTGCTCTTGGCAGCTATTTTTGTAAATAAGTTGTACTGGCTATTTATATGATATGTTGTCTCACCCCACTTAGTGGAGTGCACTTGTTGTAAGTTGCCCTGGTGTAAGAGAATCTGCTAAATTAGGTAATTGTGATTGTAGCGGTCTTAATCAAGGGTGTCCAGGGGGCTCCTAAAAAGGCGATCAAGCTGAGATCATGAAAAATACAGTGCAATACAGAGAAATAGCTCAATAAACACAAAATAGGCCAGTACTCTTAATGGTGACTCCTGGGTCCTGTGATAAACCAGCTCTATATTTAAAAGAATGAGGCTTACGGAGGCTATGAATAATCAGTCTCTGGAAGTATCTGATGGGATTCCTAAACAGTAATGTCCCCAAGGCCTTTTGTCTGTATAAATGCAATCCACTCCGATCCACTCTCCCCTTACAGACCCATCTCTCCTCTCACCTGGTCGATGATATTTGCGCTAAAGATGGCCTCCTCCATGTGTCTCTCATCGGACTTGATGACAAACTTGATGCTGTTGACCACGTGCTGGACCTCCGGAGGTAGACTGCAGCTGGAGTGCTCCAGGAATTTGGCCACCAGGATTTTGGTGTCTTTGTAGGCCTTCAGGTCGGCCAGAGAGTGCGGCCGCTCGGTGGAGACTGCATGCAGGGGGCGGGGCTTGAGGCGGATGTCCACCTTGGCGCCCTCCTTCTGCTTCCTGCCGCCGAGGATGCTGGGCTTGGTGCAGGCTGGGAAAGACAGCACCACCGATGTGTGCTCCGAACACGCAGCTGAAACGCCCCACCCCAAAATCACCACATATCAGACTCACAGGTTTAACCCACACAGAAATGCATGCGCAGACACAGGCACACATACAAACATGCATGCACACTCACACAGTCACTACTCACTCACTAGGTATCATTTGGATGTTCGTAGGAAAGGGGGGACATGTTGTATGTGTGTGACAGATGCAGACACAGAATCTCAGGGATCTCAAGCTCCAGTCCTGGGGGGCACAGTGTCTGCTGGTTTTTGCTCTGATTCAGCACTTAAGTGATTAATTTAGGCCAGTGGTTGGCTAAGGATGGGTTGTTTCTAAGGCCTAAATTGGCTACTGGCTGAAAGAAAACTGCAATAACCTGCAGACACCACAGCCCTCCAGGACTGGAGTTTGAGATCCCTGCCATAGCTGCATGCATAGAGAGTTACCTGACTCAGGTGAGGTCTGTGGGGAGTCTTCAGGAAGTGGGTTATTAGCTGAGACGCAGCCACAGCTGTCACCTGCAGGGGGCGACAGAGGGGCTGATAAATGCACAGAGAATAAATATTTTCTCAACACGGTAATTCTCTCATAAGATGTCAAACAGAATAAGCTGGAGTTCCAGCTCATTACAGAGATACAGATTCAAATGAACTGTAAATCTATTTCAGTGTTACCAACCATTATGAGCCACATCTAAAACCTGCAAGTGTTTATTCTATTAACAAATTCCAGCGTTAAGTCTTTATTCTTCACAAACACAGGTTGGCAATCACCAAAGTTAACTGCTTGTGGAGGGAAAAAAACACAACTTGTGTTTATCTGGAAGTCACAAGTCCTCTGGACACCGCTATGAGCATGCTCACACTGAAGCCCAATTCAGACCAAAACTGCGAGAAGACTGGAGAGTTTTCAAAACAACTCTTAGAATGTTAGCATAGACTACACAGTCCACATCAAAATGAAGGTTAACACATGTCATTCATATTTCTATAACAACATGTTGTGAGTTGGGTCGTGTGGATTTGTCCCGCCCTTTAAACCCAGGACTAAAGATTTAACATGTTGAATCTTGGGAGACCACAGCAGCTGTCAGCAGTCATTCTACACCTCGGTAGTTCAAAGAAATTCCCTCTGAACACGTTCTAAAACCATCTCGTCGGCTGAAATTTCGCTCTGAACTGACCTTCAGTGTCTAGAACTCGTCTCACATGAAGAGGACTGCGTTAACAACCTCTCTTCTTGTGAGATGTAACAGGTGCCGCCTGATGTGCTGGCGGGTTTTTGACCTTTGACCTCAGGCTAAGAGCCGACTGGAAGCAGGGGGACTCACGTACTTCCTGACAGGGAGGCACAGGAGACAGGATCGCTGGTGGAGCGCACGATTCGGGTCAGCTTCCTGTACCTCCGGCCGGAGCGCGGTGGGCGGGGCCGCTCCGGGGGGGAGGAGGAGGAGGAGCCGCGCGGGGGCTGGGGGGCGGAGGAAGAGGCGGAGGAGGAGGAGGAAGGGGGCCACACGCTGAAGCAGAGTCTGTGGCCGCGTGGCCGGGATGGGAGCGGGGGGGAAGGGGGGGAAGGGGGGGAGGGGAAGGGGGGGCCCAAAGCTGCCGACGGGGAGGGGAAAGGGGAGGGGCCCAAAGCTGAGCTCAACAACGGCGCCGCATAGGAGGCAGGCGGACACGGAGGCGGGCGGGGGAGGAAGGGGAGGTGGAGGAGGAAGAACAAGCATCCTACTGGCTTTCTCCCAGGAGCGTAGGGGCGTGGGCGTGGCCACGCTCCCCGTCCCGACCGGCTCCTCCCGCTCCGTCGTGCTGACGTAATCCGACGACCAATCAGGGAAGGGGTCCTGGGTGTGGGAGGACTCACTGTAGTCGTCGTCGTAGTCGCCGTGGCAGCAGCGGGCGGCGGGGCCGTGGTGGCGGAGGGAGCAGCGGGCGCTGTGCTCCAGGCTGGTGCAGCTGCCGTCAGTGGGGGCAGTGCGGAGCGTGCCGTAGGGGGAGAGGTCGGAGGCGGAGCGCAGGGAGCCCTGCACCTCCAGGGAGCACAGGTCCTCTGAGGAGCAGCTGTGGTCGGGGAGATCAGCCACCTCCGACACCATGAGGGAGGCGCTGTCCACCGAGGCTGCAGGGGGTCACGGCACACAATACAACACTTGAGCTGCAGGAACCCAAAACCTAAGGCAGGCCTCTTTCATGGGGCCAGATTCTTACAAATCTAAAGTGCAGGTGGGCCAAACATTTTACATTTCCTTTCCAGCATGTTGAGTGGGGGAGGGGGGCTTTCAGAATTTCATCTGAAGTATTTACTGTCATTTTACCTGCGTGAGTAACCGAAAAGAACTCATGCATTCATGTGAACCTGTGGCATTAAGTGTTAAGCTGGACTCTGCTCATACCCTGAGTGCTGAAGTCAGCTGTGGTGTTCCTCTCACATGGGCTAGATTCAGTAGCTTGCTGCTCCAAGCTGATAGTGACCTGTAGAGGGCGACAGTGACACACACACACACAAATTCACAAGCACACGAACATAGGCACGCACACACGCACGCACACACACACACACACACACACACACACACATTCATGCACACATACACGCACAGACACGCACACCACACACACACACACACACATATAGGCACGCACACCCACGCACACACACAGACACGCACACACACACACACACACATACACACACACACACACACACACACACACACACACACACACACACACACACACACAAGAGTGTGTTAATCTCTCCCATTCAAAAGATCCCGCCACTCTTTTGCTGCCAGACAGCAATGGGTGCATCGGGTGACAGGGACAACCTCCTGGTACCAGGCAGAACTGTCACACTGTGAGTGTGTGAGTGAGTATCAGAACCACATACTTCTGTGCTCCCACTGTGTACCTCTAAAACACCTGCAGAATTCCCCTCAGAAATGAGTGAAACCCTTTGAAAGTGTTCGGTTGCACGCACAAAGGGTTCATCAACCAGCCTAGCAAATCCCACCTGCCCATCTGTGAGCGGGTGGTACTGGCGAGTCCCGTCTGTGAGCACGTGGGTTTAATTTCCTAAGCCTCATATTGTCCCACAGAAATAGTGTCAAGGCTGAACAGCCACACACTTAATGGAGGACAGGCGCAGTGGGATCATTTCTCAGAGCAACACCGCAGGTGTCTTTCAAAGAGCCTTTTGTCATTTGCTCCGGGTGAATAAGCAAATGAGCAATAGCAGTGAAGGCATTAATTAAATCAATAAAAAATAATCTCCCCCCCGTCTCTCCACACACCGGTGCTCTTTGATTGGCTGGGTGGTGAGGCTCAGCGATGGCCAAAAGACTCCTGAGGGCTTTGTCACCCTCTGCAGCTGATCACCTGTCAGCTCCAACAAAGCCCCGAGGCGGAGTGTGTATCCGCTCTGACGCCACACCCATAACCGCCCCCCAGTGGGCTTGTGTCCCATAAAGAGCTCATCATCACATCATCATATAATTTATTAATAACCTCACCCCCCCAACCCCCTCTTTCGGTTCTTTCAATTGTGCATCAAGATGTAATCACATTGATTGCATTTGTCATGGGTCATATCATTAACGTATCACATTGATTAAATCCACTTTCTTCAAAAATGCTCTCTCCCTTTTGTGGAGGTGACAATCAGCGCTGTTTGCAAAGAGAATTCCAGAAAAAGAGCCCCCCTTCCCCCCAAAAAAGACACCCCAGGTGTCAGCCCGCCACCCCCTGTAAGTCGTAAGTCGCATTAAGTCGCTTTGGATAAAAACGTCTGCTAAATGGCATATAATATATTATTATATTATATTATCATACACCTGTCTTTACCACTCTGCCTGTAGGGGGCGGCCGTTTGAAGAGAGTTGCAGATATGCCTCTCGCTCCACTAACCCACAGCCAAACAAAAACGCATCTGGATCTCTCTCTCCAGTAGCACCCAGTGTCTCACAGGGAGGAGGATGACTTCAGAAGTATGCAAGTATTTAGAGAGTCCTTTTTCTATATCCACAGAAACAATGTGCACTACGGTGGCCAAAACCCACAGCAAATATCACAACGATAACCAACGCGATTTGAGCAATCCTCCACAAAAACGACTGAAATGTCATACTTGTTCGGCGGGTGGCCGAGCAAAAGCGGAGGTCACAGTATGTCAAAAATGGACAAGCTGCAGGAGAAGAAGGACTTGGGATTTTGACAGCGCCCAGACTGAAGAAAGCAACCGAGTGTATATGAATCCAATAGTTATTAAGTGTATTCTTATCCAAGTAAAATGTACTCAGAGTTGATTTAAAACATAACATTTTACTGTGCATGCGATGGGGGGCTCACCTGACTGGCTGGAGTCTGTCCCACCACAGACTCATAGGGGGGGGTAATTCGGAGGGGTAGAGGGTCCCGGGGCTGTTGATGGGCACACCGTAGATGGCGCTGAAGGCAGATTGGGGGAAGTCCAGGTGCAGCCCCCTGAGGGAGAGAACAGCGCCGATAAGAGGCTGATCAGACCTCCTTAGAGATGGCCTGTACCCTCAACAGAGCTGTAACCTACTTTCAGAGTAGAATAGCCTTCACATATAACTACACTGTGGGTCCTTTATGGAACAGCTTAATTACAGAATGCCCCTCTCAAATCAGAGAAAACTCCCAACCACACAGGAACCAGGACAACAGTGTAAGAGATTAAATGCATTTGATGCAAAACACACACTCACACTCACGCACTCACGCACTCACGCACGCACGCACGCACACAAAAGCACGCACTCACACACGCACGCACATGCACACAAATGCACACGTGCAAGCAGCGTGCGCACACACACACACAAGCATTCTTTTGTCTCTCCCACAGCATATTTTTTCAGCCCCGGGAAATAGAGGGCAGTGGGGGATCAAAGTAAAGGCTACATGCCTGTGTTTGACAGGGGCTACAGTGGGATCTAGGAGGCCGCCGGGCGAGAGTGCTGCTCTCCGCACTGAGCTGTAACAGCAGCAGCAGCAGCAGCAGCACTGAGGTCAGCTGAGGGCAGGGCCTGGCCTGGGGGGGTGGCCTTGGGGGGGGTGGGCATGGTCTAGGGAGCATGCAGTAAGGTCAGCTGAGGTCAGAGGCCTGCCCTGGGAGGGGGAGGGGGCGTGGGCCAAGTGGGGTGGAGCAGTGTTACGGCACCTCTGTGTCTCCATCATCGGGGTGCAGCTGTACTCTGGGGGGTAGTAGGGTGGGGGTGGAATGGGCGGGATGAACTCGTCGTAGTCGAGGGTCTGGTGCAAGATGGTGCCATGGGGAGTCACGCAGTCAGCGTTCAGGGAGCGCGAGCGGTGCGGCATGAACTGGAACACACAGAGGGAGAGGGGGAGGGGGAGGGGAGGAGAGAGAGAGAGAGAGATTATAGAGGTATATTGAATATTTTTCATTATCATTGTTATTTTATATATCCTGTAAGTACTGTGCTTTGGCAAAAAAATACATTATTATTGTCATGCCAATAAAGAAAACTTGAATTGAATGGAATTGAGAGAGAGGGGAGAGAGAGGAGAGAAGTGAAAGGATAGAAAAAGATAAAAGTGAGTAGGGACAAAGGAGAGACAGAAGAGAGAGGAGAGAGGGAGAGAAGAGGAGATAAAGCTATTTTATTTTTAATGCAACATAGAATTTAATAGGCCGGTCTGTGATCGAATCCTTTAATGTCACACTCATGTTCATTAAAAAGGCAAAATATTCATTCAATAAACAGGTTCTTGTCAGAGGTTTTGGAATTAGACGAACGTTTCCATTGTCAGTTGCCCCAGATTCTGTAATGCAACGAATAGGGCGACAATACAGGAAATAGACAAGGCTTTCAAACAGGAAGGTAGACAGAGTTACGGTCTAAACACAATGTGGAAACAAATATAAAATGAATGTTGCGCTGGGGTGAGAAAAAGCAAAAAGCACCATGTTCACAGAAGAACAGCAGGTAGAAAAATGCATTTTCTCAGGCACGCTTATTTTTGGAGGCTTGGACAAGAGAGCGTTGCACCAACGTGCATCGTCTGGGCCTAACCCCCAAAGGTTGGCTGCGTGTGAAATCTGCAGAACGGAAGGACGACTATTCATCACTAAGAGAGAGGGATGGGGAGAGAGAGAGGGGGGGGAGAGACAGAGAGATAGCCTGAACACAAGGCAAGGATCGGCCAATCCACATCAATGTTTTGGAGACAGATTTTTTTTCCCTGAATTAAAGTGTAAGGTGAAATAGAATTAGTGGCTTTTTTTCTGAGTAGTGGGGGGGCAGTGGGGGAGACATGGCCGTCATAATTCACCTGACCCCTGACCTCTGACCTCACTGCATTCAGATACATTCACAATGTTCCTTGTTTCCTTACTGAGCTTCCTTTCCTTGCGAACACGGAGACAAAGAAAAACAAGGAAACAAGGAAGGGAAAGGAGGACAGGAGACGTGTAAACGACAGCAGAGAAAAGTGCTCATAAGAATTTCTGACATACTCACTTCATCACAACATCGTTCACCTGAAACCTCATCGCACAATGATGTACCTTGATTATAAATAGCACGTTTAGTGACAATTCCTGGGAGCATGAACATGATGCCTCCCTCGTCAGACCGCGGCTCCCCCGCATGGGTGCAGCGACTGCTACAGAACTCGGCTCTGATTACACCCACTGGCGCCCGGCTCTCTCAGACGGGAGTACTCTTCGCCTACTCAACCCGGCTGCAGCAGGACACATCTGTGCTGGTATCATTCTGTCCAATCAATCGCTGGCTTTGGCCTTTACTGGGCCCGCCTAGAGCCCAGACACAGTCTGCAGCACTGGTCATAAAACGATGAAAGCATGGTCACACGCAGTATTGCCCCCGCACACTGAAAAGTCAGTGAAAAAGTTGTAAAGAATGCAAGAGGTATTAAAATGGCCCTGCTGTTGTGCTGTTGACCAGAGTTGAGCGGTGTTTTGTTTATTTATGGTGATTGCGGGAGAGGGGGGATAATGTCAAATGAAGTGCAGGTCAAACCCGTCGCCGTTTAACGCTCAGAAGCCAAAGGATGCGGAAAACGGCCTTACGCTCCCGTGCGGATGTCCCGGGCCGCATCCTCAAAACGTTTTCTGTTCGGTACTTTGGGCACAGAGATCGTTTTCCTTCTCATTTTAAGGATATGCCTCTCAACAAGCAAAGGGGAAAAGCCTTGCATTATTTATTTGTCCTGCCTTTCCCAGCCCATCTGTGGCTTACAGTGGATAACCTAGAGCACCAAAGCTGAAAGCACTTAGCGCCCCGTGTGGCTGACGCCTGCCATCGCTAGGCCTGTTGTAACTGATACATTTATCGGCAAAAATCTTGCTAAGGTACCAGTAGTGAAACCATGGTAAAATATCATTCATATATTAAGTGATCTGTAAATTATGTTTTACCCTTTTTCTCTTTTTTGCTATTTTTAAAAATCTTGTGAAGCACTTTGAGATGATCTCAAATTGCACTACAGAAAATACTATTATTATTATTATTATTAGTAGTAGTATTTGTATTATTGTTATAATAATAATAATAATTATTATTATGCAAGGCATGGTGATACCACATATTTCTTAGATTGTCCAGATTCTGCTTCTTAAACACCAACTACAGATTGATAATAGGAGTTTATTTTAGAGTACAGAACATCCATCTCCACCATATTATCGTTGGTCACACCCCTTAATTGATTTTCTGAAATTGCATCAAATTGGAATGAGTTGAGTATCTGGTGAGTCTATAGAAACTGTGGTCACACGCATGCACACACACACACATACACGCACAGACAGACACACACACACAACCTCTCTCTCTCTCTCTCTCTCACACACACACACACACACACACACACACACACACACACACACACACACACTCACCATCTGCAGGATGTCAGCGGACACCATCTGCATACAGCACATGGCGGTGGCCAGAGCACACACGATGGTGGAGATCACATTCAGAGCACAGACGCTGAACAGCAGCTCCTGCAGGAGAGAGGGGAGAGGGGGGACAGGGTGAGTGTGAGGGAAAGAGGAAGAGAGGGTGAGTGTGACGAAGAGAGAGAGGGTGAGTGTGAGGGAGGGAATGTGAGAAAGAAAGGGCTGTGAAAAAGATGAGCAGGAGGTAGGAGGGATGAGAAGGGAAGAAAAAGAGGGAGACAGGAGGAGGAGGAGGGAGGGAGCAAAAGACAGAGCGAGAGGAGGGAGGATGAGAGGGAAGGTGGGAGAGAAGGCACAGGGGAGAGACATATCTTTCTTTTTCCCTTTGTTGGAAAAGAACATGACCATTTTTAGAGGATGAGAAAAGGGAGGAAGAGGAGGAGGAGGAGGAGGCAAGGGCAGAAGAAAGGTGACCAGGAGGCAGACGGAGAATAAGAATTAGGGGTGAGTCAGAGTGCAGGGCCGTCCCTGTAGAGGCCAGAGAGTAACACGGTATCAGAGCACTGCATCAGAGACACATTGAACTCCGGCTCCATACCAATGCGGGAGGGAAACAATATGAAATTCCCCTGTGAACAGCCAGCCTGGCATTTCCAGCAGTAAAAGTGGATTGGAGCCGGGAGGGACCTCCTCCAATGCGTGGAAGCAACAGTCAGCTGGACCCCACATCACAGAAAAAAACCATGAGGGACACAGAAAAGGCAGGCCTGGCCATCTAAAGGCTTCTGTTCTGAATTGCATGAGCTGGGTTTTTTTATTGTTGCTTTGGTACTTATTCTTCTTCTGACAAAAGGTATGTTCGTTCCTGGGAAAACCTTTGTTTTTTTGTTGTTGTTATTTTTTTGTAGTGGCCACCGCTGGAAGCAGTCTCAAGTAGACCCCAGTGATGCAAAAAGAAAAACAAGAGGACAAAGAATCAATTGGGATGTGGCTGAGGGAGGAAGCGTTTCCCTCGTGCCGATTAAATATATAAATATTGATAACATTTTCAGCGCAACAACAGAAAGGCCACAACAAAAGACATACAACACCACATTTTTACAAAAGTTACATTTTGGGCTCCCACAGTGATAAATGTCTCTACTCTCGATTGCACTCAATTACTGCGCTGCTCTTTACTGTTCCGCCAGCCTTCAGTGTGAACTAATGAGCAGAGAAAGCCTCCTCAGCCATGAAATGATCCCTCTCTCAGCTCCGTCGCCCCTTGCGCAGGGCAAACTTTGCTTTCGGTTGGGTGTGCATGTGTACACTGAATGATAAACCAAGGGGAGAGCAGGGCAGGGGGAAATCAAAACCGACATCTGGAGACGGAAGCAATTCAGAATGAGCCTTCAAATAGATTTTTAGAACTGGGGGCGAGCAAGGGGCCTGGATGAAATATATACACGCTGTCTCTGTATATGTGTAGCTCCCACCCGGTGCCGCACATGAACGTGTCTCTGGGCTTATTGGAGGGGAGGGGGGGGTGAAGGAAGTGCAGTGTGTGTGTGTGTGTGTGTGTGTGTGTGTGTGTGTGTGTGTGTGTGTGTGTGTGTGTGTTTTGTAAACTATTACGTGGAGGCTTTACACATTGAATTCCCTGCTCCTCTCTCTTCTTTGCCACAGTGTAATGCCTTTTGTTTCAATCAATCCATCTTTATTCTTTATATAGCAGCATGCACAAACAGGCTGCCACACAGAGCTTCCCACAGGACATTTTACAGAGGGAATAAAAAAAAATTAAAAAAACATTTACCCCCCCCAATAAAGCCCAGTTTGGGAAGAATTGATAAATGATTCCCCCAACACTTTAAAAAGGTGATCAAGCTGAACTCCTCCAGGATGTAGAACAGAACAAGTCAATAAACGCAAACATATTAGCGGAAATAGGCCAGCCCTTTTGAGGGTGACAGGGCATCAGCTTAGGCCCTGTGACGGGCAGCTCTGTGTGTCCTTTACAGGAATGATGTTTCCTGTTCAAAGTCCACACAACTCAAAGGAGGCCTTCATCTTCATCCAGAGCATTGCATTATTCCTGCCTGTAGCCCCACACCACATCCTACACCGACATGTGCATACAATACGCCACATCACTGGGCAGCTGTATCATAAACACAGCAGAGACACTGGAAGGTGGGTGTAGACGGAGACGGCTCAAATCAAGGATGAATGGTTCACTGTTTGTACAATTGTTTTATCTCTAAAGATAAGGCACGCGTAAGGTGTCTCATACGGCAGAACATGACATTTTCAGAAGGGCCTCAGAAGGGCAGATTTTTCACAACAAAATGTAACATTTCTTTTTGGCCGTCTGGTTGCCGAGCTAAAACATTTGTAACATGTTGTGGCAGCCCAAGTGGCTGCACAAGGAAATGGCTGCCTGGCCTACAACACATAGGAGTCAGGAAACACTACATTTCCCAGCAGGCCACAGTTACACCTGAGCCGAGTCAAGCAATGGGGACTAACGACCAGCTGAAAGCCATTTCGAGGCCTATTTAAAGGGCTGATCCTGTGACACACATTGAAAGGAGTAGGAAAGAGTTTGAATGTGGAAAGGAGAAGGAACTGTGACGTTGTTTGACCAGCCGGGATTGAGAAAGAGAGTTTGAGTGTGTGATTTGTATTGTTTTTTGTGTTTTGACTGGATTGATTGAGGACCCCCCTTTGTGTACCGACTTGTGGACTGCCTGAGGAACTGACCTGGATTTTGGATTGGATTTTGGACATTGACGACGAGATAAGGATTTGTGGACTTTATGTGTTTGTATTCCCCTGAAGACCCCACCCTTTGTTTTGTGTTTGTCAAGAGTTTGTTTATTAAATTATCATTTTGGTTTCTGAATACTGCCTCCTCCGTGTTCTTGAACTTGCCTACGCCCTCTGCAAGGTCCGTGTGTGTCGCCCAACACCTGGGGACACCACAATGTGTAATGTTGCAGTGTATTTTATGTACAAAATAATTTATGAACGACAGAAAAATTGGGTAAAGGCATGTGGTCTCGCTTCATCTGTGTCGGGCGTCTGGGAGAATGCTCCTGAAGCTCCACTGAAGCGTCCCACCCGCATCTCCATGCGATTCCCACTTGTACAGTTTGAATAATGAAAATGGAACAAATTGAAAGGCCTGTAATACCAAAGGAGGAAATGAAACCCAGTGAAGCCTATGTGGTCTCATGTCATGTTTTGCTAAATTAGTTTCGGTATGAGAGCCTATTATACTCCCTAATTCTGGCCCCCCAAACAAATTCTGGAATGAGACACTGATCCCTGTCTGGACCGGCAGAAATCAGCGTCCCAGTGACTGGTTAGTGCTAACGTCTTTTTGTGTCACGAGAACACGATGTTAAGTGTTCCTTTGAACTATGTATGGGGTCAATCCCATTATTCATTAATGGAAAAAATCCCCCATAGAACGCTGCAGACATTTTTCAAGTTCAAGAATTGAATTTCTATTAATTTCCTGAATTGATTGAATTGAAATGGGATTGATCCCCCAACCCTGCAATCATTATTGCACTTTTGGGATTTGTGTAAGATTGTATTAATTGCATTTGATTGTAGGCATTAGCTATCTTCGATGGTTATAACCGTACCAGCCATCACTCTTTTTCAAAACTACAGTTAGGGTCGTAGGAAAGATATTTGTTTCAGCTCTGTGTCACCTTGTGCTTTGTCTGTATTGAACTTTTTAGTTGGTTGAAACTACTAAAAGTATTCCTCTGGCTGTAACTTTTTAAATAGAAAAATAGTATATATACCTGTATGTATATATATATATATATATATATATATATAAATCACTTGATTTTGCACTTCATTCCAATGATTTAATTTGAATAGGGAATAATAATATATATAAATCATTACATCACATTAGTCTTTTAGCAGACGCTCTTATGCAGAGCAACTTAACTTGCAGTAGCGCTTTAATTATCTGTCAATCCTACAACGTGCCTCAAATACCTACCTACATCCATCCGACACCATAATAAAGAAAGACCTAAAAGAGAAGTCACCTAAATTGACAAAGGTAGCAAGTGCTAGTGGGTTGGGTTGGGGGGGAGCAGTCTGAAGAGATGAGTCTTCAGTCTACGGGCGGAAGATGTCCTGACCCCTGTGATCAAATAAATACATTTGAAAATAAAACACTATTGACCTTGAACCGGATTATCTGATGCTCTGTCCGTCACTCCAGATACAAAGTGAATGCTGAGTAAACAAATTAATACATACATGAATCGATGAATCAATGTCATCTTTCGGTGAAGAACGGGAAGGCATGCAGTCCCTCGACTTCTTCAGACAGTGGCGGGGGGGAATGTTCTTGTCTGGTTTCTTGCACTTATATCTAGAACTCATATTTGTGTGTGGTTTTCTATGTCTAGCACTGTTCTTATTTTATATGCATATATCTGTTATATGTTATATGCACTTACTTGTGAGTCACGCTTGTAAGCATGTTGTTCTGGAGAGAGACCACAGGGAAATGTGTGCATGTAAATCTGTATTTCTGTGAATCATCCCTTTGGTACGAATGATGCTCCCCGGTGGAAGTATCAAACCAATTTCTCCTCATTTGCTCTCACAACACAATAAAAACTAATTGCGTATGCAAACAACAAAACTTTGTATTCTCATAACTTGCTTTAACTGGATTTCCTGTCTCCTAGCACTGAATATTTTCATATTATGTCCATCGTACATCAATCAATCCCCCCCCATCCGTATATGCCAAGACTGGCTTGAGAGACATCATTTTGCATTCTGCTATCAGAATTCAAATAACCAAACAAGCTCAAAAGCACAAATAGAAAAACAAACTAGCATAACTAACTAACTAACTAGAAGGACAAGATTGCATCGTATGTGGTCTCGTGCCATCATCGTACTCTTCTGTAATGGATTGGACATAAAATCCAAACCTTGGCATGAGATTGGAGTAGAATTTAAACTTGTTCTATAGTTTACTGTGATGTTGTCACAGGGAGCTTGTTAATGTAATGGCTGTGTGCTGACACATCTACCCTGCAGATAAGAGAGGATACATGACACTCTCCTCACTGACACTTACATAGTAACACTGAAAATAATGCCAGCGGTATAATTATTAATACCTTGAAGGAAATCTGTTATTTGACTGGGCCTTCAGAGCATCAGAACTCCCAGGATAACCTTCCCCGTGGCAGGTCAGAGGTCAAAGGTCAGAGAAGAACAATGAAGGAATTTAGGGATTATCGGAACCCTCCTTCATGCAAATGAAATTCAAAACGGTGACAGTCAGGCTTGATGAAAAAATTAATGATTAGCATAAAAATAATAGTTTCAAAAAAGTTTTTATAAAGTAGAACAATCAATCCAGGGCCCCTGAGTGGCGCACCCGGTAAAGGTCGCAGGAAGTCCCGTTCGGGGGGCGGTGATTAGCTGTGACGGCTTGGCGAGTTCTGTCTCGGAGCAGGCGGTCTTTGACATTGCCGGTCCCAGAGTTTCAGTGGCAAACTCGTAGGGGTGGGGCGGGTAATTGAACTAGAAGAGGATACAAGTGGCCACCAAATTGGGAGAAAATTGTCACCGTCAGCTCCTCCATTCTAAGCACACAGTGACACTGTCAGAGCAATGTATTCTGAAGTGGCTTACTAACTATCAAGTATGGTGGATGTGTTTCATTTATTATTATTACAGGCATTTAGCAGACACTCAGTGTTAACTGTTACACAGTTTTACTTTTCTTTACATACAATACATTTGTACAACTGGATTTACTGAAGCAATTCAGGTTAAGTACCTTGCTCAAGGGTGCAATGGATACCTGGGAATCAAACCTGCAACCTTTGAGTTACAAGCCCAGTTCCCTAAACATTATACTACACTGCCACCTGCACGGTTTTGAAAGCAAGGTGTCGAGTTGACATAAATGTTCTTTTTGCAGCCTTCTGTGAATTGCACATAGTTCTACTAAAAAACGATGTCCTTTTTATCATATGAATATATATTTATTTATATACAGTATATATTTCATTATTCAAAAAATCCTACCGCATGTGACACCACAACTGTGGGCAAGTAGTCAAAATCAGTTTAGAAATGACTATATAAATAGCATCTTCAGGGACAAAAAATAGAAAGAAAAATAGAAATAATTCAAAGAGTAATCAGCATGGGAGGTTTACAGAGGAAATCATTTCTCTCCAAAAAAGCCACTTTTCCATATTTTAATTTAAATTCCATTCCCCCCCCCCCCACACCCCTTCTCTATTTCCATTTTTCACATAAAAACCAGCTGTGACACATTTGGGCAACAGCTTGTGTTTGGTGATGAATATACATCAGGCCCTTCAGCTGGGGAACGTTTTCTCTCACACTTTTCCTGCATGGCTGCAGTTTGAGAGCGGGGATGGTAATGGGACTCCAGTCTGAAGTGCACTTGATGTGGGCGCGATACACATGTAAGAAGCCCCGCCTCCTCCCCGCACACCCCACCCCCCACGCCCGCGCTGCACACCCCACCCCTCGCTGCCCGCCGCCAACGCTCTAAAAATAAGCCCCTTGGCACCTTGTGGTCAAAGGACCCTCATAACTGCGAAAGCCTCGAGGGCCAAGCCACAAAACCACAGGCTCCCACTCCCACTTCCCGTTCCTGGGGAATTGAGATGTATTTTTCTGAAAGCAGCACTCTTGACATACGTCACAGGTCAGCTGATCAACACGGAGACAACACTGGCACCTCTCCGCTCCTGGCCGGCGTCCATCCCCATGTGGCTTTGAGCCAGAGGGGCCAGAGCGGCCAGGCTCCCCTCCTCCCTGCTGCCTGGGCCCTGCCAGCCGAGCGGCCGGCCAGCCGCTGCGTCTCCACGACGACGGCACGGCCTCACAGCCGGGGTGTGAAGGTCTCCCGCTTGCCACGGCGACGAGATGACTTTTCACAACGCTGAGGGTGAGCCCCCCCACCTCACGTAATGGATCAAATTTGGCATTTCACACCACTAAAGCGCTCCCCCTCCTGCATCACTTAATAAAGTTTTACAGCCGCCATCAGGACGTTAGGGGCTTTTTTTACGAGCCCTGATCGGGAAGACAAATCTTGTCTGTCGTTCTCCTGTGACCCTGAGCGCGGCGATTTAAAGAGACCCCCATTTGGTTATCGATGCTTGGGCGTAAATCAGTGAGCAGGAAATAGATAAAAAGGCACAGTCCACAGCCGCACAGACTCTAAGCGCCTTGTGCACAGCTGTGTTTTAAATACGTATTTGTATGGAGATAATGGAAGGAGAGCAAACCTATCCTTTAAGCTAGAATGAATTAAAGGGGTGTTAAATACGAATGATGGTGCAGATATTTAAGTTATTCGCTTCCTGCTGAATTATTGAACGTATGTTAATAAATCTATGAAGGACTTGTTTGACACAAAATCTGTCACATAAACATGAAATATTTGCTTTATATATGGCTATTATAGCTGTATTTAGTTTAGTATATAGAATATCATTATAGTTTAGGTTTGTATATGTATAGCTATATATAACATATATTTTTTTATGCCTTATTCAAGGAGCTACATTTTGTACAGAACCTCCTCAAGATGTTATTGTGAAAATTAGTGATGGTGCATCACAATTTTCCCATCTCACACCTTTGACTAATACAGTATATTGGTGATATAGTACAATTAACACTCTGTACTTGGGGTCGCTTCTAAAACGTGTAGGTGTTAATTACCTAACACTAACAAAGACAGTATCTGGATTTCAGACATAATACCGATGCTGAACAGTTTTTTAATTTTTTTTAATTTTTTAAAAATATTTGTATTTTCCGATTTTATCCACGTTTGCGACTGGCGAGACGGGGAATCGAGCCCCGGTCTCCGTGGCCAGTGTCAGTGTTGTAACCACTGGACCACACGGGAGGCCTAATGCTGAACAGTTTTAAGATGTTTGCAAAAGTCAACCATATCACTTCACATTGCTTCATCCCAGAGTCAATACTCTCGCTTTGAAAATCATTGATTTTTCAAACACATTTTCCCAAACCTCTGTCGATGCTTATAGCAAATGAGAATAGATTGCCTGGACTAACTTTGCCACTGGGTTTGTAAGGATATCCCGGTTTCATGGCTGACAGCATGGAGAGGTGGGGGGTACATGCTCCAACTTACGCACACACTCACAACCTTGCGCACAGCCTCCCGATAACAAAATAGCTAAAGTTATTGTAATACTATGGAACAACAAGATAAATTCACAAATATCATGAAGTACACTTTGAAATCATGAAGTAAGACAGAGATGCACACCAACACACACACTCATATCCTCACAGAGACACACACACACACACACACACACACACACATACACAAATCAACTAAAATAAAATACAGAAATAGTGCACACACATATTCACACACAAAGCACACAGACTCTCTCTCTCTCTCACACACACACACACACACACACACACACACACACACACACACACACACACACACACACACACATATATATATATATATATACACATATACACACATACACACACACATACAGTATATATGTTTACACACACACACACACACACACACACACACACACACACACACACACACACACACACACACACACACACACACACACACACACACACGCACCCTGAGTCTCAGGCGGATGGTGTTGCAGTCTCTCAGGGGATTGAGTTTGAGTGTCTCTCCCAGGTTGTTGCATCCGGAGCTCTGGAGCTGCACCTCACAGCACACACACACTCCATCACTGACGAACTTCACCTGGGAGGGAGGAGAGGAGACATGTCAGAGCTGCTTTATACCCCACAAGCAAACTAAATCACATATACCGTACATATTTTCACTTTCTGTATCATATGTCACATATCTTTTCTCATTACTATACCCGAACAGCAAAAATAAAAGCTTTTTGAGAACATAGATTTTCTTGTGTACACTTTTTTATTAAGTCAAATTACACAAAATGTAGAACTAATTACAATCACAGCAGGGAGGGGGCAAGGGTAAAGAAGAGAGAGAAAAAAGCAAAACTTATAATGAGATTAATGACTAAATATACAGCCTCCTAGCATCAAGGTAGAGAACATCCACAGAGGCCCCCGGGTAGCACAACCGAGAGGGGGCAAGGCACTCCCAGGTTGCCCAGCAGGTTGCCCACTGTGGCCGGTGTTCGATCCCTGGCTGCGCTAGCCAGGCTCTGACTGGGAGTCCCACTTGGGGGCGGCGATTGGCTGTCCGCCTCAGGGGGAGGGAAGCCAGCACGAGCTCACCGCATGTACTGAAAGCTTCCCTGTGGCCGTCGGTTCACAGGCGATGGCTAGGCAAGTTCCGTCTCAAAGGAGGCAGTTCAGGCTGGTCCCGTAGTTGTAGGCGACAGGCTCGAGGGGGGGATTTGAATCAATAGTGGGAAATTGAATAAACAGAGGGAACAATTGGCCACCAAATTGGGAGAAAAACTGAAATAATTATGTAAATTATTTTAAAAAAGGAAAACAAAAATAAAGCAGCAGAACAGGAGATTTCCATCACAACCTCACTTTAGTTTATTACAGTTTGTACCAGGGGCAGAAGCCTGCTGTGTCAACGAATGACCAAGAAATCAGATGAAATGTAAAGAATCAGCTGTCCTGACAGCCCAGGAACTAAAACCAAGGGCACAGTACCCGGCAGTTCAGTGTTGAAGAGCGCCACGCTCTCTGCTGTCTTACATCCGTGCCTGAGAGACGAGACCCAGAGCTGAAGCTGAGGGCAAAACGTCTGTGACTGTGGGGGTCCTTACTGCCGCGCTTCAGTATCAGCTTTGCTATTTTCAAATAAAGCGCATTCAGATCTGGACTCATTTATTAATTAACAGCATTAATTGTCCTCCGACTGTCCTCCATTTGTATGCCTCACCACAGAGACACTTGTAAAGGGTAGTTTCCTATTTAGACCTGTCCTTTATCGTATCACTGTCACCACAATACAGAGACCACAATCCCTCCTCCTCCTTCTCTTCTTCTTCTTCTTCTTTTGTAGGGTTTGAGGAGCAGGAGGCCATCTTGACTCGGTGGTGGAAGACTGAATGTCTATGAAGGATCTCAAGAGGGGTAGAGGGAAAGGCAGTGCTCCATGTCCAAATCTATGCTGTTCAGATTGCCTAATGTTATCTGGGTGGTAGCTATAGGACTACTGCTAACTCATCTTCATTTCACAGTGAGGTACTAATACTCAGAATCATGGCAAGTGTCTTTTGTTGCCTGTGGATCACACTCATTTTAAAGTCCTGTTGAGTGTTACAACTAGGAAAACATATTTTTCTATGGTTGAAGTGCTTTGAAAAGATGCTTAGATGTTGCCAATGCAGTGTGTGTGTGAGAGCGAGAGAGCGAGCGAGCGTGAGAGAGCGAGCGAGTGTGACAGAGCGTGCGTGCTGTGGTTGAAGCGCTTTGAAAAGATGCTTAGATGTTGCCAATGCAGTGTGTGTGTGTGAGAGAGCAAGCGAGCGTGAGAGAGCGTGCGTGCTGTGGTTGAAGTGCTTTGAAAAGATCCTTAGATGTCCCAGATTGTTTAGATGTTTATCTGCCACCCTGTAATCATGTCATCATTCCATCAGTCCATAGCTCTTTTGGAGAGAGAGCACAAACCTCCGAAAGATGTGAGATGTGTCCTGTCCGCATCCTGCTAGGTTCAGTACACCTGCAGACAGGTGGGTTCACCTGGGGAGACCGTGGTTCACGGGCAACTCAGGTAATCCAAGCGGCGCACTTCCGGTCCAAAGCTCTACCTTGGATTGTTCTCAAAATAGTTTTTAAAAATTGTTCTTCTAATTTTATTTTAATGGTGTATTGCATTTGCCCAGATTATATTACGTCACAGGCATTTAGCAGACACGCTTATCCAGAGTGACTTACACAGTTTATGTTTGAAGAGTGTTTTTCCAAAACTCACTCAGAGTGAGTTTTGATAAACCATATTTTTCAAGGTGGGTATTTTTTTCCTTATAAAAGGTTAAACATTTGCAGTTTTACTTTTACAATATTATTCTTAGGGATGTAAGTATTAAAACCAGATTTTTCATGCAAAAAAATCTGACCAATTTAAAATAAACAAAAATGTATATTTTCTCAAAATTGGGCCAAGTGGACTGAGTGAGTTTTGGAAAAACACTCTTCATTTCTTTACCTACAATTCATTTATACAGCTGGATATTTACTGAAGCAATTCAAGTTATGTACCTTGCTCAAGGGTACAATGGCAGTGCCCCACCTAGGAATTGAACCTGCAATCTTTGCGTTACAAGCCCAGTTCCATAATCATTAAATGAATACAAACATGTTGTACGACATGCTAAAGAAGACACGTTGCTGCTTTGCTTGGCCCAGTTTGAACAAAAGCAGGATGGGAACCTTGCATGCAGGGGTTAATTGCATTGGGGAGCCATCAGCATTGATATTTCAGTCACGGCAGTGCAAGGTCTCGTAGGAGACGTATAGGAGTCTGGGAGAGAGTGAGAGGAGGTTAATGTAATATGCTAATCATTCAGTCAGCCTGTGCAGGCAGCAGTGACAATGACACAGGTAACTGCCAAGATAAAGGAAACACTTGAGTAAATGAGGGATACAAAGTACATTGAAAGCAGTGCTTCCACACAGGTGTGGTTCCTGAGTTAATTAAGCGATTAACATCCCATCATGCTCAGGGTCATGTTTCAAAATGGTGGGCAGGCCTAGTTGCCCATTATTTTGGTGACCATGGCTAGAAGAAAAGATCTCAGCGACTTTGAAAGAGGGGTAATTTTTGGGCCATGTTTGGCAGGAGCTTCGGTGACAAAGAGTGCTCAACTTGCTGATTTTTCACAAGTCATAGTGGCTAAGGTGATGTTGGCATAGAGGTCTGTGGGACAGACATCATCAACTAGGGTCACCTGTTGTTGAAAGCACACACTCCTCGACTGTGATGTCCATGCATTGGTTCGAGATGCAAGGCAAAGCAGATGAGCAACTCAGAATGAATTGACTGCAAATATCAGTCTCGGGCTTGAGCAGGCAGTTTCATCAAGAAGGGTCCATCGAGAACTTCACAGAGAGGGATACTATGGTCGGGTTCCAGTCCTATTAAGGCATTCTATGTTGGTGCTTCCTTTATTTTGGCAGTTACCTGTAGATTTCCTTGTCTTTGTCCTGTGATGGCCCCCGACCCCTGTTCCCCGGATTCTCACGCCCTGCTGAACCGCACAGCCGATGTGATCTCTCATGACTCATCTTGGCATAAAATTTGAGCTAATTATTTTAAGTTTGGCTTCTTAAAATACTGTTCTTTTCTGTGTGACAGAGGCCTGTGTCGAAGTATATTGAGTAATTCATTGATTTGCTTCCCACATTGTAAAATATCCATCAAAGCATTGTTTTTGTTTTGTGCTTTCAAGACTTGAATGGTCGATGTTTGGACTAAAAATCACAGAGATTCTCACGCAAAAAGTTACACAAAGTGGACCAAGGATCGCTCTCTTAAGAAAGTAAACATCAACTATCTGGTTGCGTGCGTCAAACACCCATTTTTACCTTATTATATTATTTCCGATGACAAAACAAAAACCAGGAAAAGTGTTTGGTTGGACAAACAAAAATCTGCACAAATATGTTACACAAATAGCTATGTGTTTGCTCTTGGCACACACAAAACACCCTGTGCTTAAATTTAAAACGCTTTACAGACTTTGACGAGGGAAAAAATAAATTAAAATCAGTTTCAAGCTCCAATCAGACACACATCATAAAAGACAATGGCAACGTCTAGCTCTGGCTGATTTTCCACATAACGACTCCAGGCCCCTTTGGACCATATCCCTAACTCTTCCCCTCCTCCGTTCCTAGAGGGCAATGCCCTTTGAAGCAACGGAAAGATGCATGTCAATTATGTTCCGCTTGTTGAGGTTACAGAGGCAAAACTCACCCGCGGGACAAATTCCTCTCAAGGATCAGTTCCCCAAAACGTATAACAACATTACAAATGGCAGTCTGAATCATTTAAAAAACATTCAGCAATGACAGACTCATTTCTACACAATTGGAAACAAATTCCCCATATATTTATCTGTGAATACGTTTTAGACAAAAAAACCCAAAAAATGTTTAAAAAAATGCACACGCAAAAAAACCTTCTCTGGGCTTAATTTTAAAATGCTTTACAGCCTTTAACGAGGGGAAAAAAGCCAAGGGGCAATGCCCTTTGAAGCAGTGGACAGATGCACATAAAACATGTTCCGCTTCTTGAGGCTACAGAGGAGAAATTCCACCGCGGGACTCATCATTCCTCTCCAGGCTCAGATCCCAGGGCACTAGCGCCATGCCAAGTGCCCTTCACACGCACTGCTGCTCAAAGCCCTTCACTTCTCCTCAGCCCTGCCCCAGGACTGATAGTGTTTTATGCAGTGTCAAACGGGCACAAGTCCCCCCCCTGCCCCTGCAGCGCCCAAGGACGGGGTTTGTTTCGAGTGACAAGGCGATGGCTCTTTCTCCTCCACAGCTGCCACTGCAGCACATAAGTGCACAGGAGAGAGGAGAGGAAATCGAGATGAGCGATGACGGGGAATGCTGAGGAACACTAAACCAGGCCGTGTGTAGAGCGCAGGCATTTTTGTTCTCACGTTAAAACAGGGGTGTCCAATCTTATCCGAGAAGGGCCGGTGTGGGTGCAGGCTTTTGTTCTAGCACCCACACCGGCCCTTCTCGGATAAGATTGGACACCCCTGCGTTAAAATCAGTTACCATTTCAGACTCAAGAAACCAGGTGAGGTGAGTTGACTCTGTAATCACTTGCTTTCTTTGATCAATGAAGTGCTGAGTAACAACGAAAACCAGGATCCAGTTTGGGTAACCCAAGGCTAATAGGCTTGTTTTAAGAATACATTCTAAATGATGTTGAAAAATTCAATATGTATTAAACCATAAAGGGTGGATAAACAATGCACATTTCAAATTGGATGAGTCTCAATTCAGACTCATTTAAGCGCAATTGGAAACAAAGCATTAACAGAACTATGTTTTAGGCAGGCATCATTATTGGATGTCCTGCATAAGTAGCAGGGGTCCTAATCAGTTCAGTGGAGAATTAACTGAAGGCTGATCACAAACATACTCAAGCGCTGCTGGAATAAATAGTTAAATACACAAGTTGTGACTGCATCATTTACATTTACATTTACATTTTAGCGTTTAGCAGACGCTCTTATCCAGAGCGACTTACACAGTTCACATTTTCTTTACATACAATCCATTTACACAGCTGGATATTTTACTGAAGCAATTCAGGTTAAGTACCTTGCTCAAGGGTACAACAGCAGTGCCCCACCTGGGAATTGAACCTGCAACCTCTGAGTTACAAGCCCAGCTCCCTAACCATTACACTACACTGCCAGCCATCACTCATGTTCTGAGTATTAAGATACTACAGTTACAAGGACGGATAAAAGGAAAACAACCTCTAAAAAACCTTATACTCTTATTCCCTCCTACTCTTATGTCATTTTGAATTATGTTACTGAGTCATATTTACATTACAATTATATTACAATTAGGCATTTAGCAGATGCTCTTAATCAGAGCTTACTTTATCCTTTCATAAAATCCACTTATACGTACTGAAGCAATTCAGGTTAAGTACCTTGTTCAAGGGTACAGTGGCAGTGCCCCACCTGGGAGTCAAACCTGCAACCTTTAAGCTCCAAACCCTGTTCCCTAACAATTGTGGTGCACTGCCACGAGTCCACCGGCACACTGTCTAGGAGAGGAGCTGGGAACAAGGCCAGCATTTGTACAGAGAAATTCAGGAGGAACTGCGGAGCCCTGTGTCAGTGCGAGACAGGGCACACCTTTGATAAATCAGACATGATGGAAACCACACACACAGCCAGCTGTGAAGGGGGCTGTTTTTGTGTTCGTGCTCTTCCTCTAAACAATTGTCTGCTGTGCACAGTTGTCACAGCGCATCAACAATCACACTCAATGTTAGAGGAGTGGGATAATCCATGAAATTCATGCGATTCCACAAAATCGCGAGAACAAAATGTTATAATTTATTTCACAACAATACCCACTGATTCTTCAAATGTGGAAAACCTGGGAAAATAAATAAAGAAATAATGAAATAATGGAAGTCAATTTGTTTTCAATCGTGGGGAATATTACACAGTGGGAAAGATTACTGAAGCCTCGTCCTCCGCAGTCCACACCAGCGGGACAACTGTCAGACTGTGGCTGTGGATCGCTACAGTTCAACTCTCAGCTCCTTAAACAGAGCTGATGAAAAACACGCTTTCCCGGTGATGTGCGCATTCAGTGCTCTATTGAGTAAGCTTTTGTTAAAACCTGAACATTAAGCTTAATAATATATGTTCAGGTTTCAAAACAATCGATAATGCTAAAGCTACTTAAAAGGTATGGTTTCTTGATGCATGTTTTTGTTTATAAAACTACATGTGCCGTGAAATGATCTGCAATGTTAAGTGTTCAAACGTGAAAAGGAGCAAACAGGTTTGAAAATTGTGTCGCGTTATTTGAGCAGACCAAATCCCTGGTCTGCCTGATGAGCCGAACACTTCATTAAGGATTCTTCAGATGGCCTCTGTTGTCTTACACCATGTCATGTATTACACCACTATGTGTAATGTGTAATATTTATTTGTCAAATGACAAATAAAGAAAAACCCAGCGCATCTCGCCTGTGGCATGCTGCATGTGAGCTGTCCTTTCCGAAAGATGCTGTTCCATGAAATATGAACATTAATCTCACAGAACACAAACCTTTGTTCAGTTTTATTGTATTTATTTTATTTGATTATAAATACTTATATATATATTTAATTTTATTATAAATACTTATATATTTTATATTTTGTTATAAGTACTTATATATTTTTATATTATTTTATTATAATACTTATATGTATATATGTTTTATTTTATTTTATTTTGTGATGAGCGCAGGGGAATGAGCATCACATCAGATGCAGAGCAATGGGATGTTTGGTTCATGTTAACAGTTGTACAGATGAAAATTTTGCTGACATACTGGGTACTCTACCAAAATTGATTTCCAGGAGACATAGGGGTGTGTTTCAGGGACACCTTTTTGGGAGAGGTCAAACAGAGGTGTTCCGTGAGAGCAAGACTTTTCCGGGAGATTTTATATGATTTGCGGGAGGGTGGGGGCCGAGACTTAAATTGTGGAATCGAGACTTTCCGGGAGGCTTGGACTGTCTGCAACAGCTGTCATAATATTGGAAATTGTTTGTGGATGTAGATGTATTACATTTCTATTACAATTCCACAGTCACTAGTCTCCCAATTCACAGCAATCACTCTCAAATGGCATCAATTGCTTTTATATTGTGGTGGAGTCATACTGTTTAAATGGTACATTTTATCAAAATGATCATTTAAATATTGTGCAAGGATCCAGAGGACTATTACTGAATATCAGGATGACTCTCAGAGCAGCACAATTTCGATAGAATACTTCTTTTGTCTGGGGAAAAAAATACAGCCCATTATAGCTTCCAAAATGGAAAATTTGATTTCTATGAACAATAATCATTACTCAGGCAAAAATGCCATCAGTGTTTTATTCAAGTGCTATAAGTACATTTAAGTATTTACTTGACTGCATAAACACTCATAAGCATTAAAGGACCATAAATACCATCTATGAAGTATGAATCTACTGTTCTCTTGTACCCTGTTTGTCATATATAATACCCCTCCTGGAGGAGAGCAATCAACACAAAAAATCATACAACTGTCGTTATGTAGTTATTAGCAGTCACTGGAATAAATGAAGTCTGATGGACAAAGTTAGAGAATGAGGGTGCTGTTGTTAGGTACAGGGCCACACTATCAGTCATGAGCCAAAAAGATGGTATACAGTTAACTGCCATAATAAAGGAAACACCAACAGGTTGTAGGTTCTACAAGTGTCTGGGACTTGGAGGGACGCAACACCATTCTTCCATGAGAAATTCCATCATTTGGTGTTTTGTTGATGGTGATGGAAAACACTGTCCCAGGTGCCACTCCAGAATCTCCCATAAGTGTTCAATTGGGTTGAGATCTGGCAACTGAGACGGCCACGGCTTGTGGTTTAAAAAATGTTCATGCTCGTCAAACCATTCAGTGACCACTCGTGCCTTGTGGATGGGGGCATTGTCAACTTGGAAGAGACCACTCCCATCAAGGTAGAAATGCTTCACCATGGGATGAAGTTGTTCACTCAGAATGGCTTTGTATTTATTGGCGTTTATCTTGCCCTCTATGAGGTTGAGTGGACCTAAACCATGCATGGAAAATGCACCCCACACCATAACAGAGAAACCAGAACCCTTCATTTACTCGAGTGTTTCCTTTATTTTGGCAGTTACCTGTACATTTAAACATATTTTAAATACAGAACAACTCAAGTCAATAGCATGTTCACATGTATTGCAAATTCAATTGCGTGTTATTGGTTCTGCACTTAGCTAGCAATGCAAGATAACTCATTTTGAATTGATTTTGAATACAGAGGCTATGCAGTAGCAATGTATTGCCTGTGCATTTTTTATGAAACTCCCAGTTCATTATAATGCATTGCCAGTTGATGCAGCATGAGTTTCCATTGACTCATATTAACCACGTCAACTGCTTTTATATGCTTTTATCTAAGCAGCGTGTAGTATTTGCAAGAGATTTCCAAAGTGATTTACAACATAGGGACAGATTCATTCTGTATTACCTCATTGCTTCAAATGTATTGGTAATTATGTTCAAATGTGCTACATTTATTACATTAAAAAGTGATACAAATGACCTTTTTTCATATAAATTTTCCAGTTGGGGACTTTTCAAGTTCACTAGTGGTTGCTAAGATACAACAAGCCAATTTCCTTCTCGTCATGTATATAGCGGGCAGCCCCCTTCTGGAGAGCACACACACAAGCCTTGTCAGCAGTTGGGAATGAAATAATCTGTTCTGAGACTCGACACTGGGGCCTCCACTCCAGACAAATGACTAGACCCTTCCCTAGACGTGGGACGATCATGTTTTTCTTAGTGATTAAAATGTGAGCCTTGGTCGGTAATAAAAGAACACAGAGGGCACATAACCATAATAATAATAAGGAAATATAGAGTGGCTGGCCATGATCTTTCATTTTTCAGTGAATGGTGGCTGGGTGGGGTAATTAGGTTCAGGTGAGAGGGACAAGACATTGCATCGGCCACCGCTCGTCACCTGTTCTTCTGTGGTGAAATTAACCATGCTAACAAACCCTATGGGCCTCACTCTGGAGAATGTTAGGAGGGTGCAGAGATTGAGTGGAGGATGGAGGTGGGAGGTAGGGGGGGGGTTGTGGATGTTGGAGGTGGGATGTGAAAGGGGGGTTGATTTTGGTAGTGGGGGGTTGGGATGGGTGTGGTGGATGTTGGGAGTGTGGGTGTTGGATGTTTTGGGGTTTAAGACAGAGCGTTGAGTCTCTTACCAGCTGACAGGAGTCCAGGGAGTTGACCAGCTGGGCATTCTGACAGGACAAAATGGACCCGGCCAGGTTGAGCATCACACACACGGCCGACAGCAGCATGAAGAAGGTGATCTGTGGGGGGGAGAGGACATCCCTGTCAGGGTTAGAGTGCAGGGGGAAGGGGGGGCACGGGACAGGCGCAGGGGTATTTATGATTGATCAGTCACAGGCCCTGCAGAGAAACACACACTGCAGTGCTGCCTGCGCAGACAAACTCACACATAGACCACCAATGTTCCTGCTTCTGTGTATTGCCACCACCCTGTCATTGACAACTATTTTCTTTATTTCTGTTCAGAGAAACAGGCAGACCATTTCTGGGCCTTTAAATCACAGTTAAAGTGTAATAATGCAGGTTTAAATCACAGTTAAAATGTAATAAAGCCGGTTTAAATTTCGAATTATAGTGTAATAACACATGTTTAAACCATAGTTCAAGTGTAATAACAGGTTTAAAGGCATCAGCCCATGGGCACACTGTACAGCACTCCACTCTACATCAACCGCAGTGAGAGAGAGAGGTAGAGAGAGAGAGAGAGAGAGAGAGAAGAGAGAGAGAGAGAGAGATATTTTACTTTTAAAAACCCTTTATTTAACATTGCATTAAACCAAGGGCATTATATAAGATCAAAATATGTACATATTATATTATGCTATAAGAAACAGGGAGACAGAGAGAGAGAATGAGAGAGACAGTTCAAAACATCAACAATGAGGGGGAGATTAAAACAGGTTGATAGATGCATTAAACAGATGGAGATCCCTTTTGGGGTTTTTATGGAAAAACATAATAAGCAGCTAAGATTGCCCGATACGCTTGCAGTAACCAGCAGAAAGACAATATTTAGCCTAAACAATATTCACTGTCCTAAGTCTTTGAATTCATTTAAAAAAAATGATCTCCCAATACTAATAAAAATGATCTCCCAATACTAATAATAATTTGCAACTAAACACACTCTTAATATTTGCTTGCAAAGGAGCAACTTAATGCTGGTGAATCAGCAGCGGTTTAGTTGAGAACACACCCTGAGAGAGTTGGAGTGTCTCTCCTCCCTAGCCCTGGGGGTACACTGTGCATTCTGCATTGTGTTCCACTTCTAATTAACTGGCTTCCTAAAGTGTGTCTCATGCATAATTAAAGGCCTTCAAGGACTAGTTCTAAAAGTTTTCGAGGATTGGAACTCTGACTCCACTGCCACATTCCAGGCCAGATTCAAAACTCATCTCCTCACCCTGTCGACCCTCGACAGTGTGGATGAAGGTGTGTTGGTTTCCAGTAGAAAAAAGAAAAAAGGTATTCACTCACGGTATTCGGCTCTTCAGGACAAAAACTGACTAGGATTAAGTTGCCCTGCATTTTTCACAAGAAGGTTAAAGGCATGTTCTATCAATCACAACTTTTCTGTCAGACAGCACTCACCACACACACACACACACACACACACACACACACACACACACACACACACACACACACACACACACACACACACACATGCTCCACTAACGGTGTAATCAGACCCGAGTGACTGGGAGTGAAGGCCAGTGCACACTGTGTGTGCCCGGAGGAGCACTGGGAAGCTGTATGAGCTTCCACACAACTTCTCACTGTTCTGCACAGGCAAGGAAATGTGAAAAATGTTTGTGTGAGTGTATGCGTGTCTGTGTGTGTGTATGGGCATATGCATTTGTGTGTGTGCGCGTGTGTGTATATGTGTTTGGGTGTGCTTGTGTGTGTGTCTGTGTTGTTGTGCACTTGCGTGTGGATGTGTGAATGTGAGTGTGTGCGTACGCGAGCATCGTTTTCATTCTCTCGGCGAGGGATTTGAAAATTGTGTCTTTTGAAGCTTTGATCCTGGGGTTACAGCTGCTGGCAGGAAATATAGAGAGAATGAGGATTTGTTTTTTTCCACAGTAGTGTGTTAATCAATGCAGGAGAAGGGGAAGACACGATAGAAATGTCATTTTAAAATATGTACTGCCGTCGCACCGCTTCTCAAACCGCACCATTCAATTTAATTTGTAAGGAAAGCGACAAACTGTAGGAAAATAACAGCTACTAAAAAATGCTAAAATTCTCAATCACATGTGGACAATTAATCACCCTCAGAACAACAGGCAGCCAATGTGCCCCATGCCCACAATGGTAGGTAACAATGACTGCCAAGAATGAGAACAAGCAAGCAGAGAACTGACATCTTTATTACTTTGTGTTAAAATACGTTATCTCTATGACAGAAAATGAAATAACAAAGGCACAATAATGGAGATGATGGTGATGCAGTTATCTTTTTGCACAGCTTGTATCAGCAAGAAAATTAAAAACACATCAAAAAAACAAAGGAATAAATGAGCCCTTCACAGCCACCTTAGTGATCATGCCACACGGCCAGATAAGGACAGCCGTGCCTCTCCACCCCCAGGGTTATATCCCCCTGACTGTGGGGACCCCCAGACCCCCGATCGTATCGCGAGGTTAATCTGCACTCTGACAGAGAAAGACCAAACTGGCGCTGGCAGGGGGAGACGAGCCTCAGAAATCTGCTGCAGGTCACTGGGCAACCGGCTCTTTGTTTAATCATGTTTAAGGTCATAAAAAGTCATTTCAGCTGCTATGCACAGGAACTGGGAAGTTGATACAGATAACTGGCAAAAAAAAGGAAACACTTCTTTTACACAATTTACACAAAGTAAATTAAGGGTCGTGGTAGCTCTGTAATGGTGTGGGGTGCATTTTCCTGGCATGGTTTAGATCCACTCAACTCGTTTGAGGGCAAGGTAAACACTAGTAAATACAAAGCCATTCTGAGTGATCACCTTCATCCTATGGTGAACATTTCTCTCCTGATGGGTGTGGTCTCTTCCAGGATGACAATGCCCCCATCCAAAAAATGTAAACCAAAAGCCATGGCCATCTCAGTCACCAGATCGCAACCCAATTGAACACTTATGGGAGATTCTGGAGTGGCGCCTGAGACAGCTTTTCCAACCCCAACAACAAAACACCAAATATTGGATTTTTTTGGTGGAAAAATGGTGTTGCATCCCTCCAATAGAATTCCAAAAACTTGTACAATCTGTGCCAAGGTGCATTGAAACTGTTCTGATGGCTTGTGGTGGCCCAACGCCCTGTTAAGACACTTTAGGTTGGCATTTCCATTATTTTGGCAGCTACATTTTATTTTCTTACTTCATGGAATCAAAATGGATTTAATTGGGATTTATTGCCACTGATGAACACAAAATACTCTATAATGTAAAATAAAAATACAACTCACAATACTTTTTCATAATATATTTTGTGTTGATCAGTGGCAAGAAATCCCAATTGAGTGCTTTTTGATTACACGAAGTAATAAAATAAAATGTGAAAAATGCCAAAGGGTTGAATACTTATTATGTCCACAGTACCTGTACCTGTGTTGCGCAGAGCACAGAATGCGCATTACAGCGCCAGTCGGTAAGGCACCAGTGACAGGGGCATTTGTCTGTAAAACACCCACTCAGGCACAGTATGCTTTAATCCACCATAAGTAGCACAACCAGGCAAAAACATGATTTTTCACCGAGGGAAGCCCTCTGGGTGCCTGTGGGTTTAAATGACTTGACTGAATGAGTGTTTGACTGTTTGTCGGGATGTGGCTCGTTGAGTGATTTGCTCGCTCTGTGTGAGTCTCCCGGAACTCTCTCAGACCTGAATCCATAAGGAGTCGAGCTCCCGCAGTCTGAGTTTCAGGGGTCCCCAACCCTGGTCCTGGAGGGCAGCAAGGTAGTGCAGTTTCATGAGCCCCCTAATGGGCGGAGCTACCTCGAGTTGTCAGTCACTGACTTGTTTTAACCAATCAAAAGATTCTGCTCTCCACAGAAAAACACACGGATTGCTTCGAAAACCCTGCAGACCCTGTGGCTCTCCAGGACCAGGGCTGGGTGAGCCCTGCTGTGCGTGAAAACGCCCTTCACCCTTGAGCACGGACAGTTTGGGATGAAGAAGCAGTAGGTGGGGTGACCGAGTCGGCCGCCTGAGGAACCGTAAGCGATCAGCATTGGAACACGTGCTGACGGATGTTAACATACGCCGTGTCGGCACTGTCGCGGACAACTTTCTACAACTGCACCATCTGTGCTCTTCATTCGCGTCAGGCTTTGCCGCTGGATAATGAGACTTCTCTCATCTCACCGTTAATGGCAATTCAATGAAGGCATCTTGCATAAAACTCTGCTGCTTGTTATTCTTGACAGTTTTTGAGCTGTGTGTGTGTGTTTCCTTGTGTGTTTGTGTGTGTGTGCGAGTGGGTGAGTGTGCGTGCAGGTGTACGTATGTGTGTGTATGTATGTATGTGTGTCTCTCTGAATGAATCACTGCAGAGACAATTAAAATAAAGGTGCTACTGTAACAGGGTTTTATCCTGGGCTCATGTTCAGGGAGCGAAGGTCACCAGACCAGGGATATGACGACAGATCATTCCACCTCCCTCACCTCTACCTCCTCCACTCCCTCACATCCACCCCTCCACCTCCCCCACCCCAGCAAAAATGAGGAAGAGAAACAGAGGCAGCATTGGATCATTGCCTGCATGGATGTTGTCTCTCTCCAGCACAATCCTTTCTCATTCCAAGCACACACTGCTTGCATCCCCATCAGTTTTCAGAGGAACGCATTCAACCGTCCTTCAAAAATCCATTCCAGACGCATTTTCATTTTCAAGATTGAGTTCCCCACCAGACAAAAAAAAAAAGATCAGATGAGCTCAGTAGATTTTGCACTTTAACAAATATAAAAAGAGAATGGAATCTACATCGGTGTGGAAAAACACATGCACACAAACAATCACACGCACACACACACTCTATAATGCAAGACCTGTTATGCAGTTTTACAATCAGTGTTTTGTCCACTAATTAAACCTGCTGGCTTCACGCTGATGAGCTCTAACTACCATGTGGAATGAGATATCCCTGTTTAACAGCAAGTCATTAATTACAGCCGGGCCACCATCTGCATGGCAAGCAGACAGAGCCTGTCGATGGCACGAGCGTCAGTCTGGGGCTCTGGGCTTTACAGTTGTGCTGTCGCGGGCAGCCAAGATGGCGATCGGAACAGGGGCGTGATGGATTGCCATTTCGCTACCCCACCAAGAACGTTAGGATATATAGTTTAAAAAACTTTCTATTCATTCAGTTATGTTGTTCCTTGGTTCCCCTTTGCTTTGGACATTTTGTAACTTTTTTAAGACAAATGTATTGAACCAAGGCTCTGTGAAGAGTGGCCGGATCTGCGATCTGATTGGATTAGGCGGTTTATCATTTCACGCATCCACTCTATTGTGGGGTTTGTAAGAAGTAGCTCCGTTTTGCCTTTTAGCTCATAATGGATAGGATATGGACAGGGGGCACTGATCCCAGATCAGCACTGCTACTCTGAGAAGTCCCTGATGAGAGGAAAGAGAGGAGAGGAGAGGAGGGGAGAGAGTAGAGGAGAGGAGGAGAGGGGAGGAGAGGAGAGAGGAGAGGAGAGAGCAGGCCTGTGTTGGCTCCAGGTCTGTAATAATCCCTCTGTAGACTTGGTCTGAGTCTGTGCTCCGCATGGATGGGCTGCTATCCTACCACATTCCAGCCCGTTTACTCCCAGAGCTGGCAGGAGGAAAAACTCTCTATTAAATTTTAATAAAACAGGAGGAAGCAGGAAAGGCCAGAATCCCCAAATCCCACATCACTAAACCACACCATCAAATTCAAACTGCCCAGAGCATTTAAATGTACTGTATTATACATCTATACATCTTAAATATATATCCTTTGGGGAATAGTGTTTTTTATTATAATAAATGCATGGGTCTCTATTACAGGTTTTACATGAATGGGCCTGCACTAGAAAGGTATTACCACAGATTCTATAGACTTACTAGATAGTCATGCGGTCCTTCCATCCTCTCTGCTTTTAAACTACAGGAGGCTCTGGTCAGTAACAGGAGTGCCCAGTTCTATATTATTAAACATCCATTGCCACAGTATTGTACTTGGCCACGCCCAATACATCAAATTAAGGCTTCAATGGTAGGGAGGAAGAACTTTCAATGTTACAAGTACAGAGCCGAGTGTCTGATGGGCCTATAGGATTTGTGGTATTACTGAATAGCTATCAGTAAGTGCTTGTCTTGTGCACCAGGGTACAATCATTTTCATCTAGAATATTACAGATCATTCGGACTTAAAACAGAGTAAGACTGAGAAGAAGGAATTAAATTCTCATGCCAAGAAATGTATATGTGTAATGCTATAGTGTGCAAGCACTCGTGCAATTGGTGGGGAAGGCAATTTTCGCAAATATAAGTAAATAACAAAAAATACAAAATAACATTTTATATGACACATCAGACTCACTCTTGGTATGAATGAGTTATGAATTCTAATTTAATCATAAATAAATAAATAATTTTAAAAAAAACTAACCTTTTCCTTCCCAGTGTTACAGACACGGTGTGCAGCTGCCAACAATGATGTCTATCGCTATATTACTGCACTGATCTCGTGCACAAACTATGATTGTTCTTACCATGTATTAATGCACATCTTGTAAGTCGCTCTGGATAAGAGTGTCTGCTAAATGCCTAAAATGTAAATGTAATGTATGAAATTATTATATAATAGGAGGGTGCCCACGTAGGAGGGTGCCTACGCTCAAAAATGACCTCATTCAAGTTCACGTAATGATTTCATGAACTCGATCCCTGAGGTAAACAAAGCATTGAAAAACCACAGCGGTTCTGCTCATGCTGTTCCTCCGCTGTTCTCTTCACCCTCGTGTGAGCCCTACCCAGAGCCCGTGGTGGATTTTGCAGTGCAGAGATCATCACCCCCACTGCAGAGAGAGGGGGCACAGGCCAACACTTGGCAGTCAAGGGGGAGAGGCATCGCATCAAAACTCTGTCTGGAGCCACCAGGGAGGGGTGGGGGATGTGCTTTGGTACGAAAGCCCAGTCTAAACATGGCCTTATCACTCCCATGGCGGTTTGGGGATGCCCCCATTAACCCCCCGCCACGTCCCTCATTCCCCTTAGCCTGACCAGAGAACAAAGAGGGAAAATAAACAATCAAAAAGAACCACAGTAAAAACAGAGACTCTGACCAAATGCCCTGTTTGGCCATTTGGGAGTGTGTGGAATGGCGACCTGCTGACACCTGTGGGACCACTGTGCGGAGGGAAGGCTTGGGCAGGGGCAGGGGGCAGGGGGCAGGGGGGGGGCGCTTGTCTGCCGGCATTCTGCTGCAACACACATTTTCCTGGACAAGTCGTTCTGCAGTGTCTATGAAAACCCCTCGCTGTGCCACAATAACAAGGCCACGAGCGGCCATCAGACAAGGGAGGTTGTTCATCAGGGAAAAGTGAAAAGCCGAAGTCAGGAAAAGTGAGAATGAATATTTTTTCAGAACACACAGCAGCTGGGAAATTTTCTGACCCGTGAGAAATAAAAGAAAAAAAGGAAAACAGAAATTTCAACACACTTCTCTACTCGCTGAAAAACCTGACTGAATCTTCAGTGTTTTCTCCAAATTCAACAGAATCCTGTATGATTACCTCAAAAATTAGTCTGGAGTCAGGGGGAAGGGGGAGAAGCCCAGGGCTAAGGCACCTGGTTTTAGTATCAGAGGCCAGCCGGTAACCCTTTCCCTCTTGGCACCGCAAGAGGAGTCCTGGTAAAACATGCGCGATCACAGGCATATTGTGTTACTGCTCTCCACCCCCGAGTGATGGCTTATCCCTCATCACCATGGATATATCGCCACGGTACCCAAATATCCAGACGCTGATCCCATCTCGCACAAACACCACATGGGTGTTATTATAAAAATCTCTATGGGACGAAAACAGTGTGGAGCTAGACAGTGCAGCACACAATGGTGTCCACAGGCCGACCTCAGGGAGAAAAACCCTTACAATGCGTAAATGGATATGAGCAAATGACTCATTAACCAAAAATCTGCTAATCCTGACTGGGGTCACAGTAAAGCCAGGGCCTAACCTGGCAAAGTGGCATGGGAAAGCCAGTCCATTGCCCAACAAGTGCCTACTTTATGGTAAACAGCAAAGCCAGAGTCTAACAAGGCAAAGTGTTGTGGTAAACGGTAAAGCCAGGGACTAACGAGGCGGCCATGAGGAGGTACTGGGAGGAAAAGCTTTAACACGGTGCCACTCAGTGGGTCAGTGGAATTTGAAGTCTAACAACCAACTGTACCTGCCCACCAAAACAAAGCTGTCTCATCAACATAGGCATAGGGAATCAAACCCAGGGCCCTGGCTCTGTGAGACAGAAGCGCCAAACCCCACACCTCCACGCCAACATCCTCTAATAGAGCTGTACACTCTCCACTGCATCTGTAGATCAGGATATTTCCACAAAGCACACTATCAGCCAATCATAATGAGGCTCTGAGCTCATCCTCATGTGTAAAAAGTAGCATCAACGAATTCGAGGAAGGAGGAGAAGGGGGAGGATTATGGGTCAAAATGGATGAATGCTCCTGAAAAAAACTGTAAAAAACCCAAAACAGTCGGCGTTGGTTCGTGTCTGTTTCAGCAACTCCTGTGACAGTGTGAATTAAATGAATCATGCAGAGGTAATGAAACAGCACGCCAATGCTGGTTACTGCTGAACAAACCGCTTCTAATGAGCTGTCAGCACAGCATGCCCACACACTCAAAATCGCTGGACAAGCCCTCAAAAATGTCTCCACAGGTGTGCGGTTCTCATACTCGAGAAAACTCAATATTACATTTAGAGAAATTGAAAAACAGTCCTGCAAAAATCCTACAACACATACAAGTGCTGTAGTTGCCAATCCACGTTTTAATGAACTGTCAGAGCAGTGATTCATTTATATTATGCTTGCTGCACAGACTCCCTGCAGGGGAGCGGAAGTCGCAACGCTGGGAGTACAAAACAACCAATCAAATGGAATAAGGAATGAAAGACAGAAGTCAGAATGCATTTCGACAGAAAGAGAAGGGAAGGCAAAAAATAATCATTTGTAAAACAAAATATAACACGGGGGATGTTCTGTGAAACAGATGGCGTGCAGTGGAAATTCTACAGAACGGAAGAAGAAGAAAAAACTGAGCAAACAGCTTGAGCACGAGTTAAAAAATAAAAATAACTGCCCCCAAATTCGTGGTGAGGTACCATGTGTAGGCCTTCTTCATGAACAACACTTCCCAGAAGTGCAGAGCAGCAGGGGATTGGGGCTGTGGAATGCAGAGGTGGAGGTAAGGAGAAGCAGCACGCTGCCAGAAAGGAGTAGTGATCCATGTATGCGCTGTCTCCCCGCAAGTACACCACTGTTTTAAAACCTCAGTAGAAAAGCCATCCTCCATCCTCCCCTTGCTTGGATTGTAGACTGATTGACCATCGATGGCCATTACAAACTCAGACCCTGAGACAGCCAGAGGAGGATGGGCTCTCCCCTCTTCACTCTGGCTCCTCACCAACGTTTCTTCCTTGACTTTTTCTTTGCCACTGGTGCCCTAGGCTTGCTTTTGTGGGGGTTCAGGTCAGGGTCTGCCGTAAAGTGTATTGTGACAAATGTTTTGAGAAATGCGCTATACAAATTTGAGTTGATTGACCCCCCTCTGCCAGATTACAGACTCCACCTCACCATATGCTTCTGCAGAGATTAGACTAATCCCAATTTACACCAGACCTGGGTCAAATAATTTGGTAAAATGTTAACCATTAAAATAAATGAATACATTTAAACCAGTAAACATGGTTAGTAACATTGGTTTAGTTGACAATTCTCAGGGATCTGCAGGAGTTTCTTTCAAATTTTACCAGCATCTAAAAGTATCTCAAATGCATATTTGACCTAGGTCTGATGTGCACTTCCTTTGTTCCTGCAAATGTGTGTCGATTCGTAGAGGATTAGCCTTGCAAAAAAAGCACAGGTGACATGAATTCAGGGTCACCACATATGAAATAATTAGGGATATCTGCTTGGAACCAGCTCTGTCCTCTTAGACAACGAGATGTTTGCAAAAATTTAGCAACCAAACCATACAAGAACCTCAACCCTTTGGATATCTTTACTTAAAAAGTGAGAATCACAAAAAGAAAATGAATAATAATGATACCTGTGATATTAATGACATCCAAATGTTTCATGAATTTTTTATGTTTTACCTTTTAACTGTGGAGAGCATTGTTTTAATAATTTTCTCACAGAATTATACTTTTCCTGGGCTTCATTTTCTTTTCATTCCTGATAGCGTTGCTGTAGAGTGTTCAAAAACAATAATTTCAGCCAACCTGTATTATCCATTTTACTTTGGGCTGTGATCAAATAGAATATATAAAAATAGGCACAGATTCGTATTCTAGGCCACAGTGCTGATTTCATAAGGCCACCTGTCTGTTCCTACAACCGTGATAAAAAAAACAGCTGAGAAGCACCTTCATTAAATCAGTAAAGACAGATGTGCCAGAGAAAAGCCAATAACTTCAGGCATGTTTTTTGAAGAAAAGAAACAATGAGAGAGAGAGAGAGAGATGGGGGGGGAGCAGAGGACAACGAGATAGCTATAGAATAGAGGCAGAGCATACGTAGAAGGTAGGGAAAGAGAGAGAGAGAGAGAGTGTAATGTGATATTGAGAGTTGTGGCTGGGTGATAGGAGAAAGGCACAGCCGTTTCTCCCTGAAGACGCGTTGATTAAACTGGGCCAAGGAGCACAACAGCATCAGCGGGGGTCAGTATGTGATTAACCCCACGCCTTTCTGCTCTTAATCAGTTCCTGACCTCTATCAGTTAAAACAAGGAGTCCTTGGTGGAGCTCATGCTGAGGAACCTGCAGCCACAAACAGTGTGCTATGTGCTAGTCTACCAGACTCACACAGGGACTACAGTCAGAGAGAGCACAGTCACACACAGAGACTACAGTCAGAGAGAGAGCACAGTCACACACAGAGACTACAGTCAGAGAGAGAGCACATTCACACACAGACTACAGTCAGAGAGAGAGCACAGTCACACACAAAGACTAGTCAGAGAGAGAGCACATTCACACAGAGACTACAGTCAGAGAGAGAGCACAGTCACACACACAGAGAGAGACACAGTCACACACAGAGACTACAGTCAGAGAGAGAGCACAGTCACACACAGAGAGCACAGTCACACACAGAGACTACAGTCAGAGAGAGCACACACAGAGACTCAATCACAGAGACATTCACACAGAGACAGTCAGAGAGAGCACAGTCACACACAGAGACTACAGTCAGAGAGAGCACAGTCACACACAGAGACTACAATCATAGAGAGAGCATATTCACACAGAGACTACAGTCAGAGAGAGAGCACAGTCACACATAGAGACTACAGTCAGAGAAAGAGCACAGTCACACACAGAGACTACAGTCAGAGAAAGAGCACAGTCACACACAGAGACTACAGTCAGAGAGAGAGCACAGTCACACAAAGACTACAGTCAGAGAGAGCACAGTTACACATAGAGACTACAGTCAGAGAGAGAGCATAGTCACACACAGAGACTACAGTCAGAGAGAGCACATTCTGCATGCACATACTGCATTTGAAAAGCAGTCGCAATCCTTTGAGAAAATCTGGCCCCGAGCGTGCAACAAAACCGCTTGATCTCATGTTTCTCTAAAACCTGTGTTTTGTGCTTTTCTTTCATGTTTAGTTCAATAAAGCTTTTTAATGTCACAAGTCTTTCTCTATCTGCTGTTATTGATAAGTCACTAAATCAGGGGTTCCCAAATCCTGGTCCTGGAAAGCCACAGGGTTCTGCTGGTTTTTGTTTACACCTTAAAATCAGCAACCAGTTTAGACCCAAGGGAACTATAAGTTGTGAAATCACTTGCTCTTCTCTGAAGGCTGACTGTGTGGTGTTCCCACGCAGATGTTTATGGACAAGAATGCAGCTGAGTCCCTTCAACATTAGATCGTTTCTTTTTTACTGTCAGATTGATTTAAAATGGTAACTAACAACTTATTTCCTTTTTAATTATACTTATTGACAAAGTGTTGGGGGAGGTTACTCTTATATATATTTTTCACAGGCCGGCTATGGCAACACTGGCTCTTCCTGGGATGTAAATGAATGCAGCCTGTTTGAATCCTTAAAAAAAAAAATTATAACTAGCATTTCCTTTTAATGATACAGGCTTATATATTTTTCAGTTGCTATGGCAGAAGCATAAGAATCCTAGAGAGAGAGAGAGAGAGAGAGAGAGAGAGAGAGAGAGAGAGAGAGAGAGAGAGAGAGAGAGAGAGAGAGAGAGAGAGAGAGAGAGAGAGAGAGAGAGAGAGAGAGAGAGCCAGAGAGAGCCAGAGCCAGAGCCAGAGCCAGAGCCAGAGCCAGAGAAATAGTATAAGAATGGGGGGGAAAGGGGGCCGTTATCAATCTCCCTCCATAGGGGAAATACTCCACCACGTCCAAGCAGCCCCGTCCGGGGACAGACCCACCACAGCCAGAAGGATACCAGCTACAGTCAGAGGGCAGAGGGAGTTCAGACAAGGACGTATCACTACAGCACTGCGATATGGCCAGCCTAGCATCCCGCTCTTTCCACACAACACACACAAAACACACACCACCCGTGTCTGCTAAATTAACTCTATACAGGGTCCCAGAGACACAGAGACTGACATGTTCCTACCTTCATGGGACCTTAAGTGGCCTGTCATTACTCTGTTACATTGATCTTGTTAACAGGCTTCAGCAGACAGAATCATTTCAAGGGCTCATGCAGACATTTTGGCCAAACATCAGCTGTGCTTCTAATTGTGGAGAGAGCAGGACTTGACCATTTTTTCTTTCCAATTTAAGAAAAACTATTATTTTTGTAGGCATTTGATAATAAATGAATAAAAACCCACAGAAAGGTAAGAGATGGAATGTGGTGTGTGGTATCTGAAGGTGACATGCCATTACCTGTGCAGCTGAGAAGAACCCAGTCAGTGGCTGTGCCAGAACTCATTTTCTTATTCCCTGCATAGATTCATCTATATAGAACACTATATGAAGGGTCAGGGCATGAAATAACGAGACTATTTCGGACAATGTATTGCTACAATATCTTCATTGTTTGAGCGCATTTAGCTAGTCGGAAATTGCAGCACATAAACACAACGTGAACTGCAATGAGGCATGGTGCATTATGGTACTTTTTTAGCCATAAAGGGTTCAACTTGCGGTGAACGGTGGGATATTTCTAGTGGACTGTAAAGTGGATCAGATTTGTTTCTGAGAATTCGTACAGCGCTACAAAATGTCCGACACCTGAAATAGTGGACTATATGGCATACATGGAGTGAATTCAGAGACCAGTGTTTCTCACTGTTTCCTGGCTACTCGTGGCCTTCTCTGAGGGAGGGGAGGGGGGGGGTGAGAGAGGGAGAAAGGAGGGATGAGACAGAGAGGGGGGGTGCCCAGAAACAGGCAGGGGAGATGTCCTTGAGTGTGTGTGCATGTGGAAACGGAGGGATAATCCCTTCTCAGACTGAACAGCCCGTATTCTACACCTCATGCAGCCCGCATTACACCTGGCCAGTCCTTCTCAAGCCCAGTTTCCAAAACGGATCCTAAATCACGGGGAGCTTACGCTCTTCAGCGTTCTGTCTGCAACAAGCCGTTTCTTTTTCATTAAGGCCTCTTTTGTTTGTTTTTTTCATCTTTGCTTCATTTTTTAAAGGGCAGGTGAATTCTGTTGTGAAAACAATACGTTTCCTCTGCAGGCCGAGATGAGAGAGAGAGGTAGAGGGAGGGAGGGAGGGAGGGAGGGGGGAGAGGGGAGAGAGAGAGGGAGAGAGAGAGAGAGAGAGAGAGAGAGAGAGGGGGGGAAAGAGAGAGAAAGAACAGGATCCCAGCCTGACAGCCAGTTGATTTGAGCCCAAGACTTTCACACTTGGCACAAACAATGCAGATTCATGGCAGTAGGCAATGGGGGGAAGTTATCCTGTAGCTGAGAAACACACACAAAACAGAGCACAACTGTATAAAGTAGCATGAGCGTATACTAAGAATTACTGAGTGGTGTCACTGCTCTAGACACAGTAACAGCGATAACACCCACATGCTGGAGAAGGGAGGAGCTTCACTGACCATTGCAAAGCTCTGTGGTCAGGAAGGCTGCAAATATCAACTCTTAATAGAGTGTGGGATATGCTCATGTTTACAGTGTGCTTTGCCAGGTGGTCAGGTGGATAAAGGAAACTGAATTGATTAAGTGACAGTAAGAAATCATTCGCCTTCTCTCACTATGCACCACTGGCATGGAATGGGTTACAAGAGCTTTTAGATACCCTGATTTCACCTAGTGAATTTAAATCCCTGATACAGAACTCTTTGCAGGAAGAGTGTCATTGTTTTATGTAGACTGGGCCCCCATGGATAACATGTTGTATTACCTCCAATCAAAGCACTTTAGTATCATGTGTGTTTTTATGTTTTTATGTATGATATACTGTATGTTTTATTGCTGCTGTTGTCTTGGCCAGGTCTCCCTTGTAAAAGAGATCCCGTATCTCAATGGGACTTCCTGGTTAAAAAATAAAAAAATAAAAAATTGTGGATCAGACTGCTCTGCAGGCTAGCCTAGAGACAGCGAGATAGACTTTGTGATGTCACTTCCTGTGGAGTCAAAATTCCAGCTGCTCACCCTCGACGGGGGTCAGTGAGAGGCCAGTGATCTCACACACACACACACACACACACACACACACACACACACACACACACACACACACACACACACACGGGTGACAACTACATTTCTCAATGACATTTGCTGGTGCTTTTTTCTTTTTCCCCCTCATTAGCCTTTCAACCTCGTTGCCTATTTCACAGCTCAGAAAACATCCCGCTTGCCAGCAGGAGCCTCCTGACTGAAGTGAGACTGTGTTACAGGCCACCAGGGACAACTCCCCCCACCCACACACCCACACACACACACACACACACACACACACACACACTGTGGGGGCAGACTCGGTGTGCTCAGCGTTCAAAAGCCCAGTGCCTCTGGGGTTAACGTGTGCTAACACTGCTCTGGAGCACATGGAACTGTCAGAGGTGCTGAAGCTCAATGGAAGCTTGCAGCTCAATGGTGGAGCACATTTAACCACTCCCACTTAGTGCTCTCTACATGAGCCCACATCCTCTGAGCGTCTGAATGAGTAGGGTCATGGACATATGCTGACTGTGTCCTCATTCAACACATTTAAATAGGTCAAATAAAGACCTTCATCAATAATAAGAAGGACTTAATTGAGCCAGCTCTACCTTCAATTCTAACGTGTGCATGTTCTCTTAATTACATTTTCTTGTCAATTTCCTCCCAGTTTTCTGAATGGGCATGATACTACCCACAGCAAGTGCTTTTAAAGTATAATATTAATTTGATCTTGCATGACTTCGTCTTCTCTCCCGGCAACTGCTGTTAGGCTGTCCTTTGGGAAATATCTAAACTACATTTTTCCATCTAGGTCATGACTGTAGAATAACACGACTCTACAGTGGTGAGACAATATGGAGCCACTAAACAGGCACACAATCTGCCTGAGCATGCACTGTGTGCGCACACATAAACACACACACACACACACACACACACACACACACACACACACACACACACACTTGTACACATACACACACATGTACATGTACACACACAAATACACACACACATACACACACAAACACACATATAAATACATACACACACATACACATGTACACACAGACACACACATACACACACCACACATACACACTAACATGCACAACGCACACACAAAAATACACATACACATAAAACAGTTCTCTCCCTTACACACACACACACACCTACACTCCCCCTCTCCCCCCTCACACACAAGTTATATCCCACCCCTTGTAGAGCAATAAGCACATCTCCATGCAGGCATCAATATTGATTTAAGTGAAGAGCTGAGCCGTATAAACGATACATTCCGTAGCCCCCAATTAGCATAAATGGCACACGGAGCTGGAATCATTTGGAGGATTTTAATATACAGGATTATTCCCGCTGAAAATCATGTCTCTTTTCATTCTCCCTTTGGTCTTTTCCAATTGTAGTCAGGCACTTAAGGAGACATTAATAGAAGGAAATACCAATCCATGCCTAGCTACAGCAAAGGCGGTAATTGAGCATACGCTAAGAGGCTTTTTAACAAGCGACTGAAGAACGAGGAGCGGATTTTAAACAGACAGAAGGCCGCTTTCGCAGCAGTGCACAGAGCACACGGGACCTACTGAAGACAAATGGCCACACATACAAAAATAGACACAATATGGAATTTGGAAGGGGACAATAGAGCAATTCATTTAAAAGTATCCAAAACATCGAGAAAAAAAGCATTGAATCAAAACCTAAGTAAAAATACTTTTCAAAGACAGCACCACCGCAGAGCAACCGAGGGGTCTGAGGAAGTTTTATTTTAAAACCAGGCTGGTGTTTTTTTTTACGTGTAATTAAAAACACTGCCAATTCTTGTTGCATATTTTTCCATTGCAGTTACTGAGTAATAACCTCTTATTACCAAGTTAGTTACGATATAACTAAACAGGTATAGGTGCAACTTAATGTAAAGTGTTATCACACTTGTTTTTGTTAGAGTAGCATTATAAGGTTTGCTTACGAGTACAACCGTTTCCCCTGATCTGTTCTGCAGTCCCTGCTGGGCCCGGTTCTACACCCTTAATGCACACGGAGCTTAGAGAGGAAACGTGGACGGGAATGAGAGCTCAGAGCAGACGAAGCGGGCGCTTCGGACGCCCGCAGGTGGGCACCAGAGTGCTAATAAAACCGACACACATTATTTGGACACACAACAACCATAGTTTGATTGGCTAAAGAGCCTCTCAGACTAAGCTGATGGGTGACAAGTGTTTTGGTGCAAAATGGCTGCCGAGCATCACCACTGAGTCCTGTGCTTCACATAACATTAACGGTGGTCAAAGCACCCCCTGACTACAAAGTGCTTTGAGATCTATGACAGGTGCTACAGTATATAAATACAATTCATTATATTCATCCTCTATCTCTCTCTCGCTTAAATACACACACACACACACACACACACCAATCTGCACCTTTCAGCGAGTATCCATTCAACATGATGCACCCCACATGGTCACAGGTCATAGACAATCCCATACACATGCTGGAAGATCTGCATAATTCACACTCAGCTCACGCATTCAACACTGAGCTATGCATTCAAAAAATTTGTTTTTGCTTCCAACAGTATCCCCAAACGGGCGAAGTAGTAGAAAACATCGACACGTGAACATTGCCGCCGAGTGCGATGATTGCATTTTGCTTCATTAGACAGATGGGTCCTCCCTGCTTCCCCGCAGTCTCCCATCTGTGAGCAACGTGTTGGGAGAGCGAGGACTCACACTGAGTCACTGGCTGGGCCAATTAGAGGCTGCTAAATGGATGCGCTATAAGCAGGCCCTTAAAACCCACCTTGGTTTATTTTAAATGATCTGAAGATTAAATAAACACACTCAAGAGGACAGAGCGCAAACCCGCGGAGGGGAACACAATACGCAGCGTGCCAATGAGGCGAGTCTCCGTCAGCCCCCTCCCTGTGTAAACACATCCTCTGACACGGACATAAATGTTTACATCGGGGTAATTTATGCGCAGAGAAGTCAAACCGCTCTTCTGACACCAGACACTTGTGAGAAACGTGTGCGTCAGGCCGAGGCCCAGCAGTCCTTCCTGTGTTCTTCCGTCCCATCCCATTCAAGAGAAGGACACGAAGGCCTGTTCATATTCTTTTATAAATATGAAGCTCCAGGGAAGTGTTTGTTTGGGTGTGCCCAAAACTTACTGCAGGGCTTGGGTTTGATTTAATACCAGTCAAACTGCTCTGGGTTTTTGCAGGGCGTGGACGTTTTACAATAACTGCAGTAAATGAGTAAAACAACAGCAGCAGGGTGAACTGGCGGTGAATTTAGTCGGTCTCCTCACAACTTTGAAATGGGTGTTATATCCAGCAACTGACCAAGGGGGTGTTCTTGCTCAGCCAGCGTTAGCTGGAGCTGGCTGCTTGGAATGTTACACTGCTGAAATTCAGGATGACACAGTGTGCTGTGCGGTGAATTTCCTCGATCATCATTTCAGAGAATAAGGAGAGGAGAGTTGTCAACCATGTGTTGACGCTACCGTAACGCATCATTTACAATTTATTCCCTCACACACCTAAGAGAAAGGTTATCCGGTCAAATTACTTGAATTACATTTGTTTGAATTTGGAATAAGTTAGATAAAGGAAAATGGCTTTCAGCTGTTCTTTTTAAATATACATTCAGTTTATCCGGAAGCATATTGAAACTTCCACAATTTAAGGGGTAAGGATTTTTAATTTTTTGTTTTAATTAGCTAGTTTCAGCATGTGGCACCTGAGGGAATATAAATAGGTATTATAACCTGTATTATAAACGTGGATACGGTCTTGATTGACCGTTGTTGGTCATTACAAATTCAAACCCAGAGCTGGCCAGAGGAGGATGGGCTCCCCTTCCTGAGTCTGGTTCCTCCTACGGTTTCTTCCTATTTGTTCCACCAAGGGAGCTTTATTCCTTCCACCATTGCCCTACCTTAAAGCGTATTGTGACAATTGTCTTGTGAAATGTGCTATACAAATAAATTACATTTGACCTGATTTTGGTTTGAACAGCCGTTCACTGTCCACCTGTGCTCACCTGTATGTGTTTCTTGTGTTTGCTCTCAGGTGCTGCTGTCTGGACTGATAGGAGTGGTGTCCTGGAAGAGGCCTCTCTCATTGGTGGTGAGTGTCTGTCTGGCCCCTCCCAGTGCTGATCCTTGTATTACAAGTTATTCCTACGTCTCACGTGGATATGACAGGTTTGTGTATTTGCAAAGCATAATGGAAACAAGGTGGGTATACGACACCTATACCTGCTTATCACTAGGACTACACCACTGACTGTACCCCTTTTAGACTCATAAACTCTTTCAGAGTTGAGATTTTTATTGTATAACTTATCTCCTGGGATATGTTTCATATCAGCAAAAAGTCACTGTTCTACATACTGCTGCTTCTGTGCGTGTGCACACACACATGCACACAAACACACACACACAGTATGACAGACGGCAACGCTTCAATATATTTAGTTCTGCAAATCGTACCTGTTCCCTAGGAGTATCAGGAGAGCAAAGTAAAAAGTTGGCATTCTCACTATAAATAAAAAAAGAAGAATTTCTCCTGATAAAAGAAATGTGACCGATAACAAGAAGATGTGCCTTTATTTCTAACAAAGTCTATTCATGTTCTATTCTAGGGGCAAACACAAAATCCCAATTATGACTGCACCATCCCAATGCCTTTGGAGGGAACACTATGCTGAACTGTAAATACAAAGTTATAACGATCACCTAGCAAAGGCCCATTTCTTTCAGAACTAAACACCGTAGGACAGGGCTGGACTGGCTATGCTAAAGCACATGGGTAATTTTGTATGGACCTCCTATGTGCTGTTTTTTCGCATAGTTGGTCTCAGCTTTTTCGCGTAGCACCCCCGGGGACAGAAAATGGGGCTGGATGGGCAGGGCAGGGCCTAAGTAGCCCTGCCGTAAGCAAAGCACATGGGTAATGTATGGCCTCTATGTGCTGTTGCATAAGAAAGGAGGAATACAACACCACTCAGCAATCAGCTCATGTGGACGTGGAAACTGCCAGCTCTAGCATCATTACAGAAAATCACATAAATACTTGTTGGGCTCGGATCTGGCGACTGAGAAGTCCATGACATATGGGTGACGTGTCACACTCCTCAAACCATTGGGCAACCACTCATACTCTGTGGACAGGGGCATTGTCATTTTGAAATACACTCCTCTCTGCAGGAAAGAAATGCTGTAAGACGGGGTGAAGATGATCACTCAGTACCAGTAAGTAACGCTTGGCCTCAACCTTGCATTCTAAGCTCCACACCATTACAGGACCACCAGAACCATTCACTGTTGGAACACTGTTCTCTGTTCACTGCTATACGGCTGTGTCTTGCGCATGTTCCTGCAACCCTGTGACCTGTTACCTATTGGCTTTTCACTTTTTAAATGTATTGGGAGGGGGAACAGCAGTCACAGAGCACACCCTGCCCCCCTACAAAAGTAAAAGCAGAGCTTTCATCAACTTTTACTGCTCAAGAGATCTAATGAGCAGTGACCCTGCGCACCCTTCTCTGTACAGACTCTGAGTGAGAGACATTCTTCACCAGGAATCAATGGAATCAATGTGTTCCCCTGCTCATGCGTGTGCCAGTCCGATCGATACAGCCATCTGCTTTGAGCAAGGTCCAACCGCCAGCCCGCCGGGCCATGTGACCCTGGAGTGCAGATGCACAGGGTCATGTGTAAAGCAAACACACGGACAGAGGAGAAGCAGATTATCAAGCTGTTTGTGGGTGGGGGGGGGCAGCCTTTCGGAAATTCATTAATCAATTCACAGGAAATGTTTTCCGACCACTACCATTGAAAATAACAACACAACACAACTTTAAAATAATAACCACAAACACGTACCAATCATAAAATACAGTATAATGAACTGTGTTTTTATTTGAGGTCATGTTTCCACTGTTTATTTATGGATCAAAAGCAGCAGACAGACGCTCCTAACCGCCCCCGTCCATCGCAGGAAGGCCAAGACCAGAACAGTATAATGAACCATTTGTGCAGAACAATAATCATATTCACTATTCATCTGTCTTTACTTTATAATTTCATTCTTTTACTTCTTCATTTTCCAGTTACTTATCCGCAGCGTTCGTTTGGCGCTCACCGACGGCTCCCCATCCCAAAACTGCCGATCTGCATTCTTGTACAAGAATTAGATCCTCTGCTAAATCCAATTAAAACTCAGCGGTTGCAGCTGTGTCCACGGCAAGCGTGCTAAAAAATGAGGCAATTAACAGCAAGATAGGCCCCTCATTTCTCTGTGCAAACTCTCTAAGTGCACCCTGTACTCGTCATCATAATGGCAAAGAATCAAGACAAAAGCAGAGAGGATCGTTTGTTTGTTTTATTGATATTAATAACAGCTGAAAACTCCCCCCCAAACCCCCACAGCATATTCTCTGGCCTGATAAGGAGCAGTGGATAACTCATCCACCCAAAATCCAAACAAACACCTTCTTTATACCCCCGTTCATTGGGGATCTCCTTATCGCCAGCATGTCTGCCGTCGCCAAGAAATTTTAATAACAATTGACTCTTCAGTGAAGCACGCTCGCTTAACAATGTTTAATTTAATCTGCGCTCGCCGGTGTACCTCCACGGAAGGATCATCTCCATTAGCATGTGTATACTCTGGCACACGAGGGAGAGCGTGCCAGGATTAATCCTCACACACAAAGAAACGTGAATGAGGGACAAGCAGCACTGTACATCCTGCGCACGGTGCAATAAATCTTGATCTAGTAAAAAAAAAAAAAAAGAAGGAATATCTGGCTATGATATTAATATGATAATGTGGCAAGAGGGAGGTGTTCCAGTAGTCAAAGAGACGGGGAAGCCAAACACTGGCCTACCTCTCCACAACACCAGGTGCTGTCAGACGTTCTCCATAGCAACATCACCGTGCCTGACTGGGGCGATTGCTACAATGTTACTCAGTACTAGGGGTTGAGGTCAATTCGATTTTGATTTGATTCCCCAGTAAGGCGCTCAACAGATTACCTGTTGAGTGCATCCACAATATCTTTATGGTTAATAAGCACCATGGATGGTTATCTTCAACAGTCTTAGACTCCTCCATAAGGCAGGAATGTCTTAAGCAAAAACCTCCCACCTGTACATAGATAGAGACCCACGCAAAGACCAAAACAAAATATACAATAAAAAATAATTGAAAAATCAGTTGGTAAACTATGGCTCTATAAATAATTATTAATCCACCAGGGAAGAAACAGGCAACAAACTGTACAATCACCAGGATTTGTTTATTTCTATCAGGAAGATTTTTTTAAAATAAATAAATGTGTACAAACATATACGTATATAATATACATGTAACAAACTGAAATTGTATAGAACAGTGTTTGAATAGTGAAGGGTTCTGGTGATCCTGTAAAGATGTGGGGTGCATTTTCCTGACATTGTTTTTTTAAATTATTATTATTTTTTTTTTTTTTTTGTTTCTGATTTTCTCCCATTTTCTCCCAATTTGGTAGCCAATTAGACCCGCTATTTTTTACGTCAATCCCCCCCTAGTAATGTGAGTTCGCTGCCGTAGTCCTGCGACCGGTAGTGACGAAGGCGAAGTGACGCCTCTTCCGAGACGTCACTCGCCAAGCCGTCGACCGAACCCCGGTACTTACAGGGCCACTATACGCAGCGAACGTCACGTCGGCTTCCCTCCCCCCTCCCTGGGGCGGACAGCCAATCGCCGCCCGCTGGTGGCACTCCCGGCCAAAGCCGACACTTGGCGAGACGGGGAATTGAACCCCGGTCTCCGTGGCCAGCGTCGGACGTTGTAACCACTGGACCACGCGGGAGGCCCCCTGACATTGTTTTGTACTCATACCCTTAAAAGGTCAGGTCGATGCCAATCATTATTTAAATGGTACGGAGAGATCATCATCAGCCCATGCTAGAGCATTTCTTTCCTGCAGAGAGGAATGTCTTTCAAGATTCCCCTGTTCACAGAGCCTGAGTAGTTACCCAATGGTTTAAGGAGTGTGAGACTGACATTATCCATATTTCATGGCCTTCTCAGTCACCAGATCAGAACCTAAAGGAGAATTTATGGGATATTCTGGAATGACGCCTGAGACGGTGTTTACCACTTCCATCAACTGAGTTGATTGATTTTTTGGGGAAGAGTTGAGTAATAATCCTCCTGCAGAATTGAAGATGCTGTATGCACCATAACTCCATAACCATGTTATGGTGAATACTGGCCATACTGGCCAAACGTGGTAGCCCAACCCCCTATTGCGTATCTTTACTTTTTTATATATATATGCACACACACAGTGGGTATAAAAAGTATTCACCCCCATTTATTGCCACTGCAACACAAAATACTCAATAATGTCAAATAAAAAAACAAACTCTAACGCTTTTTCTAAATTAATTACAAATTAAAAAAACAGACAATAATTGATTGCATTTGTATTCACCCCTTTTGCTAAGTCACACCTAAATAAACTCTGGTACAATAAATTGAGGTCACATAATTATTTGATTGTCCACCTCTGTACAATTAAGGTTTTTCAAATTATTTCAAATTAAATACACCTGTCGGTGTGAGGTCCCACAGTTGGTTAGTGCATTTCCAAACAAGAGTTTAATTATGAAGACCAAAGAACATTCAAAGCAAATCAAAGAAAATGTTCTTCAAAATCATCAATTAGGGGAAGGATATAAGAAGATTTTGAATATCCACGGAGCACCATTAAGTCCATCAAAAAGAAATGGAGAGAACATGGCACAACTGTGAATTTGAACAGGCTGCCCTTGTTAGGGAGACCACCAAGAGGCCTATGGAAACTCTGACGGAGTTACAGTCTTCCATGGCAGAGATGGGAGAAACATGTGCATGGGACAACAATATCGTGGACGTTTCACAAATCTGGAAGGGTGACAAAAAGAAACCATTGTTGAAGAAAACACATGAAATCTCACCTAGAGTGTGTCGGAAGGCATGTGGGAGATTTTCAACCAAAGTGGAGGAAGATTCTATGGTCTGATGAGAACTTTTTGGCCTCAATGTTATGTGCTATATTTGGTGCAAGCCTAATACTGTGCATCATCCCAAGAACCATATCCCTACTGTGAAACATGGTAGCAGGAGCCTAATGCTATGGGGATGCTTCTCTGCTTCAGGGACTGGAAACCTTGGCAAAATGGATGGAGCAAGATATAGACAAATCTTGGAGGAAAACCTGCAGCATTCTACAAGAGACCGGGGACTTGGGAGAAGATTTATATTATATTTATATATTTATATTTTATAATGACACCAAGCATAAAACAAAGGCCACATTGGAGTAGTTTAAAAACAGAAAACAGTTTAAAAATGTCCTGGAGTGGCCCAGCCAAAGCCCAGAATTCAATCCCATTGAGAATCCGTGGAAAGATTTGAAAATTGCTTTTTACCACCAGTCCCCATCCAACCTGATGGAGGTTGAGCAATTTTGCAAAGAAGAATGGACAAAAATTGATATGCAGATATGCAAAGCTGGGAGAGACTTACCAAATAGACTCACAGCTGTAATTGCTGTTAAAGGTGCTTCTACTAAGTATTAAGTCATGGAGGTGAATACTTTTTTATTTGACATTATAAATATATTTTGTGTTGATATTTTGTGTTTGTGTTGAGAAATCCCAAATAAATCAATTTTGATGGGGTGAATACTTTTACTTTATACTCACTATATATATATATATATATATATATATATATATATATGTATGAATACAGTTCAAGTGTATGGCTGCCCCAGCTAGCCAGGAGACTGAGGATCAAAGGCATTTTCTGATCTGAACACCAGTACTTGTCCTCAATTGTCCTGTACAGCTTCTTCCCTAGGCCACAGAGGCAGATTTATGCAGCAGTTGACGCCTCTGGCATCTTGTAGTTTAATCTCCCAGCTGAACCCTCTGGCTCCTTTAATTTAAAACCCTCTCTGGGAGGGGAAATGGAGGTGGCAAAAGGCCGGTTCATCAATACAATCAGGCAGACAAGATTTACCCAGTTTCCTCAATAAATAAATACATAAATGAATACATACATTTACAATCTGATTGTCCTGTTTATCATATTAACAATTTTACAAGTTTGGGAGAACGCCAGATGTCACACAATCGCTCACCGCATAAAACTAAATGGGGGGGAATCATCGAGCCAATTTTAAGTGCTGGTTCCCAGATGGCTGTGGTTGCCGTGGTACCCAGGGTGTGTGTCTGGGTGGTTACCCTGGGAAGCTGCTGTTTGTTACTGTCACAAAAGTCTGTAACGGCGAAACAAAGACAACTCCTGAGAGCACAAATTACACAAGCAAACAGCAAGAACATCAGAACCCTCCTAAAGCTTCAGAGCAAGCCCCACACAAGCACCATCGTCTGTTACACCTCCCTCTTTCTTCTGAAGATATATTTAAACTGACAAGGTAAATACACCCATAAAACAGCTCTCTCCCTTACACACACACATCCTGTTTACATGACAAGCCTTCATAACAGCGCTGTCTGTAATCGGATCATATTTAATCAGAGCGCAGTGAGAACGTGATTTAAAATTAAATTTAAAGATTCAAAGACGGCGAGGAGGAGGAGAACCTTGGAATATCGATAGAGTGCAGTGAAAATAATAATCGCCACAATTTAAGACTCGGAGACTAGGTGGTAGTTTGTTTACACTGGCTGGATAACCCCCCCGGCACACACAGTGTAGAATGCAGAGCAGATGGAGTGATGATTTATCCCACATCAATTCTATGCAAGGTGGGGGTGGGTCCCCACAGGAGAACACAGCGCTAAAAAAAGCTCTAATGGCCGCAAAATACATTTATGATTGTTACAGGAGATTCATTCAATACCTCTACTACTACTACTATTACTACTGCCACAAGACCAATAAAGCATAAGAGTGGTCACATTATATTTTCATATCGAATCTAATTTCAAATCTGCATTCAAACAGCATTTTAATAATACAATGGCGTGCCCATAAGATAACCCAATGGCGATTTCAATGGCCAAAAATACAATAGACATTTATTTTTTAGCAGCCTACCCTATTCTCTGAAGATGTTATGTTGTTTGTTTTCATATTTACCACTTTTCGCAAATATATTCTACAATGGGAAAGATTATCTGCTTTTTCAAAGCACCCGTGTAAGCAGGTATCACTTTAAACTAGGCAAAAATGAGGCTTCAGTTAAAACGCAGTTAATACATTACTGTTATTTGCACTGGAGCCCATAAAACTTGGGTCGCACGATGTAAGGACAAATTGACGTTTCCGGGCAACATTGAAGAGGTTTTTAAAGTAACGAAAGAATCCGCCAGCGCTCAACAATTTTTCCGCGATGAATATTTAATGCAACTCAAATGTTACGTGGAAGCCCCGCATTATTTCAGCCGCTATCCCAAGAACAGATTCCAAAAAGGGTAACAGTCAGACAAAAAATATCAGACAAATTTGGGTAGAATAAAGACTAAATGGTTTGAAATAAAAGAGCACCCCAGTATTTGTCATGTAGAGCAGTGCGGCCAGATATCTGGGACAACATATATATATATATATATATATATACATATACAGTATATATTGTATATAAATATATATTCTTTCCAAATTTGGCCCTGAATCAGAAATAAGACACATTTATCCAATTTCATTCATCTCATGAACACCCTAAAGGCATCTAATTAAACCTCCAATCACTGATAATCTCCAATTAAAAGGTTCTTTAAGATTATGATAAATAAATAAATGAGTAAAACGAGCAGCAGATGCTAGGCCTCCTGCCCACAGAGGGGTTCCGGCCCCTCAAGCCCACCTCATTTGTAGAGCGTAGTGCCACACGTGCGATGAGTGGGCTGCCACACTGCTTCTAGCGTACCCCACAACCAGATGGGACAGTTTAAGAGTGGAGAGGGGCATCGCCATCCACACCTCCACACAACCCCCCACACACCCCCCCACCCACACACACACACACACAAACAGACACTCAGACACGACCAATTAAAGCAGCGTTAGAGTATACACTCCATTCTAGAATGGTGTATTTCTGATGTGCTAATCATCTTGAGAGGATCAAACGATTTTTGTATTTTTCCCTCTGTCAAACCATAAATGCAAACAGCTCTTTCACAGTCTTCCTTCTCCCTTTTATTGTTTCTTTAAAAAAATGACATTTAACGAGCTAATTTAATTCTCTGAGGCTGTGCTTCAAGAGGAGGCATTGGGCCGATAGGCACCTCCTGCTGAGCTGTCTTTGCGACAGAACCCTGAGCTAAAGCCGCTAATTGGCTAATTTTATGAATGATTGGCGGATCCATTTGGGAACTTCGCATCTCAGCCGGGCCAGGGGTCCAAATCGGGTGTGAGCTGGAACAAGGACTCCCAAATCCACAAAAGCGAGAATGATGATTTGAACATTTTATTTTAATTTATTTCTAACTTTTCTCCCAATTTGGTTGCCAATTATACCCTCTATTTATTTCAATTCCCCACCGCCCGTTCGCCACCCGTCCTCCGGGAGTGAGACACACATTCCTGGCCAATTGTTCCTGCCTCTTCCGAGACGGAAATTCTTCCACGGACGCCTTTACCTTCTCCTCGACAGACTCGTGCCGGAGGCGGACAGCCAAATGCCGCCTCCGATGGGGCTGATGACCAGGGTCGGTCTGGTAGAGACGTGGGTTTCGAACCGCGTCCCTGATGTGCCCCAAAGTGTGGTGCGTTAGATCTGCCGCCCCGATTTGAACATTTTACATTTATATTTATATATTTAGCAGATATCCAGAGCGGCCCACATACTTGAAGATTCGATTTTTGGTTGTTAACCACCAAAACAATCGAAACAGTCATTGTAAAAAATGCCATAATAAACAATGTCACGCATAACCATCACAGTGAAAGGGAAATATTAATAGTCCATAGAGCCGTAACATTAATTTTAGAGGCTGAAGCCCAGGAGAGAGAGAGGCTGGGTGGATGGACCCAAGACGCAGTTTGAGGAGGTGAGTTTCTACGTTGCCACAGCGATACACAGGTGAAGCTTTTCTGTCGGTTTCTGTCAGGTAGGGATTTCTCCTCCTCAGCCCTTTTTTTTTAAATAGACCTTTTCTCCCCATTTGCAATGCCCAAAAGCTGTATTCATCAAATCGGGAGAGTGTAGACAAACACATGCTCTCCTCCAAATCATGTGATATCAGCCGCTGCTTCTTCTTTTCACACCACAGTCTACGTTTTGTGTGCAGCTTTGTACAGGCAGAATGTGGGTGGGCGAGCGATTAACCAGTGGGGGCGCTATGACAAGATATGGACAACCCAGCCAACCGGATCCCTCTGTCCCTGGGCGACGCTAACGCCAATTATGCTGCCAATTTAAGCCTCGCCTCCTGCACTCCTTCAAATTATAAACGGAGAATAAAGGCACAACCCTCCTCAGTGTTACATTCTGAGCTGGATTCTGGGGTCTATACATTTTCTTCTCACAGATATGATCTTTTTTTAAATCCTCCATGGAGTGTAAAAATTAATCAAAAAAAAAAAAACAGTTTGAAAGACAAGCGTTTCAAGCGAGTGGATGTTGCAAGAATGATCTGTTTTAAGGCAGAGTCGTGGGGGGGTGATGAGGGACAGAGGCTTGTATGATTCTTGCTGTTCACCGGAGGGGAAATTCGTCTCCATGGAAAGATGAACAGATGATAACCAGATCACCCAGGACAGAAATGATGAGGATGGTGTGCGAGCAGCCTCGGGGTGCCATGGGGCATGGGGGTGGGGTTGGATGGGGTCTGGGATTGGGGGACAGGATAAAAATGTGTAAGTGGGCAGTATTTTTAAGCTTTCTCCTTAGCGTCAGCTCTGCCTGAACGTGATAAGAGGATGTCAGTATAAATGAAAACAGCCCTCCGCTCAAAATATGAAATGCACAGTCAGTCAGTACAGCCAGAGCGCTCCATCCCAGGGGCACCGCCATTCCTCCTTTGTTGGGGCCGTCACGCCGCAGGTGCTGAGTCGTTTGGAGTGTTTCCGCGCTGATACCGTTGCGGGGGCGACCCGGCACACATCGGCGTGAGTGTTACAGAACCTCGGGCGCGGATTTGGAGCGGGCGCCCTTCTGACGCCTCCGGCTACAGCCAGGGCGCTTTTGAATGCACTTGACTTCCTGCCTGTGGGTTGCCATGGGGAAAGAAGGCAAATGGGAAGCGTCCATACTGGCACATTCAGGCGCTTCCCACAGAACAAGGGGCGATACGACGGAGACAGTTACATATTCGCCCTCCTTTCTGTCAGCGCTCGAGCTGGAGGCCCGAAAGGCCAGCGCTGTAAACCCTCCCGATTAAAGAGCATCAGAGACACAATAACGCAGTCAGTCCCGGGACCACTTCCTCCTGAATACGCCTGAGAAACCATTTCAGCAGGAGATGAGAGACACTGCTTCTGGGAGAGCTCTTTCTCTCTCTCTCTCTCTCTCTCAAGCACAATCAGAGTTTCTCGTGTGTGTGTGTGTGTGTGTGTGTGTGTGTGTGTGTGTGTGTGTGTGTGTGTGTGTGTGTGTGTGTGTGTGTGTGTGTGAGCATGTGTGTGTGTGTGTGCGTGCGTGTCTGCATCTAATGTCAGACAGGTAGAGCACGTGTGGGGCTCCACTACGTCTGCAGAAATGTTAATGAATGCAGGAGTCAGAGAGAGAAAGAGAGAAAGAGAAAGGGAAAAGGATTCTAAAGAGAGGGGGAAAGGCCACTGTGTGCCACTCAAGGAACAGCTTTTTTAAATTCTAATACAGATCTTTTTTTACAGCTTTCTTATTGTAATGTATCCAAAGCCACCTTTGCTTTTTTATTTTTTTAAACTTCCGACACATAATAATTCAGCACATTGCCTCTCTCCTGCTCACATGCAAAATGGACTTCTCTATTTAATTTTCTATTTAATTTAAGTGCTCAGGGCTCCCTGGGAAAAAGGAGGATACATTATTCAGGGCCTCCAACATCAGATGTGCGCACACACACACACTCTCACACTCACACACACACACACACTCTCTCTCTCTCTCATACACACACACACACACACACACACACACACACACACACACACACACACACTCTCACAGACACACACACACACATACAATCTCACACACACACACACTCTCTCTCTCTCGCACTCTCTCTCTCTCTCACACACACACACACTCACAGATACACACACATACAATCACACACTCACACACATACATTCAACAACACACACAAAACACACTCACACTTTCTCATAGTTACGCACACACACTGCTGAACTGCTCCATCACATCACAATGAAGTTCCTGCTTTGAGTCACAAGCCTTAGATATTTCTTAGGTCTTAGGTAGCACCTTCACAAACTCTGATTAATCAAAAGAATCAAGGTATCAGGACAAAGTTTGGGGTAAAAAGAGCATCAAACCCCCTATGACCTTAACGCCTCACTCTGCAACTGGACCCTGGACCTTTTAACAAACAGACCTCAGACTGTCAGGCTGGGCAGCTGCACTTCCTCCACCTTGACCCTGAGCACAGGTGCTCCTCAAGGTTGTGTTCTGAGTCCTGTCCTATACACCCACGACTGTGTGCCTGTCCATGTATCCAACACCATCATTTAATTCACGGACGATACCACAGTGGTCGGCCGGATCTCCCACAACGATGAGACGGCCTACAGAGAGGAGGTCCAACACTTGGTGACGTGGCGCTCCAATAACAACCTTGCCCTCAATGTTAAAAATGATTTTGGATTTCGGGAAGTCCAATAAACGCAGACATAAGCCCCTTTTTATCAATGGGGCTGAGGTAGAGCGTGTGTCAAGTTTCAGGTTCCTGGGTGTCCATATCTCTGTGGACCTGACTTGGACTCTAAACACCTTCTCTCTGATAAAGGTGGCCCATCAACGCCTTTATTTCTTGAGTAGGCTGAAAAGGGCCCACCTGTCACAAAACACCTAGCAAACTTCTACTGCTGCACTATAGACTATATATAGTGGTTCTGTGTGGCTCAGTTGGTAGAGCATGGCGTTGGCAACGCTTTTGATCATTTTGGTGAGCTGGCTTTCCTTGGTTTGGGTTGTGGGTTCAATTCCCACTGGGACCACATATACTGAAAAAAGTATGCATTCACTACTGTGAATGCATATCGCTTTGGATAAAAGCGTCTGCTAAATGGCATATATTATATTAGAAAGCATCCTAATGTGTGCAGTGTGGTATGGCAACTGCACTGCTGCTGACCAGAAGGCACTGTAGCGGGTAGTAAAAAACGCAGAGCACATCATTGGCACCCAGTTACCTGTTATTCAGGATATTTATGTGAAACGCTGTATGCGGAGAGGGCGTAACATCACCCATGACCCCCACCCACCCCAGCCATAGACTGTTCGATCCCCTGCCAAGTGGGAAACGTTACAGGTGTCTCAGGGCTCGAACCACCAGGCTCAGAAACAGCTTTTTCCCCAGGACTGTTATTCAGCTGAACTCAGCATACCTCTAACCTCACCTCACCTCACCTCACAACTTCACCATAGCACCTTACATCTTGCACTGCCATGAATACACTACTGGTCAAAAGTTTTAGAACACCCTCATTTTCCAGTTTTTACTGAAATTTAAGCAGTTCAAGTCCAGTGAATAACCTGAAATGTTACAAAGGTAACCGGTAAACTGCCAGAGGTAAAAAAACAAAAAACGTTTAGGTTACCAAAAACTGAAAAATAATGTACATTTGGCACTTGGAAACTGGAGGAAACTCTGACAGGAAGAGGTCTGGCAGACCCAAAGTCACAACAAAATCAGAAGACAAGTTTCTGAGAGTCAACAGCTTGCATGATAGGCAGCTCACAGGACAACAGCTTCAAGCACAGCTTAACACTGGTTGAAGTAAGGAAGTCTCAGTTTCAACTGTGAAGAGAAGACTTCGAGCTGCAGGTTTGACAGGTCGAGTGGCAGTAAGAAAGCCATTACTAAGATGGCAAAATAAGAAAAAGAGGCTTGCCTGGGCCATGAAGCACTGCCAGTGGACTACTGAAGACTGGAAGAAGGTCTTATGGACTGATGAATCAAAATTTGAAATCTTGAAATTTTGAAAGGTTTTTGTAGGCCGTCGAGTAGGCGAAAGGATGGTTCCTCAGTGTGTGACACCATCTGTCAAACATGGAGGAAGAAGTATGATGGTCTGGGGCTCTTTTGCTGGATCCAGAGTCAGTGACTTGCACAGAGTGACTGTTAACCCACGTTAACCCATTACTTGTTCCCTGAAAATGACCCTTTTTATAACATTATAACCTAAACTTTTTTTTTAAACCTCTGGCAGTTTACCACCGGGCTTGAACTGCTTAAATTTCAGTAAAAACTGGAAAATGGGGGTAGTGTATGTCATGAATATGGCCTGTTTGGAACTGTTCTTCTAAGGTTGCCTACAGTTGCAATGAATTGTATTGCCTTTTTATATGTTTGCACTATATTGTCTTTTATATTGTCTTTATATTATTGTTTTTTACATTAACTTATTAAGTACGTTATTTTACTATACACCGCCCAAGGAATGTCACTGCTACTTTTCGTTATACATGCGCTCTGCTCAGTATAATGACAATAACGTTTTTGAATTGAATTGAATTGAATATGGTGGAGTAGACCACTTAATTTCAGCAGATGCAGATGTTAATGAGGTAAGAAAGCTTGCTCTCTGCCAGAAAAGTACACAAAATCAATATAAAGGAAGAAAAATAAAATGACGAGGCACACTTCCACTGAAAGAATGAAAAACGGGGGCCTCTATACAACAGGCTGACTTAAGGTTAATCAACAGCAAGCATCACAAAGACATGTGGTCTGAATGAAAGGCAGCCATTGATTAAAGTGGGATCTGGAGCAGTGCTGGCGCTCTGTGGGTTTAACTCAAGCAGCCTCCTCATTTTTAACAGCACAGACCGTCTACAGAGATCAATTGAAACTATTAGGAGCTGAACGGCTGGCTGAATATTTCATAAGAAGAGTCTAATTAACCGGGGCCGGGGTAATATACTGTCCTGCACTTTGTCTGGAGTTGAAACCAATGGGCCCTTATAATGGGCGTTAAATTCCTTATCAATTATTCAACCATATGCATTTTAACACTAACGGGGATAAAATATGTTTTCCACAGCAGTATTCTCAAAGACTACAGCGAGGAGATTCACGGATGGTCCAAGTCGGGCTTTGTTCCTCTCACTACTCGTCGGTTTAAATTTCCCTCCGAGCGGAATTCGAGGCTCCCCCCACTCCATCTCCTCTGTGAGTCAGCTAGATCGGCTCTGGCTGGATGGCACTAGGGCAGAGTGGGGCATCGCTCAACATGGAAGACGAGGTTTTTCCCAGACCTCTCCCATTGGACAGCAGCCCTGAGTCTCAGACCCATTGTCTGCTTCCCATAGTTACAGTCGCTATAGCAGCCCACTGTCAGGCCCTTGTGGCACACAGATATAGTAGGTCTACTGGGGTTTTGGCTGAATGAGCTTACGTTAAGGGAACAGAGAAACGGAGGCTAACTCCACATTTCTTTGAAAGCAAGTAAAAAAAATAAAAATGTTTTGCCTATGGATCTCATGGCTGGCCATTCCCCCTCTTCATGTCCATCTTAGAGGGTGCGAATGACAGAACTGCGGCATGCCCGAGCCAGTGTTGGGATCTTCACTCCCCATTCCTGGGCGTAATACAGCTCTTAGCTCTGTCACCTTCGCCAAGCCCCGCCCCTTCAGCCATGTCACCACAAAGCCTTGCCCCATTCAGCTGTGTCATCTCCAGGCCCCGCCCTTTCAGCAATGTACCACTCTTACAAATACTGCTGGTACACCGTACCAGAAAGACCTGTTTGATGCAATGAGCAGCACTTTGTTGCGTTCACTGATAAGCAGTCATGATTGTAACTGCTTGTTCATTTGATACAATTCAATGTACCATTCCACATATAGGTTATTCCATTATTCGCTTCTTGATAATAGTTATTCCATTACTCAGTTTTAGAATAACATTCTAAAATGACCACAGACTATTAGACCATAGTGAAGGCACAAAACATTGGTGGTCTTTTTAAGAACCATGTATCTTTTATCAACTTAATTGCATTTGTAAAGTGCAATTTGTTGTAAGTAAGCTATTTTAATAACAAAATAAACCGCAGCATTGAATAAGTGGGTTTGTCGGTTTTGTCGATAGATTTTTTTTCCTGGTACTGCTGTTAAGACCCTCGAGAGAGGTTTTTGACTAGTGTTGTTTTACCAATAATAATAATAACAATAATAATGGATTGCATTCATATAATGCCTTTCAAGGAACTCAAAGCACTTTACAGTGAAGTGGGAAAACTCACCTTAACCACCAGTAGCATAGTCAGGAATAATTTTTTTCTGGGGCGGGGGGGTGCACTGGTGTGCATCACCAAAATGCTAACCACACATCAGCTGAGGTGGAGAGGGAGGGAATCATTGAGCCAATCAAAGTGGGGGGTGATTAGGTGGCAAGTTGGGGGTTATGGCACCGTACCTAGAAGAATTTAAATCTATTTCTGCCACTGGACAGAACACCCCGCAGCACAGCGTTCAGGAGCATGAGCAGAACGCATGCAGAAGAACAGACAATCTCACACGTGCTCACTCAATTTACAACACAACATATCAAGTGCTTTTATAACCAGAGAGCACTTTCATCAGATTGTTCCATCGTACAAAGGCAAAGAAAAAAGAAAAAGAAGAGAGGAAAAAAAAACAGGAAGAAAAGATTGTGATCACAGCTGAAGAATGATTATATCCACAGGGGGCCTCGTCTGATGAGTACAGGGGGAGAGGAGATATTTCCCTCTCAACATCTATTTCCACACAATCAAACACCTGTGGACTCCCGGACCTGTGGAAGCAGATCACAGATACAGTCACAGATAGTGTGATGGGTAGGCAACCCTAGCACCGGAGCGCCAGAGACGATACTTGGCTTTTGTTTCACCCGAGCTTGATTACACAGTTTGCCCTGCACAGTCATTGTACTTCAAATGTAAATGACCTTAGAAATCATCTTTAATACTTTTTTCCCCCCCTGATTTAAATCAGAATTGGAGATACTGTACATGCCTTATCTCTCATCTCTGACTATGAGCAAGGCTGTACGGCTGGCTGACTGGAAAGGGAGCTAATATTCACGAGCTCGTCTTATTACACACCCATTGACCTACGTCAGCAATGAGTCCTGTGTTTTTGAAACAGAAGACATAGCAGTGCTGAACCTTAATAAACTGCAGTCATTCCTTTCACTCTGCTTCTTTTTTTGGTAAAATGTGTAAGGACCCATTTGTTTTTTGACATCTAGTTAGAGGACACAGCAAGGTTTTAACATGTTAGCTAACACCTATTGCTGTCTGTCACGTTTTAATTTTTGTAGCTAACTACATTTGCTGGCTAGTAAACAACACGAGTGCGCCTCCTCTATAAAGTGTTGACGGTTACAGGCAGTGATTTTTGACAAACTGTCATTGGTGTATTAAAAGCTGGGTATTCTGATGTCACAAATACTCCCATGTCAGGCAATTGGATTGGAACACCAATTTATTTATTTTTTACAAAAAAAGAGGAGCCTGACCCAGCTTTATCGGTGTACCCGCAACAGTCAGTTTTCAACATCCCACTTTCATCTGGTTTCACCCAAATTTCATCCAATTTGATGAAAAACAAGATTTTTGGCAACAAAAATCCATTTTGATTCCATGAAGTAAAAAAATAAATGTGTAAAAAGGCCTAAAGGGGATGAATACTCTTTATACCCAGTGTATGTTTGTTAAGCCATTAATAATTAATCCTGGTATGCAGTTGGGGGTTTGGGTGTAGCAAAAACCAGAAACATCACTGGCACTCCAAGATCAGGGTTCCCTACCTCTGGGATGGAGCACTGAAGGTTATGAGGGACAATCCTGGGACAATGGAGCTGCACCCTTGAGTTTAGCAGCTTGAAAAGGTTGCCGAATGCATTTGGAGTTGAATAAGGGTGTCCACTGTGTACATAAATGATCATGTTAAAAGGTCTATCTTGCCATGCTATTTCCTCAATGTTTTGAGAGACGGTGGGGTTGTGCAGGGCAAGTTGTGCCAATTGGTCATGTGCTGTTCACTTCATCAGCTTCATACATTGTTCTGGTATGTACAGGTGTGACCTGAGACCAGTGTTATGGTATGTACAGGTGTGACCTGAGACCAGTGTTATGGTATGTACAGGTGTGACCTGAGACCAGTGTTATGGTATGTACAGGTGTGAGCTGAGATGTTGAACACAGCTCCTACAGTATGTTACATGACAGGCAATCAGAACTGCTCACAACCCACTCACAGCTACATTTCCAAATAAACCCCCCTCCACTGATACCCCTTGGCACCTGTCTGTCAAAACATCCAATGTCAATAAGATGATAATGAAAAATTCATAACAGGCTTTTGGGGCTGATCTGATTCATGTCTGATAAATCTTCAGCATTTCTGGTCATTTATGAGGCACATCGTTGTTTTGCCCACCGTGAGAAAACGAAAACGAAAAGAGAGAGGATTTGTTTGTACAGACATTTACAAATTAGCCACAGCAATTATCACTGAACACGTACAGTATACCATTGGAGCGTGAAATTAAGTTGAAATAAATTCAATAAATATTTTGAAAATGAACTGCAGAGAAATTCCGCAGAGGCAAGTACACACCGAGTACCTGTCTCCTCACGAGACTAATTTATTTATTTGACCCCATTTGCTACCAATTTGGTATTATATATAAATAATTATATATATATACACAATACCGGCAGTGACAAAGTCGCCGAGCCGTCGGCCGTAACTCACACACACACAAGCCGCTTGCACACATAATCCCTCCCTCTGGGGGTGGACAGCAAATCGACGCCCCGAACAGGACTCCTGGCCAGAGCCAGACTGGCACAGCCTGGGTTCGAACCAAGGCTGCAACGGGCGACCTGCACTTGGAATGAGTTGTGCCACTCAGGGGCCTACAGATTTCTACAGTGCGTTGTAGCGTGTTGTAACGTGTTGTAGCGTGTTGTAACGTGTTGTAGCGTGTTGTAACGTGTTGTAGCGTGTTGTAACGTGTTGTAGCGTGTTGTAACCGCGTGGAACAGCTTGGTAGGTCTTGTAGGAGAGGCAGAGACCCTGTGGGTATTCGAAGGCAGACTTGTACAGTTTTGCCTACTGCCTCTATTATATTATAATAGCCTCAATTATTATTACCATCATCATTATTATTGCAGCTTTGATGAGCTGAATGGCCTTCACTAATCATCAAACGTTCTTGTGTTCCTGTGTTCTTATGCAGACCTTTTTGGGGAAAAGGAACAGGTGCTTTTAAAGTGAATTAAGATCACCTCTAAAACATGATGTGAAATTTCATTCCTAGAGGGGGGGCGTGTCAAGCATCAAGTGTGAGAGTGACGCTTTCTCCTGTGTACCTACGTGCACCCACAATCCTGCTGACTGCACTTGTCCCAAATGCACAGACCGACTGTCCCCCGGTCACAGGGTGTGGGTGGGGGGGTGAAGAGAGGTGACAGAGGTATTCCGTTGAGACCTACCCCAGAATGTGACGCCAAGCAGGAACAAGTGGCTCTGCCAATCAAAAGGCCACAGCGCAGAATGGAAGACAATTATCGCCAACCCGCCTGACATGGAACCTCCAGCCTACTAGTTGTCACATGCCTTAAGCACAGGTGGCCCAAGTTAAGAAAATTATCAAATGGAGACTCGATGAATAACAGAATCACATTCTGGGAGGGAGTGGGAGTGCTCGAGAAAGTGTGCCCAGGGGAGTAAAGTTAAAAAAACAACTTTCAGTTCTTTCAGTTCTCAAGTTGTCCGTTTCCAGGGCAACAGATGATATGCTACAGTACATCGTCTTCCCCGGGATGGGACCACACCACAATACGTTTTTGACAGTGCTTTATCATGGACTGTGATCTGCAACCAACCCAAAAATCAGAAGCACCCCTCCCACTGTGCCAGAACCACAGGCCCGGGAAGGGTGCTTCTGTACATGCTGTAAAGGCTGAACGGATCAGCACTGGGAGATTCCAGACAGACACTCACCACCAATGAGAGAGGCCTCTTCCAGGACACCACTCCTATCAGTCCAGACAGCAGCACCTGAGAGCAAACACAAGAAACACATACAGGTGAGCACAGGTGGACAGTGAACGGCTGTTCAAACCAAAATCAAAAGCAATTTATTTACATAGCACATTTCACAAGACAATTGTCACAATATGCTTTACAGCAGGGCAATGGTGAAAGGAATAAAGCTCCCTTGGTGGAACAAATAGGAAGAAACCGTAGGAGGAACCAGACTCAAGAAGGGGAGCCCATCCTCCTCTGGCCAGCTCTGGGTTTGAATTTGTAATGACCAACAACGGTCAATCAGGACCGTATCCACGTTTCTTCCCCTGGTCACAGAGAATAAACAGGGACCTCAAGGCTTAGAATGCTGAGGGGAGGAGAACCCTTGATTCTGCCACCAGTGGATCTCATGACATGAACAACAAACACTTGCTTACAATTGCACCTAAATGGTCTTAAATTTGAGTGTCCCGCTGTTTATGGCTCCAGCCAAGAGCTGAAGTGAGACTGTGCTTCCTCCAAACCAGAGGTCACAAATCTGCAGGTAACCCCCTGGCCACAGGTCACCCTGCCCCCTGAAACATCTGATTGGCTACACAATCCCTTCCATTCCCACTACCCACTTTAATTCCCCCCTATCTTTAGTGTTGTCGCACACTAGCACTCTCCGTCCTGACACCCTCTCTACACCCTTCACCTTTCCCCCTTCCCCACACACACACACACACACACACACACACACACACACACACACACACACACACACACACACACACACACACACACACACACACACACACACACACACACACACACACACACATACACACACATACACACACACACACACACACACACACATACACCATCCCTCTCCTACATGGCCTCCAGAAACAAAACTGCTCAGAGGTCCATGGTTGTAAGACAGGTGTTAACAGACAGACAGGTTATAAAGTCAGGTGCTTCAATAAAAGGAATCAACTACTGGGAGTGAAGGAGAGGTTCCACAGTAAACAAACACAAGCCACCACAAGTCATGACGTCAACAGAACAAACACAACAAACTGTAAGAAAAGAATAAACCCTGGATAAAGCCAGCAGAATGTAGAAAAGCTGTGGAGGACGCAGTCATTTAAAGGGATGGAAATGGATTGCTTGAAGGTGTGTATGTGCGCATACGTGCGTGTGCGTGTTTGTGTGCGAGTGCGTGCTTGTGCATCTCAAAGAACAATAATGTGTAAGAGCTCCCCTCTGTTTTATGCTGAATATGAATTATGATGGAAATGCTAAATGGATTATTCATGTTGTGCAGTCACAGCAGGGTGTGGTTCTGCAGACCTGGGGGATGGAGGTATCTCACCAGGCTTGTATTAGATCATCGAGTGCAAATGACTGAAAATTAACTGTCAAATAAACACTAAATCAAAGCCCAGACAGCACTCCCCTTCACACAGGCACATCAGACCCTTTATTCACCAGAAATGACCTGCATACAGGAATCACATACTTTACAATCAGTTTACTTGATTGTAGTTTACACCTTCATCTATGATAACATGCATTAGCTTACAGTATGCCTACCCTGCTTCAGGTTATTCAAAGCCAGATTTGTACGACAGTCTGTGTGCGCGCGCGTGTGTACATGTGTGCGTGTGTGTGTACATGTGTGCGTGTGTGTGCGCGCGCGTGTGTGTGTGTGTGGGGGGGGTGTTAAATGTGCCTGTGTGTGTGTGTGTGTGTGTGCGTATGTGTGTGCGTGTGTATGGATGTGTATGTGCACATGCTTGTATACGTGTGTGCGTGTGTGTGTGCGTGCGTGCGTGTGCATGTGTTTTGATATGCAAAACAAATTACCCCACAAAACAAATTACCCAGACACCAGCTAAAATGTATTTGATTTCATATCGTAATTCAATGTCATTATTACACACTTTCTCTGACTCGAATTTCTTGATTTTTATTTATTTTATTTTTTTGCTTTCATCTTCACGGTTGTTTCTTGAATTATTTCCCATCATTATTTCCAAAAAGCTGTTGAACAGAGACTACAGTGAAGGCCTGGCTTCCCATTTGCATTCATGAAGTATTGATCTGGCACTGTGTTGTGACAGAGAGAGAGAGAGAGAGAGTGAGCATGAGAGAGTGGAGAGATAGAGAGAGAGCGAAAAAGAGAATGAGAGAGAGAGTTAGAGAAAGAAAGAGTGAGAGAAAGAGAGAGAAAGAAAGAGACAGGCTGATAACACACTCAATGAATCACTCCGGGAAAAGGAGGGGCTTGAAAGCTCGTCTCTCGTCTTGCTCCATCCATGCAGTAAACTTCCTGGATGGAGCAGACTCACCTATGGAGGGGTGTGTGTCAGACCTCCCTCCCTGACACACACCTGTCATTTTAAGCAGTCCCATGGCCCTCATTCCCCCACCCACTCTATATAACCACAGATTCTGTAGTCTCACCAGATAGTCCCCACCACTGAAGCCAAAGCATTCAAATGTTATGCATCTTCCTGAAAATGTATTCAAGGGGTGTGACCAAGACAAAACTGTTGCAATAGATGTTCTGTACTGTAATAATATAGAACTGGTCACTCCTGTTACCAACCAAAGCCTCCCATAGTTTAGAAGCAGAGAAGACTGAAGGACCACAGGATTTGGAGTATCTGTGATACAATGTTGAGGCACAGGGAACGAACGAATGAATGGTGTTTTTTTGTTCGTTTTTTGAACATGGAATAGAGGTCATCATGCTCCACTAGATGTGGTAACTCGTGCTCTGGCGGCGGATTCTTTTGAGCCCCTTACGCATTATATAGCATTTTAACTACTTCCAAATGAACAACGCCATCGCACTAGGAATCCCCGCGATCCGACGTGGCACAACTGACGTGAAACCCACGTCAGTTGACAGTCATTTAGCTGCTGTGATAGCGTTGGGCTGCTACTGGGCTTACAGCTGTAGCGCTACACATGGGTGGTGCTAGTGGTCACTGTAAAGTGCTTACAGATCAGGAAACACACAATATACTATAATTATTATTATTATTATTATTATTATTTGCAATTGGAATTTGCAATGGTAACTGGGACAGGTTCTGAGCCCAGCGACCTGAGAGTCGCAACCTCCAGCATCACTGTTCGGGGTGGGGAGGGGGTGTCCCATACGGCGAGTCTGGCCCCCGTTTACCCTCACACTATGGTTCTCCTTCCTACTGCTGTCTTGGATGGATTACGACGCAGCTCTTACCGACGCCGGGGAAACAAGTGGGGGCTCATTTTCACTCATGGCAGCGAAGAGCCTCTCTCTGCTCGCGGACGTTCAGACACTAATGCATCACATCACATGAATAAATAAACCTCTCTGACTGATTTAAAAACACCTCTACCAACAGTCCAAAAAAGCACACACACATATATATATATAACCACAGAAGTACACATAAACATAAGTACACACATACACATCCACACACGTACACACATGTGCACACACACATAAACACACACATACACACATGTAACCGCATTGTTCAAAGCAGCCAAATGTTCCTGAAATGAAAAAGCTGCCGTGTCCCTCGATTCCACTCATCCAAGGGGCCTTGCATCACCGTATTATAGTGACAAGAATCAATACAGCAGCCTTCCCTGTGGACAGCTGTTCCTGCAGAGCTTGCACTTACTCACATCCACACGTACACACACACACACACACACACACACACACACATATATATATATATACATGTAATATACACACACAATCACATGCACACTCAGACACACGGACACACACGCATGCATGCATGCACACACACACCCCTCTGTTGCCCCAGGGTTTATGTCCAGCTCTTATATTTTTCTCACATATTTAGAATCTGCACACAAACATGCACCTCAAACGGTAGACCAGGGTTAGTCAAATCGTGGTACTGCTCGCCAAGTACTGCTGTATTTCCACCCTCCCTTAAGTAGTCAGGTGTGAAGACACTCTGGCCAATCAATATCACTAATTGTTCAATTAACTACCTGGGATAAAGGAAAACCAGGACCGAATTTGGATTCGTGGGCTAGATTTGAGTAACCCTGCCGTAGAGGGTTTTCTTCACCAGGCGGTCTGAAATAGAATCTGCATCTTTGAGGTGCAGTTAACAAACTCATTTTTGGGAGCATCAAAGTAAGTGGGCAAAATATTTATTTAATATATATTTTTGTTATTCGCCTTTTGTCCAAGACCGGCATCGACTTGTGACTATGCCTATCACATGCCCTGATATGACATACTACATGCCCTGATATGACCTATCATATGCCCTGTTATGATGGTTGTTTTTATTTATTTTTAACTGATCAACAGCACAAGGTAGACATTCACACCTTGGTGTTAACCTCCGGATCACCTTAGAAAGTCATGATTTGTGTATGTGGCCATCACCATGCAGGGCTCGTAATGGCAGAGTGGAGGATAAACTGTGTGTGAGGGTTGGTGGGGGGGCGCTCTAACAGGCCATGGCTGAACAGGTAACTGCACCCCCACAATGACCCCTTGAAAGTCAATTCAACATGCTTTGACAATCATCTTCATGACATACCTAGGGCCGTTATATCCATTTTATTGTTTTTGATTTCCATTTTCTGTGATTTCGGTTTTCTCAATTCTCCCAATTTCAGTTATTGTTTCTTTTCACTTTTGCGATAGAAAACAACAATATTACACTGCAACTTTGACCTTTTTTTACTGTCAGTGAGTTACTTCTGAGTTGTTGTTTTTTTCGCCCGCAACTTATCTCTGTGGTCTCTGAGGTCTCTGTGACATGTTGGTGAAATGGACCTTTGTTGCGAGCTAGCTAGTCAGCTACATCAGAGAACGAGCGTGGCCACATGATAGAATGGCAGAACGCCGTTGCTAAGTAACTAAGAGTGCGTTCCGGATCTCATTGCAGATGGGATTACTCGTTACCTTGAACCAAATTAAAATCACCTTCTCTCGCTTCTCTCAATGCTATCGGACGGTATGACCCATGTTAGCATAACTCCTGATAAAATAGCTAAGGTAATAAATATCATTTTGTAACAGTTATTGGCATTACCTAACTCCCTTTTAAAACCTTGGATCCGCACATGATTCCGTCCGTATTCTCTGTGCCGCGGAAATCATAGGGCCGTATTTATCAACGACAACAAAAAAAACTGCACAAATTAATGGTTTTCAAGAAGACACATTTTTCAAATGTCATATTGTTTTGTTTGCTGGGAATGGCTGTGCTGTGCAGCCCATTTCACCGCAACCACTACCTAGGTGTGTCTGCATATGTGTGTGTGCGCGTGTGTGTGCATGTGTGTATGTCATAGAGAGATGGTCGCTTGATTCCAGGTAAGCTGTTGAGGAAATGACAGTGAGAAACCTACAGAAAGGCACAGTGTGTCCCAGCTCCAGCACCCTCCTGCACCAGTGACACAATGCACAGGCTCGGAGCGTTCTCAGCACATTACACCACATGGCGGGCCTGCTGCACACAATTACTCTTATCGCACACGCACGGCACACACGCACATCGAGCCAGATTCATCCGGATCTATCCGCACTGCCGGGGCTGATTAAACCCTTATTTATGTATTTACCCCCCACCTCCACATCACTTCACCCATTATGTATTAACTGTAAGTGGAGGGTCTTGAAATCGGGGCACCTCACGTGAGTCGGTCCAAGCAAGAGGAACTGGAGACTCTGGCGTTTCCTTGGCAACCGTGTCCAGGCCAGATGCCAGGATCCATAATGATTTTATATTTCTCCCTGCACAGCAGGGGGCACACAGGGCTACACGAGAGCCAGCAACCGCGCATGGCGTTAACCCTGACAACACGCTCCAATAGACTCCAGTTAGCGTCTCCAGGCACAGCCAATAGACTTCACTTAGCATCTCTGGTGTAGACCGTCACAGCAAGCACATTCTCTAATTGCTCCATATGCTTCATGTTGTGTGGACACAGCATTATGTCATTGAGCCTGGATATAGCCTAACTCTGTATTTTCCTACAAGAAATCACATGAAATTGTATGGCCACTCTAAATGGGCTAGTTTTGCATGGTCGTGAATGCTCCAAGGTCGAGAGGTGACAGATGCTTTGGGTTATAAAGAAAAGCACAGGTAACTGACTAAATAAAGGAAATACTTCAGTAAATTAAGGGTTCTGGCAGCTCTGTTATGGTGTGGGGTGCATTTTCCTGGCATGGTTTAGGTCTACTCAACCCATTAGTGGGCAAGGCAAATGCTTATAAATCCAAAGCCATTCTGAGTGATCACCTTCCTGCTATAGTGAAGTATTTCTATCGTGATGGGAGTGGTCTCATCCAAGATGACAATGCTCCATCCACAGGGCACTGAACAGAGTGTTCACTGAATGGTTTGATCAACATGGAAAACATTTTAATCCATGTCATTGCTGTCAACCAAATTGAACACTTATGTGAGATTCTGGAGCAGCGACTTTGACAGCATTTTCCATCACCATCAACGGATGGAATTTCTTGTGGAAGAATGGTGTTACATCCCTCCAGTAGTTCCAGACAATTGTAGAATCTATGCCAAGGCGCACTGAAGCTGGTGACTTGTGGTGGCCCAACACCCTATTAAGACACTTTATGTTGGTGTTTCCTTTATTTTGGACGTTTCCTGTACATCGCTCACTCGGGCATCAGAAGTTGATCTCGGCCCCTAGATCTGTGGGTCAGTCAGGGCCCAATGGTGGGAGGGGTTGAGCTGGGTCACAAGATACACATGAAGAAGAAGAAAAACGTACTGTATATCATACACTTTCCATTGACATTCACAGCAGTCAGATTAAGCACTCCACAAGTTACAGTGCATATAACTGTGTGAAAGTGTCTGCAGCACATGCTGTCGTTAAGCATCTCTAATCACTTTGACTATAATCATCTCCTTCCAGTTGGATAGATAAGGTCCACTCACCGTTACCACCATTATTCATTCATTCATTCATTCATTCAAACTTTATTTAATTCTCGGAAAGATCATTGAGGGTGGGCCCTCATTTTAAATGATGCAGAGATTTACATCGTAGAAACAGGAAAATAATAAACAACAAAATGAGTTTTAAAAAAGCATTAACGAAACAAAAATCAGTTAAAACAATTACAGACAGACATAGGAAGGTTTAAGATCATACTTCTAAACTGTCCAAAAGGAATGAAAGAATCAATATTTAGGGCACGCTGCAAAGTGTTCCATGAATCTGGAGCGCTAAAACTGAAAGCAGACCTTCCAAATTCAGTCCTAAATCGAGGCACCTGGAGGACAAGGCAGCCATTTGAGCGGGTCTGACCAGCAGACCATTATAGTGCATTATTGTAACATTATCTGCTGTCAATTCCTTACCAACAAACAGTCATGATAAATGAATCAGTGACAATCAATGATCAAGTAATTAATAATCTGTGTTTTAAACAAAGATTCAAGGAGAGAGATTTTTAGACAACCCCCGGTTTTCCCTACAGGTATAAATAGCCACGTACCTCTTCTCCCATGCGTCGGCTATTTCCAGCATCCCTCCCCCTCCCTGTCTCCACCTTTATTCTATGTTTGAATTGATCTTCTTTCTCTCTTGTCATTGATGTCCTAATGGGGGAGGGAGGGGTGCCAATAACCTTGACAGCCAGGAGCAATCCCGTCCCCGGACTCTAAGCCCCAAGAAAAAACCCATCAAACGTTCCAATGCCATCAGCAGCATTCCTTAATAAGCCCCCTTCTAAATGCATAACTGTTGTACGGAAATGTGTTCTATTGAATCAGTTGTGACAGTGGGCTCCTCCAGGTCTTGGGGTGAACCTCAACACTGTAACCGTATCGATACAATCAATCATTTTTCCGCACAGAGAGACCATTTTCACTTTTTTTGTGTTCCGGGCTTGGAAAAGGTTTCGATTCAGGAAACGAATTGAAATTCAGTTCATATATTGAAAAGAATCCTCAAAGGACATTAGGGCTGTTTTTCCACTTGTGAATTGAATCTCAGTTCATTTCGTGAATTGCATGAACTGAAAAGGAATTGGGCCCCCGACAGACACAGATGTGGGGTGTACGGGAACAGAGCTCCCGCTCTCCCGTCGTGTGGGAGAACTTCTCTCACAGTCCCCCGTCACAGTCACACTCACACTCACAGTCATGAGTGCGCTCCATCTCCCAGCTGCTCAGCCTCCTTTATCTGTGGTTGTGAATTCCAGCTGTGCAGAAAAGACGAGTGGCTCCAGCCTGCAGTCCACGCCCTCGCTCATGGGACAGGGGGGGGCAAAGGTGAGGACTACGAGCGTGGAGAGGGGGTGTCAGAAGAGCGAGCAAGAGAGCTCGTGAGCGTGCTCTACAGTGAGTGACATCACACACGCCCTCAAGCCAGAGCCAGAACCAGCTGAGGGGCCTGGGGTCTTCAGTCTCAACGCGTGCGGGGGCGGTGGGTTCAAGACCCCCCCACCTCGCCATGTGGAGTCTCTTCAGAACACGCCGTGCATTAGCATTAGCCATGTCAGGAGGGTCACTTCAATTAATTCAACTCAACAGCGCCCGGTAACTAACTGGCTGTCAACGAGGGGCCAGGTGCCAGGAAAGGTGACACACCCGCCGCGGACGAATAGAACATCCCCACGGAGCCTCCTGACCCCGCAGTTAATGGCACAAAACCGCACCCTCCATCAGAGGCTTTTCTTCCAACGTCAAGCGGATGGCATGAATATATGGTAACGATGAAGAAACAAACACAGACACACACACATATACACACACACAATCCCCACAAAAACAGCACACACCCCCACGCATGGGTGATTGGATCTAAGCTAAGGGCCCCAACACAACATCGGCCCCTCTCTCAATCTCACTCTCTCTCCCTCCCTCAATCTCGTTCTCTCTCCCCTCTCTCCCTCCCCCAATCTCTTTCCCTCCCTCCTTCAATCTCTATCTCTTTCTCTCTCTCTCTCTCTCTCTCCCCTCCCACCCCCCCTCTCCCTCCCACCCTCCCTTTCTTTCTCCATTTCTGGCTTGCAGAAGCTTGGCGGAGGCCTGGATCAGCACTTATCAGTGTTTCATCACATTAACACAGCTGGCTCCTCCAGCACATGAAGCAGGCCTTGGGCCAGATGAGCCAGGGCATGCCTGCCAATGATAGCGGGCCCGAGGGCTGGAGCAGAAGCATGAAGCATGATCCACCTGTGTGACCTCATACAGCATTCTGACCTCGGCAGCACATACAGCAAAGTGGATGGGGATAGGCTCACGGTCAGATACAGTGAAGGGTTAGAGTGAAGAGTTCTGCTTAAGATGCATTCAACCTGGAAACCCTTATGAGTAGCACGGCGGATGAATTTCTGAGAGTGTGTATATGGGTGTGTGTGTGTGTGTGTGTGTTCACGCACGGATTTAAAAAGGTTTAAAAAGGCTAAATATTTCCCACAAGAGCTGGAAAAGACAGTTTCGCTTTCATGAGAAATGAATGAGAAATGCAAAGCAAACTTTGGCTCAGGTCCAAATAGAGCAACTTCTGTTCTGTTCTGAAAGTGATACCCACAGATACTGGTGTACTTTGACCTCAAAATGCAGGCATGGTATGGAAAATGCACACACAGTGGGTATAAAAAGTATTCACCTCCCTTGGCATTTCTCACATTTTATTTTCTTACTTCATGGAATCAAAATTGATTTAATTGTGATTTATTGCCACTGATTAACACAAAATACACTATAATGACAGATTTTTAAAAAACTATTCTAAAGCTTTTTCATAATGAATTATAAATACATTTTAAAAACTATAATTGATTGCATAAGTATTCACCCCCCTTGACTGAATTTTTGGTAGAAGCACCTTTAGCTGCGATTATAGCTGAGAGTCTATTTGGGACTCTACAATCTTTGCACATCTGGACACAATTTTCACCCATTCTTCTTTACAAAATTGCTGAATACTTTTTATACCCACTGTACATGTTGGCAGGCCTTCAGTTCTTTTACAAATTAACAAACATATTGGTTAACTGGCCAGGCTTGGGCATTGGGTTATGTCAGGGGTCCCCAGCCCAAGTCCTGGAGAGCCACAGGGTCTTCATGGTTACTCAGAATCTAATTGGTAAACTAAAGTTGTTGATTACCCAGTTGGCTCATCGCTGCTGGTTTCTTGGATCTGAATTGGTTACCAATTGTGGCGAGAAAAAAAGCAGCAGAACCCCAGTGGCTCTCCTGAACCAGGTGACAAATCGCCCAGGGTCAGCCTCCCGATGGTTTCGTGACCCACGCTGTGCGTAACACACACACTTTGCGTAACATTCTCCTCCTCCATCTTATATTTGGTCATGGCTGGAGAAATCAGATAAATGATCGACATTTTCTTTCTGAACAATTCTATACAAGCAATTTACAGCTGTGGAATAATGATAACTATTTTTTTAGTTCTTTAATTCTGTTAGTATTGCGTTTGCCATGAATCTTTGCAAAAATAAGTGAACGGTTTGAATACCATAGTGTGTGGCGAATTAAAAAAAAATGGCATTGGATGGTGCCGTTTATCTTTGAATGCAAACATTCTGAAAAAACGTTCCAAGTGTCACTGTCAAAGGTAAACAGTTTGCCACAAACATTCTGGGCTGCTCGCTGAATTTGAACACACCACTGTTATGAGTTTCCAGGACAACAGCGCTTTGCGTCCGCCCTTTGTGTGCACAGGGGAGTCTGTCACAGCCACTCAGCTCGTGCCACTGCCCCGCTGTGTGGGATTACAGATGTAATGTCACCGGAAGACAGTTTAGGGAAACCTCTAATAGGATTCCGCTGTCTGTCTCCCTCAATAATTGCAGGCCGGGAGAAGAACCGAGACTGCATTAGATAATGGAAGCCAGCCAATGGTATTTCCAATTATGTGTGTCAGCCGTCTTCGGGATGCAGATCAAATATTTTATTTCGGAGGCAGCACACTGTGAAAGGAGCCTGTCACCCCCATCCCCAAACAAGCAACCATTTAAAGAAGCCCATTTGTGCACAACCTGTATATATTTATTTCTCTATCGTGGATATGTAAATATGGATTTAATCAAAAACATTTGTCTGTGTTACATTTGGTTACATCCAAGTGCACTCCAACATGTCATATAGGGTAAACATTTGTCCTCGTCTTTGACCCCTTGATATTAAATTGCAAGTGTTGAAATTTTTGAAGAAAATCTTCTTCACAAACACAGTTTGTCTAGCGATTTGAAGTTTATGTTTATGAAGAAAAAAATATATACTTTGACTTGAAACTAAATGCAAGTGTAAAGACAAATATTGCTCATACAATCCAGGCCTCTGTCTCCCTGACACCATATACTGGCTATAGATGCATGAAATAGGTTTTGGCAAATCGATCAAAAACGTATATATACAGTACCAGTCAAAAGTTTTGAGTACACCTACTGGAAACTTGGTCTATCTCATAATTGACAATGTTTTACATCATATACGTTTCTGTAAATACTTGAACATTACAAAAAAAACACACATGTAACAATAAACAAAAGGAACATCAAAGCAATGTTCAAGAAAATTGATTTGGAAATTGAATCTTGGATTCCTCAAAATAGCCACCCTTTGCCTTGATAACAGCCTCACAAACACAGGTCATTTGGTTAATAAGTTTCAGCAGGAAATAACCCGACATGTCTTCCCAGCTCTCCTGCAGCAATTCCCAGTGACACCTGTGGGTTGCTTTGCTTTGATTCTTCTGTGCAGTTCGTCCCATACAAGTTCTATGGGATTTAGGTCTGGACACTGGGGTCATTAGTTTGAGTTGTCCTTCACGTTCCCCCTTCACCAGATAGTTCTTGCACAAATTCAAGGTGTGTTTCGGGTCGTTATCTTGCAGGATAACAATGAAGGAGTGCCCAATTAGCCATAACCCAGATGGAAGGTGTACTCAAACTTTTGACAGGTACTGTAGATCAGTGGTCCCCAACCACTGGGCCGCGGCCCGGTACCGGTCCGTGAGGCATTTGGTACCGGGCTGCACAGAAATAATAAAAACTTTTTAATTTCATTTCCATTTTATTGACTATCGCAGTCTGCAGGGTGTTTTATTTTGAAAAATGACCGGTTTCAGTTTTTTTCCGCGTCTTGCATGAAACCGGTCCGTGGTGCAAAAAAGGTTGGGGACCACTGCTGTAGATGATATGAAAAATATCAGAATGCCCCATGGGGACATAACTTAAGACCTTCGGACAGAGGCAGTGGCATCATCTCAGCAAAAACCCAGGGTATGACAGAATGATGTAATATCATCATGATTAAAACATTGCAATGTGCAATATCGATATGATGCAAAATTCGGTCGAGAAGACTGGCACTGTGTGTATATTCAGGAAACATTCCAGATTTATTCAAAAAACTACCAGTATTTAAGTATCGTTTCAGTTTAGGTTGCAGCATTCTGAGTTTATGATTTGATTTAACACAGTGATAAACAGTATGAAACTCCATTAAACTTCTCATTCTAACTGGTTTGCCTTTTACATTATGCATACTGTTTTGGAATCATCATGTGCTGCTTATTCAGTGGAATATAATAAAGCAGCACGATTCGAAACAATAAATGCATGATGGTAGGCTACATTATGTGATTCTAGCGTTAAATTCAGAACAATTCCTTGTGAATGTGGATTCTCTAATGTTACGTGTCGGATAAAAGGCAAACCAGTGAAGTCAGCCGGCTGGGGCATATTTATCTGTATGAATGCATTTACGTACATGAGGGTGTATAAGTGTGTCTGTAAATAAGTATGTGTGTGTGTGTGTGTATACACATGCATTCAGGAATCTGAAACCTGTATATGAGAGGAGCAAAGGGTGTTCAGAATGTTTTTTTTTAAAGTCTTATTTGAAAGATTACACTTGTGTGAGTTTTCATTCCCTAACGTTTCAGACGCAATGCGCGGTCATGTAGCTAAAAAGGGAAACTTTTAATGACAACGCAGGGTGAAACGGTGTGATATTAATAACAAGAGATGACAGTAAGGAAACGATAAAAGCCTGAGATGCTTGTGAATCCGGTGAGGGATCGCAGGGGCACGCCGATCTTTCAGTTTGAGCTCCTGCTGCGGATATAAAAAGTGCAGTTTACAGCAGCTCCACACCAGGTGCCTCTTTCTGACGGTTTCATTATTTATTTAGTTTTTTATGCCCTTTCACTTTTTTTGGAATATCCAATTGTACTCTTAAGCCGTGCTCGCTGCCACCTCCGCTGTCAACTCGGGAGAGCGTAGACCAGCACGCGCTCCCCTCCGAAACACGTGATGTCAGCCACCGCTTCTTTTCACACCGCAGTTCACAAGTTAAGCTTGCACAGACATGAGTCGGAGGAAGAAGCTTCGCTTTATACTGGCAGATGGTGGGTGCCTGATTGACCAGCGGGGGTTGCTGGTGTGCAACGAGACAATGACATCCAGCTGACTGAATCCCTCCCTCCCTGGCTGACGCTACTGCAAATTATGCATGATCCTGTGGGGCTGCTGGCCACAGTCGGCACTGGCAAGGGCTGAATTCGATACCAGACCGTGGGGCTCATCCATACAATTAAAACAGTGCCTTAAAAGGATGAGCCACCCAAGCAGCCTTTTCGGAAAATTTTGCACAGCTCCATGGCAGGGCCAGAACTGCAGAACGAATACACACCCATCTCTGTGGGGACATGGGGTTGAGATAAACTAGGCAGCATTTTTTTTTTTTTTTCAGACTAAGTGTGAAAAAGGAAACGTTTTTTGATGTTTATTTATGTACTTCAAGGCAGCAGAATCACAGGATTGGAGTGCTGCTCGCTGTCCTTCAAGCCCGGAGTGCTTCTCAATGACAGATAGCGTTTGATTAAACTGATGGGTTTTTCCTGAACGCCGAAGCTGTCACCCCAAAGTATAAAAAAAAAAAGAAAGAAAAAAGAAAAATCAATGGCCAGGAACAGAATAATCACGCGGTACGGTACGGGGCCGAGGAGACGTTATTATTAGAATTTCCCCCGTTTGCCTTGAAGTGATGAAATCTGGGTTCTGTCGATTCCTCATTATGGAGGTTCGAGGAGAGGAACAGGAACAATACAAAACGCCTCTTTTGCCAGCTCACTTGTAAAACTTAAATCAATGATCTGCTAAAAATAACGCTGTCTGTCAACAGAGTCGACCGGCTGAACTCCTAAGATGGTGTTGTAAGTTTGTAATTCCAAGAGGGGGGGTGAAGAGACACCATCCTGTTGTTACTGTGTATGCCCAAAATCTAGAAATCCCACCACTCTTCCGTTTTTAGATTTTTGCTTTATCGCTGATTAAGATATACACTTCTTTGTACCAATGCTCTTCTTCCTGAAGCTATATAGGCCTATACACAATGCATCTTTACATAGTCTCCTAAATTGACCTGGATGAGAGTATCTGTCAAATTAATATACTTAAAAAAATGAATTGTTTGTAGTATTAGCAGCAGCAGCAGCGTTAGTAGTAAAAAATAAAATAAAATAAATACAGTACTGAATTTGATTCTTGTTATTTACAGTGTGGTTGGTGCATACAGTAGGGGATTGCTATTAAATGACTGAAGACAGGAAACAGTTCATGATGACAGTGAGATTACCTGTTCTCTGCTCAGATCTCAGGTCTACATTTACTAATGAGCTACAATATGGATATGGTCCAAAAAGCATGTTTCTCTGTAAAATGTGAGCTGCTCAAAAGTAGATGAAAATAAATCTCTAATACATCTTGCAAAACAGCCCAAAGCTAACACAAGTGACCCAAGACTCAGTTACAAACACACACAAGACTGGCTTGTACTGCGCCCACCTTTCATAAGAGAAAGGATGCTCCCTCGTTTTCGATTTTCTCTGCTTTCATATGTCCATCCCAAAATCATTGTGAAAATTACACAAATTTCACATGAAAATAAAAAAAATCACATGTATTTCTGTGATTACATGTGAATACCTGTGAAGTAAATGTGACAATATGTGGCGTCCATGTAGAAATGTGTTGTATAGCACGTCCAAACATCACAAGCGATTCACATGTGCAGAATCCAGAATGTTTCCTTAAGGGTTCGCAAAGGACAGGAGAGAGAAGAGAGAAGAGAAGAGAAAAAAAGAAGGGTAGAGGGTAATTGTCTCTGATACATGTCACCCAACCTGGGCCAGAGCCGGACAGACAGGCAGCGACACACAGACGGGGTCTGGGGAGCCAGGCACTATCCTCTCTGCCCCACGTTCGGTGCTGTCCTTGCCAAACACCCCAGTGTTCAGGGAGTACGCTCTCGGGCTGGGCTGGGGCGTCAATTCTGTTTCAGTCCAGTTCCGATTCAGGGAGGAGTTCTAGTTCTAATTCACAGTGTTCTCTTCTAGAATTTTACAGCCCTCTGAGGATGCCATTAGTAGCCCTTTATGATGTCATCAATTAGAATCAACTAGAATGTTACGGCATGTTCTGTAATAAACATCATAGCGCGACAGTACTCCTCAAAGGGTTGAGGGAGAAGGATCAAATAAGGCCAATGTAGCACAAACTCAGGGAAAATACAGCTCATGATCAAGAGGATCATTAAGATCCAGGCACTCCAGTAGAATCATTTTAAAGTCTTTATTGTGGCAGGCAGAGCAGGAAACGAGGCGTTTCGGCGACAGCAGACATGTTCACTGGTATTATATGAACATGCTGACTGGCATTGTCTACACACATTCACTGCTATTATTTAAACATGTTCACTGGCATAATCTACATATGTTCACTGCCATGTCAGTCCTGTAAGGGGAGGGTGATGGGTGGGGTGACCCCATTTACTGAAGGAGATCATAAGTTTGCTGTGAACTTCCTTTTAACTGTATGCAGCCCTACCTTTGAATTGCTACTTTTCAATGGTACCGTTTTTATTTTTTACAATGCTTTTAGTGCGCCTGGGTTGCAATTTTTTTCTTCTTGCGCTTCTTTGACTGCAATTCTATTTTGAAAAGCACTTGGAACACCATATAAGAAAAGTGAATAAAATTGTTTTATTTATTTTTTTAGCCCACACCACCCTCCCCTGCTCTTTTGATGTTATGTTTAAGTTATGATTTACTATGTTACTGTGATTGTTATGAGTTATTGTTGTTACTGTTATTACTATCTTTGTGGTAGTTATTATCATTATTATTATTACTGCCAATCATCGGCAATCGCCAGGCAGTTTTTGGACGGTTACCTTTGCTTCTAAACTTCCACTTTCTGCTCAGCATTGCACCTCTGATCTCTCCTGGTCACCTGTGGAGGCCATTAGCAAATGCCAGCATGTGTACATCTGGCTGACTACCTCTGAAAGGCAGGCAACTCGAGGTGCAGCTCTTGTTTGTGATATACTAGAGGTGTTTCACTCCCTGCCTATGGCATGTTCATACATAATTACCAACCTCTTTAACAGAGTTTAAAACAATGTTGCAGGTGTGCCGCACACACAAAGAGAAAGTCCACAGAGACCACATCCCTCAACGGATTCATAAAGGGTCCTTTGTGGAGATCACACTGTCCGTTTGACATCCTGAGTGGGTGGTTTAGCCCTTTTAAAAGCAGGTCTGTAGTTTCCAATGAACCTCTGAATTCCAGAAAAGCTCCATCAGCTCCATCTCAGCACAAGGAGGGGCCTGACCAGTCATGGAACTTACATGGAGGTAAGCATGAAAAAAGAGGTTCTCCGGTCCCTTCTCAAAAGGCCAAACAAAATGTCAGGATGTATACAAAAGCCAACCAATCGTACCATTTATGTATAAACAAGGATATGCATTTGCTTGGGACCAGTCTCCGTGCTGACTAAGCGGTGGTAAAAGGTAAAGTACTGGATTCTGCGGCCTCCATTTATGGACATCTTCTGAATTCAAATGTATAGTATATCTGTACACAGTGGGGGACTTGCCTCATGCTTCATCAGCATTTCCAACATTTCCAAACTTGTAAAATAAAACTTTACTGTCCTGGAGAGGGAAATTGGTTCGTGGCAGAATTCATTAAAAAGTAATTTGACTGAACAAAATGGCAGCGGGACATTGCAGACAAAATGACAATAAATAAATTAATGAAATGTATAAATAAATTCATATATGATTCAACTGGTACAGGGACCTCCACAGTCAGGCGGTCAGGAAGGGGGGAAAGTACTAAAAGTATTGCATAACACATAATAAGGCGCAGTGAAATAGACATTGGGCTATAAACAAAGGGGAACATAGAAACATAGAAAATGGTGCTGGTCAGCACAGCAGCACCCGTGGGTCAGGACATTGTCATCTCAAAGACAAAAACAACAATAAAATAGTAGCTAATAACCTGTAAAAAACGCCCAAACAAAGTTTTTTTCTGGTGCCATGGCTTTTAATTGTGTTCCCAAAAACAGGAAGCCAATTCATGGGGAGTGCCATGTTTGTTCCAACATCTGCCTCTGTGGTGCTGGCAGGTTTAAGGGATTTAACGACCGTGCCGGTTTGGGTTTGGGGGTTTTCTTTCAAGCCCACGGGGAAGTCCAAACCGCGGGTTATTTTAATAGCAATTTGAACCTGATTGCATTTGTTTATCCTGATTGAGGGAAGCCACAGTTCACATCAGACGACAAAGTCAGCTACAAAACCATAACTTCACACCACATACTTATTCATTTTGAACCCGGCCAATAGCCATGTGTCAAATGTAAAGACCATAAAAAGAGCTGCCTAACATTTTCATAAAAAGAAAAAGAAAAAGACAGATACATTTGCAGATTTTGGGGATCCATTTCTCTTCCAGATTGAGATGTAGTCTACAGAAGCCTCTTAAGGCAGACATCAGTCTGAAAGAGAAAGGTTCTGGGTTTCATTTTTGCTTTTGTTCTTGCTTTATCCTGCGTGTGTAATGAAAGATTAGAATGTATTTTTTCAAGAAACCAAGTAGAAATAATAAGCCCAACAGCTAGAAAAAATAACCCATACTTGTCCCAACGAAAGCTGCCCTAGCAGCTCCTTCTCACTTCTGGTTCTGATTCATTAGCTGATAATCTATTTCAGAGTTTGCACTAATGTGAGAGACAAACGGAGCCCTACCGTGAACTATCACATTATGAAAACAACAAAGTAAAGATGGCGTAACGTCTTGGAGAAACAAAAAAAGAAACAAATGTTTTTTGTTCTGTCGGGAACATCAGCCTGTATATTTTTCTCTTTCTTTAATCAACACGCTTCACTCTTGGCAAAACACAAAACTGAAATATAGCCCAGCGCATGAGAAACCTCTAATTTAGCCACAACTAGGGGTCTTATAATGACACTAATTACAGTTTTGACATAATTATAGGCACCCATTCTTACACAAAGCCCATAGATTAGATATAAAGAGTCTCCTCGGTTTCTGCAGTCTCAATCTGAATTTAAAAGCCTTGCGTTAAAAATCTAAGCAAGAGTCAAAGCAAGAAGGGCACAATTTGAGGAATTCAAACTTCACCTCCTAAATTATACTGTGAGACAAGTGTGCCTATTCTTTTTCTCTGAAAGAAAGACACTTTGGAAACATTTTCCTTGCCAAAACTTTTCTGAACAAAAAGATTGAGGCTATATACTGTAGCTATAGCCACGGGGGGTATTTGTGAAAACTGCAGCCCAAATGTTTGTTCCTTTGTAAGCGGTTACTCGAGGGACGCCAGAGGGCACTTTGATTGTTTTAAAGCACATGGTTAAGCGCTCTGTTTGAGTGACGCAGATGATTTCCTCAGTGGCTGAAATGTTATTTTACTCTATAGAGGGCTCTGAAGGTGGAACTGAAGGATTTGACAAACGCAGACAAACAAAATGATGCAGGGGCCAGTGAACACAGGCTGAATTTACACCACAGTCACATCTACTTGAAACTACAAATAACAGGACCTGGGTCAAATACTATTTGAAAGACTCTTTATATGCTGGTCAAATTAGAAGGAAAAATAAAGAGAGAAAGAAAATCCTGCAGATCCCTGAGAATTTTCAACTAAATAAAAATAATAAATATAAATATGTCCCAAAGTAAAAATCATATGAAGGATGTTGGGGGGTGTGGAGATACCAAGCATTAGGTGCAGAGTTGTGGGTTTAATAGTCTGTTCACAGACAAAATGGAAAATGGTTCTTGTTGCACAATATATGCTAATATAATGAATTTATATTAGTAATATTATGTAATTTTGTGGTTACCAAGAGATTGACAACACAGCTGTACTGATTTCTAAAAACCAATCTGTTTCAAAAACACCAGGAACTGTGAAAGTTTAGGCACCAGGCAGACACAAGGTTGAAGTGCATGCCATCTGATACCATCTGGAGAGAGAGGTCTGAGAGACAGTGGCCTGCTTTTTTAAAATTCACAGCACACGGACCCAGGGAACAGAAAAGGATGTTCATTAAAATCTAGTGACCTCACGCTACCTCATCTCTCTTCGACAGACATGGAGACGCTTCCGTATTCACAATGTGAGCTGTAATGTGGCACACAGACCTAGAAAAGGTACTTTGAGAGGATTCAGGGGTCATAGGGGTGAGACATCACCACTATAGCTAACAGGCAACCATGGTAACAGCTATGAGAACATTCAGGATACCAGGAGAAGGTGCAGCTCTCTGTATTGGCAAGTCCTCCTCTCCACCAATCACTAGCTACGGCCACTGTAAGCCCCATCCATAGCACACACATGCCAAAAGCCATAACAGTGCCCCCCCCCAATAAAAAAGTTTGGATTACTTATGAGAGAAGAGCTGATGCCTTTACATTAGGTCGATTTATTGTGCCCGCTGTCGATTAATGCCACCGGGAACAGAAATAATCGATATCCCTCAGTCACACAGACACACAAACTCCCACACACTCCCAGCAAAGTAACCTGGTAATCTCAAAAGATCAAAAGAAACATTAAATAAGTAATACAACAATAGTTTGGAAAGGCCATGAGGACTGCATGGGCGGCGGGGGGAAGGGGGGTCAAAGCAATCCCAGAGTACACCTGTAAGCTACTGCTGATGATGGGCATTAATATTGTGAGAAGAAGAAGAAAAAAAATGCTGAGTTTATCATGATAATCCATAAACACCCCCACAGAGGGTTATAGTTATGGACCCATTTGTTCTGTGAAATGTCCTCACATTTCACAATGAAGGCCACTACAGTCTTTTGCTATTAAAATCGCTGATCGCTTATTCAAGCAGCCAGCAGCCTGGGAAAACTACATACCCACACAGACACACACCCACACCCCACACCCCCACACACCTAAACACCCACACACACATACCCACACACCTACGCACTCAGACACACATACACATGCCCACACAGACACACACACCTAAACACCCACACACACATACCCACACACCTACGCACTCAGACACACACACACAAACACACACACACACGCACATCGCGCTGGGCCTTCATGCACAACCATTGAGAGACGGTAAAATAAACCGCGGGCAGAATGTGCTGGTCCGTCACAAATCTGGGTTTCCAGCTGATCGCCTGTGAAAACTCCAGGTTTCATAGACAACTAAACTCTTTTCACTTGGCTGGGTTCCGGTTTCACTGCCTGCAATTTCACAGATCAAAAGAGGGGTGTGCATGCTAAATGTTTGCACACCGCCTGTTTCGGCCAAACTTCAACCAGACCTACTCTGAACCTAAAAAAGAACTTCAGACGGACATTGGTAATGTCATCTTCCTTGTATCAATTTCAAAACGTTGGTATTTTTTTGCTAATCAAAAATCTGTGAAAAAGGATTCAATACGGTCTGATCAGTGAAGCTCACATGTCTTTGAAAAAAAAAATTTTCACGATTTTTGCTCATTTGGCAGAGCGTTTTTTTACATCTTCTCTTTGACTTTCAACATCCTCTCACTTGCTCCTTTTGATAATCCTCTGTTCCTCATATTACATACATTATTTGTGAGCTGGTGGTGTATCCAAATCCTTTTGGTCACCTTGCTTGGAGAGTTGGGGGCAACAGTTGAGCTCCAGTTCTGGATGGCAAAAGCATATTGTTTACCTTATTATATTAATATATAGTTATACATATTAGATGCCTAGGGAGCCTGAAAATGTCCCATGCACTGAGTGGCTTGGTATAATCTACCCACTCACGCTTGTTTTCTCCATAAAAATATGTTCCTGAATGCCCCTCGAACATGTACACATCTTCATCGTCAAATGAAAGTCTGGGAGACTCATTAAATAGATTTGTCACATCCCACTGCCGCAGCTCAGCATCCACACTTCAAAAGGAACTGATTGAGAGCAAACAGGGGACTCACCTCCCCAATCCCCATTACTAAAAATAAATAAATAAATAAAAGAGAAAATATGAGGATAATTTTTCTCTTACCACTGCGTGCGTCTTTTCACCACTCCTCAACACCAGGATGTCTCTTTCAGGTGTCGTTTCAGGATCAGTGGGCATTCCCTCATGTGGCAGCACCATTTCTCTTTTATTCTACTATTTATACATTCTCCTCCCCCCTCTGTGGGCCCCACCTGGGAATCGAACCTGCAATCTCTGAGTTACAAGCCTAGCTCCCTAACCACTGCCACCCTAGGACCCAAACTACTCCACAGAGACTCGGGACATGAAGGTGATGAATCTTTGTGACATGACCACCCCTGGGCCTCCATATTGTTTTTGCATGCCGGGGGGACCTCACTTACAAACAGGAGTTGGTGGGGCTTAAGGTCCACATACATACTCAGATTCATGAGGTCACAGTAAGCTTCCCTGACAGGGAGTTGACTTAAAGAATTTCCAAATAGCAAGACACACTGGTGCCACCACTTACTGGGATGGGGACCTCACACTGAGGCTAATTAGTAGGTAAAGCTAGTTTTCAAACTTACCTTTATACAAAAAAAGAATTTTAGGATACATACATATGTCCTACATTCCCTGCCAGGGAAACTTAGTGGGACCAAAATTTATCTGATAAAAAATGTATCACTGGGTACATTCCACCATCTTTTAAATTTTTTTAAATTTTTAAAATATTATCCCACCACCACCCCCTCAGCTACGGAGGACAATGTTGTTTAATACATCATGTTTGGAGTGACAGAGTATTTAGTGTACAAGGCTTAGAAGAAAACACTGTGGGACTGTGGTCTCTGTGTCCCGCAGCACTGTGTCCCGCAGAGAGAAGAGAGGCCATATGGTACAGAACAGTGAACACCAACAAAATCTGGACTGTTGCTCTTCTCATCTCTGCCCTTTTCTCTTTAGCAGCATGTGCTGCGCGGAGCAGCGGCGGGTTGTGACAGACGGCACCAGCAGTGTCGCTCAGGGCCAGATGGGGAGCCGGTAGCAGATCGCACACGGCTGTTTGTGTTAAAGAACTGGGCTGGCGGTGGCTGCGCTCATCTCCAATGCAAATCTGCTGCTGGGGATTAGCATCACGGCTAACTGTGTAGTATGGGGGTGGCAGTTATGGAACTGGGCTTGTAACACATAGGGAGTGGTATGTAAAAAATGTAGAGCCCTACCCCAAAAAAACAAGGGCATCACTCTAAACAAGGGTGTCTGGCTAAGAAAATAATAATGTTATTGATGGAGGTTGCCGTTCATACCAGCTGTCACAGGGGGGAGGGTGGATTGTTTTGAAAATGAAACAGCTAATTGAATTAATTGAAAATCAAGAACAAAGGGGGAGGGGGTGCACAGATGGGACAACCGTTCCAGCAAATCCGACACCAAATTTGTCTCATCAATCTTTCCCTACTCTGAAATTCCTGCCTGCCAAACACAAAATGCAAGTGGCTCCAAAGCTCTTGATTATAAAGGCTTCATGTGACCCATGGATGAACACCATCCCCCTTATAACCATCCAGGCAAACAGAAACAGGCAACACTAACACTTGACCCAAACAATATGCCATAAAGCCTACACAACACTGTCACAGGCATGACATAACACCTGGCATAACAACGACAGCGTATTACAGCTTATGACAGATGTCATAATGCATGCAGCGATAAATTTAGACCGAGTACATTAGATGTATATAAATTCACTGAATACATTCGAGTTTTGACAACTGTCATGAGGTGCAATACACTGTCGTGACTGGTTATGACAGGTGTTATGTCAAGGTTATGAAGGTGTTATGAAGAATTTATGGCATATAGTTCAAGTAAAGCATTACCATAACTTCTTCCACCACCGCTCCATCTTGGCCTGATTAGACATGCTGATTTGCGGTCTCTACACCGTATCCCTCTCTACTTGCTCAGCAGAGCTGGATATCCAGCCTTGCTACATCAGTAATGACTTGCACTCAGAGTGACCTTGTTCCCCTGAGTCACCAGCAATCACAAATCAAAGGTTTTTCCAGCATGAAGAGCTGGAGAGTAAAGGCTTCATCATTTTAATTTTTTTCTTGGAGGGGGGGGGCTCTGCAATTAAGGACCACACTGTCTACAGAAGCAAACAAAGCAAAACAAAAAACAAAGCAACTTTGCTGCCATAACGGTTTAGTTATATCTTCACTAATGAGAGGGAGGTTGATGCTTGTGCCAATGTGAAAATATGGGAGAGGAGGAAGCAGCTGTGTAACTGTGATTTACCTCTTCCTCAGCCCCACCCACTCACTGCTAGCTCTCCCTCTGTGGCAAAGCCCCCCACACACAGACACAAACACAGTCCCCAAAGTAAAGTGGCTGCTTCCTGTGGAAACTCCCATATTCTCTCAATTCAAATTCAAATAGGGCTTGTGTAGGAACGCTTATTTAGCTTTTTTTTAAATCTAAGATTTAAAAAATGCAAAAATAAACTTCAAAATATGGTGCCCATTGGAGCAAGTATCAGAAAAATAAGAAAAAAGTAAAGAAAACGAAGGCACTCCTTTGTATGAAAATGTTAAAAAGCCTTTATTGGCCTCCCGCGTGGTCCAGTGGTTACAATGTTCGACACTGGCCACGGAGACCGGGGTTCAATTCCCCTTCTCGCCAGAGTCGGCTCTGGCCGGGAGTGCCACCAGGGGCGGCAATTTGCTGTTCGCCCCAGGGAGGGGGGAGGGAAGCTGACACACACAGTTCTGGGGTACCGGAATTACAGTCGACGGCACGACGAATGTTGTCTCGGAGGAGGCAGCGCAATGCCCTTGTCACTGCTGGTCACAGGACTACGGCAGCGAACTATAAGGGTAGGGGGATTGAATTAAGCACACGGGTAATTGGCTACCAAATTGGGAGAAAAATAAAATGGGGAAAATAAAATTAATCAAACATTTTTGTAAAGCCTCAATTGAAAAGTGTCCCGTTTCAGCTCAATCTGCCTCCAACAGGTTGTGGTTTAAAATCCTGGATGATCTACTCCACAATCAACATAATTAACCGCAGTTGTGTTCAACAGCTATACGACAGCGAAGCTAATTCATCAAACAGAGAGGGCAGAAAAAAACTGGAATGAACAGTGAGTACAGTAGCATGATTCAGAGCCCTGTCAAGGAGACACCGAACCAGAGAGACACCTCCCACTAGGGCTCCACAGAGAACAGGGGATTAAAAAAACCTCTCTTCCCTCAATCCCCCACTACCAGCTAGCACAGAGATACAGAGTGGCTTAAAGAATCAGGAAAGGAGTTGGGGGGGAAGAAAGTTATTTTTAATAATCGCTACAGGAGACTATTCTTGTGGCTTCTGGCTGCCAAAAGCCTTACCAAGAAATCACCTGATTCTTACATTAAGCACCGTGACACTCTTCTAGAGGAAGCAGTGACATTCCATTCCAGCTCTTGGGGAGCATTTCATTCCTGAAGCCTTCCATTCCCTCTTCCCCTGAACCTTGTCCAAATGCCTTAGACATTGTAGCTTAGTAAGGAGGAAGCCTAGAGTGCATGTAGCTTAGTAAGGCAGTAGCCTAGAGTACATGTAGCTTAGTAAGGCAGTAGCCTAGAGTACATGTAGCTTAGTAAGGAGGTAGCCTAGAGTACATGTAGCTTAGTAAGGAGGTAGCCTAGAGTACATGTATCTTAGTAAGGCAGTAGCCTGTACATGTAACTGCCAAAATAAAGGAAACATGTAAATGAAGGGTTCTGGTGGCTCTGTTATGGTGTGGGGTGCATTTTCTTGGCTTAGTTTAGGCCCACTCAACCCCTTAGAGGGCAAGGTAAATGGCAATAAATACAAAGCTATTCTGATTGATCAGCTTCATCCTATGGGGAAGCATTTCTACCCTGATGGGAGTGATCTCTTACAGGATGACAATGTCTCCATCCACAGGGCACGTGTGGTCACTGAATGGTTTGATGAGCATGAAAATGATGTAGACCATATGCCATGGTCATCTCAGTTACCAGATCTGACCCCAACTGAACACTTAAGGAAGATTCTAGAGTGGTGCCTGAGACAGCGTTTTCCACCACCATCAACAAAAACCAAATTATGGAATTTCTCATGGAAGAATGGTGTTGCATGCCTCCATTAGAGTTCTAGGCACTTGTACAATCTGCTCTGAAAGCTCATGGCGTCCCAGCGCCCTAATAAGACACTATGTTGTTGTTTACAATGCATGCAGCTTAGTAAACGTATTATATACTGGATTATATAATATAATAATTATTAGACAGCTACTCTAAATAGATAGTGATGGATAGATAGATAGGAGTAATATAAGCATATACACAAAATCAGACAAATATTAAAACATTGCATCCACATTAAATTCTGCTATGAAATTCTACCACTTGGAAGTGCTGACAGCTGTGTTTTCAGCAGCAGTGCGTTCATTCTTCAATCTACAGTCGATCGGCGTGAGGTGTGTCAGCTAATTGAAAGGACTGCATGCGAAAACGTATCTGACAAACAATGAATGGCGGAAACTCTGAAGACATTCACACATGGTTGTTCCACTTAATGGCCACATTCATTATATTGCTCTGAAGGACATCCTGTTTCGATGGAGGGAAAAACTGTGAAAGTAAATGCGTTCCCCAACTAGAACCGACATCCTCCCCAGCTATGAAAAAGGTAATCCTCAAGAGAGTCCAGCCACAGCCTTTTAATCCCACATGAGTTATGGGTTCAATTTTTAACACCAGCTAATAGATGTCAGTATTGGCATGAAAAATAAACTCCAGTCCCAATGGGGAAAAAAGGCATCAAGAGCGATTGCGAGTGCCACGAAATCCCAGGAAAAGTCACTACAAAGAAGGGAAAGATCCTATCACTTTCTAAATAAATTCTGGATTTGGAGCTATGCTAATACCGCCAATACCCCCAGACTGTATTCAGATTACAAGATAGGGCGCCTCCTAAAACATACATGCGGGTAAACACACATGAATAAAACCATGCTCTAAAAACCAATCCCTGTTTGATTAAAATAATAATGTTACAATACCTATTGTTCCCAGACTGCTGCTGTGTTAATTAGCCTCCTATTAATCAACTCCTCTGAACAGCAGTTAGGGTCAATTATACGGTTCCTTTGAATTAATACTTGAATCAATTACCCACCAAAACATCCCCCCAAAAAAGAGAGAGAGGTGTTTGTAACAAAAAGCAAGAATTTGGATTTGCCCTGAAACAAGACGCAAGGCAGAAGGTGCGCCTGAAGCTCTACTCAGCGGAGGCAGTGTGTTTGAGAAGGAGCAAACTCTCCAGGGAGCCCCGAACACACACACGAACACACACACGAGCACACACACAAACTCACACACAAACTCACACACAAACTCACACACAAACTCACACACGAACTCACACACGAACAAACGAATGTGCACACACACACTCTCATGTGCACACGTGCTCACACATAAGTCACTAACACTCTCTCAGACACGCACACACACACAGACACACTCACACACACACACACAAAATGCCACCACTTGTGCAACTTGACTTTAAGTACACACAGACACATGACCATGATGCTAACTTACGACAACCAGCCTAAAAACCATTCTGAAGCGGAGAGCTGTCAGAGTAAAAGAAGAGTTGTCCCTCTGATTCCCCCCGCCTCTATCAGACCAGGGTCCAACACCAAAAAGGCAGCTCCCGTTCTGTTAGATCAGCTCTAATCAGGACACTGCCTTGATAAACCTCCTAACACACTACAACAGAAACCTGCCTCAGCAACTAGACCAATCAGCTGGGCCCTCCTTGCTCTGCCTGGCCAATCACCAGTGGCCTGACACAGTTTCCCCTAGGCACTATAAAGAATTAATTAGATTGGAACCAGAACTAACACACAGTTAACACAGAGTCACTCAGAGTGGGTGCCATTTTTTTCTTTCTTTCTTTCTTCCCCTCTCCCTCTCCCTCTCCCTCTCTTTGAGGAGGAGAGTTGGAGGAAGACAGCCTAATCAGGCCTCCAGGCAGTCTTGACAATAATGGTTGCAGACTCACAGGCACAATGTGCATTTTTGAAGCTGCAAACACATTTAAGCAGATTTACGAAAATTACCCTTTTTGAAAAATATATATTTAAAAAAATGCTCACATTTCTTTAGTCCTAAGCATGGAGCACTTCAGTCGTTGTGAGAGCAGGTGAAATGTGTCGTGTGAAAGGTTTGTGTTTTAACCGCAAAGAGTGGCACTAACTGGAACACTCACGTAACATTAACGCTCATCGTTTTAAAAGTGTAGCTTTACAGAGCACTCCGGGTGGACCCAAACACCATTTGATTTTACATCTAAAAGGTACGAGAGTGTTCAAGGAGTACTTGCGGCTGGTAGCATGCCTTTAAAACAGCATCTGTCTGATTCGGATGACATGACGTGGCTCCCCCAGAAGCCGCCTTTGATGGGCACTGCAAAAACAGGACGTCACACATCCCTAGAAATGCATGAAGAAATGAAAGACACTGTTCATTGAAGATCAATTGGTGAATGCAGGTATGAGCTGTCTGCGTTCAGTTGTTGCCTCTTTCTGGTTAAAATGTCAAACGGGCCCTTTTTTTTTGCCAATGTGTTTAGACTGTCACAATCCTTTTTTACCTCCCCTCAATGTTATTATAGCTGAAAAATTACACAAGTCTCTGCACTTTGGAAAGCCACCAATTGCAGCAGTAACAAATATAGAGTTTGGCTGTGGTGTGAATTTTTGTTCCAGCATTCCAAAGCTAATTAAAAACTGAACGTACACTCGGTTCTGTGTGACTCAGTAGGTAGAGCATGACAATGCTTAGGTTATGAGTCCAAATATACTGAAAAATGTATGCATTCCTATTATAAGTCGCTTTGGCTAAAAGCATCTGCTAAATGGCACATGTTATGCTATGTATTAAAAGCAACAAAAACGTAATTTAATTCTCATTGACTAGGTCTATTCAGCTCATCTGTTCTGAGTCTTTCAGAAATGGCACTTTTCCTTTGAAAACTATAATTCATAATACATGCAATGATTATAAAAACTAAAATGATAAGATGACGAACAAACTATTTAACATTAATGTTTAATCTGTGTAGATTTGTTATGTCTAAACATCGTGCTCCTGAGATACTGGGTATTCTGTTCGAACCTTTGTACTTTGTGTTTTTTGTTTTAATTTATGAATCTGTGAATTTGTCTAATGCCAAAAATAATGCTACATTCTCACTGTGTTTTCTTTCTTGTTTGAACAAGCTTGGGTGAAATGATAAAGGGCACTTTTTTGTTTCAATGGACTGTGGGAGAACAACAAAAATTACTATGAAGAAATATTGTATAAACTTAAAGTGTAAATGGAAAATCTGTGTGTGGAAGAATTCACCCTGCGTTGGCATTCATACACAGCTGGCTCTGCTTTCTCCAGAGCTCTGCTGTCTCCAGAGCTCTGATATACAGTATATGCGGAATGATACACGACTCCAGGTGCTCATCTTTTACACACTTCCCCTACAAAGGGAACCAATACACTATAGGTTCATTTAAGGTGAGATAGGACACTAAAATGAACACTGAACAGGTTTTGACATTCGAGTACATACCTCTACCTTTAGAGTTCAGAGACGCGAGTTAGCATTTGAACTTCCGCAACAGGATTTGGTGGACCTGAATTGGGGACCCCTGTTCTAACATTTCCCCACCGCTGTCAGTTTCTCTCAAGAGTCTCCCTCCTTTCTGTTTTTGTGGAGGAGCCCCACTGTTTGCATTCATATGCACGTGTTTGAATATATATATATACTGTATATGTGTGTATATATACAGTGGGGAAAATAAGTATTTCACCCCCTGCTGATTTTGTGAGTTTGCCCCCTTACAAAGAAAGAAACGGAACGGTCGGTCTATAAATTTCATGGTAGGTTCATCTTAACAGTGAGAGACAGAATATTTTTTAAAATCCCAGAAAATCACATTATATGAATTTTAAACATTTATTTGTGTTTTATTGAGGAAAATAAGTATTTCACCCCCTAGCTAAGTATTTCACCCCCTAGCAAAACAGCAAGAATTCCAGGAGGCACACAGATTAGTCCTCTTACTTAATTAGTACTCCTAATTAAGTACTCGTTACCTGTATAAAAGACAACTGTCCACAGAATCAGTCAATGAATCAGATTCCAACCTCTCCACAATGGGCAAGACCAAAGAATTGTCTAAGGACATCAGGGACAAAATTGTAGACCTGCACAAGACTGGAATGGGCTACAAGACCATTGGCAAGCAGCTTGGTGAGAAGGAGTCAACTGTTGGTGCGATAATTAGAAAATGGAAGAAACACCAATTGACCATCAATCTCCCTCGGTCTGGGGCTCCACGCAAGATCTCACCTCGTGGAGTGAACCTGATCATGAGAAAGGTGAGGGAACAACCCAGAACTACATGGCTGGAGCTTGTTGATGATCTCAAGGCAGCTGGGACCACAGTCACTAAGATGACCATTGGTAACACACTACACCGTAATGGATTGAAATCCTGTAGTGCCCGCAAGGTCCCCCTGCTCAAGAAGGCACATGTACAGGCCCGTCTGAAGTTTGCCAATGAGCACCTGGATGATTCAGAGGAGGCTTGGGAGAAAGTGCTGTGGTCAGATGAGACTAAAATCGAGCTCTTTGGCATCAACTCGACTCGCCGTGTTTGGAGGAAGAAAAAGCTGCCTTGGACCCCAAGAACACCATCCCCACCGTCAAGCATGGCGGTGGAAACATTATGCTTTGGGGCTGTTTCTCTGCTAAGGGCACAGGACAACTTCACCGGATCGAGGGGAGGATGAATGGGGCCATGTACCGGGAAATCTTGGGTGAGAACCTCCTTCCCTCAGCCAGGACACTGAAAATGGATTTCTAAGGATTTGGAGAGGATCTGCAAAGAGGAATGGGCCAAAATCCCTCCTGGGATCTGCGCAAACTTGGTGACCAACTACAAGAAACGTCTGACCGCTGTGCTTGCCAACAAGGGTTTCTCCACCAAGTACTGAGTGATGTTTTGCTAGGGGGTGAAATACTTATTTTCCTTAATAAAACACAAATAAATGTTTAAAATTCATATAATGTAATTTTCAGGGATTTTTATATATTCTGTCTCTCACTGTTAAGATGAACCTACCATGAAAATTATAGACCGTTCCTTTCTTTGTAAGGGGGCAAACTCACAAAATCAGCAGGGGGTGAAATACTTATTTTCCCCACTGTATATATATATATATATATAGAAATATAGAATATTTCAAGATGGTTGTGTTGGTGCATGGGAAATTAGGGACCATAGCAACAGCAGAACTTCCCAGGAATAATGAACTCAAAACTGCATTAAAACAAATAACTGGTCACCGCGGTGTTGGCGACTCTTTATTTTAGGAGGTGTGGGATCAGTGAGTGAGCGTGTAAACAGTTTGTGAATATCCCCCAATACCATACTGTACAATACATATATACAGTACATATTATATACCTTATCATTATATCATATACACATATATATATATATATATATGTAGTCTCACACAATTATATATACACTGTATGTCGTTGTGGTTGCACTGGTGCTCTAAAGAGAGCACTAACAATTGGTCATCCACACGCACTCAGACTCTCTCTGGTCTTTGTCCTGGTGTGTAATGATCTCACGGGACAGGGGTGCGAGACCGGGCAGATGAACTCCCGTCAGACAGTACTGCCCTCCCACCCTCATCCTTGACACCATCAGACACGCTCCACTGGCCCCCGCCCACCGCCCACACTCGCCCGGCGGTAATCGCAGCGCACACAGACAGCCACAATCCTGGCTTTCATTGATCCCCCATTGTAGTGAAGTGTTTTCCATGACAATGCGGCTTTGTTCGAGAGAGGGGAGGGCGGTGGCGGGCCCGGTTGCCAGAACAGGCTGTGGTGGTGCGAAATCCAAAAATCCAGATACTGTAGCCAATCCTCTGTACATCCTTTCAAACACACTTTTAACACTGTCAGGCTTGTTTTATGCATCTCGTCGCTTTCCTTTTGTGTAGAAAGGACCTCCCTTTCCTAACTGAGCAGACCAGGGTTGGTGGCCATTGTTTGGGGACTGGCCTCCACCTGTTCTCTCTCTCAGCTCCAAATTGCTGATCCAATCTTGGGATGAAAATGTGAGATGCGCGATTGCAATCAAATGATCAGTGTTTCAAAAACCAACATGAAATTATTGCACACTGCAACTAGACCTCATCTCAAGGCACACTGAACTACACATGAGTCCAGAGAGCTAAACCTGACAAATAAACTGAGCTGCTGCAGAACCATACAACCTCTTCAGCAGCCTATGGGCAACTTGCAGGGGGTTCAAGCACTACTTTGAGGAGAAAACAAAAAGCAAGGAACACATTCAAAACAAACAAGTGATCTGAGTCAGAGTGTCTGCTCTGATACCTGGAAAGTTGCAAAAAAAAAAAAAAAAAAAAAAAAAAATTGGGACAAGCTCAGAATGTCATGACCAACCACAGCTTTCGTCTTCATCATCAAATCCAAACAACGACTGAAATGCTTCTCGTGTCTTAACGGCGTTTTTAGTTTGTACCTTTCATTGTTACCTTCTATGGGAATAAGAAATGTAATTGCGCTTTATAACCACCCAAGACCCGTTATATTTCAAACAAAGAATTCGGCATCGATAAAAAAAGATGTGCTTTGTTCTGTGCTACCTGTTGCAACTACTGTTCTCGAGCAGCTTAACAGAAACCTGAAGGCATAATAATAAATGAACGCAGTCCACTGTTGCTACATCTACGGAATGTGTTGATGTTGAGAGAGTGTCAAAGGTTCACCGATTGCTCCTCTTACATTTCTGGTGCAGCAATAAAGCATCGGTTGCGAGAGTACGTGAGAAGCGATGGGAGAGGGGCCTCCATCTTCGAGCTCTTACTGCAGGAGATAACACAGAGACTGTTTGTAAACTGTTTAATCTATTGTATAAACTAGCAGTCAAAAGTGCCGTATCAGATCATGAGGGGTGAAAAGTCCCAGCTGAACTCAAAGCACCTTGGCGCGAAAGTGGATTACCTCACTCCTAAGGCTCATTGCGGCGGTTTCAGGCACATCCTAGCTTAGATCTGGGACTCGAACCATCGGAAAAGGCCTCTGAAGATATGTTTTACTGCCTACCCTGTCGCTACTCGTCACAACTTATAAAAGCAGAGGTGGAGACATAAGGCGATGGCAAAACAAGCCTCCCTCGTTTATTAGTTTTTCTTCCACCCCTTAAATGATGATATCAAGCGAGAGACTCAAACTGCACTGAACAACACGAGCATCCGCATCATGCCTTTACGTCGGTGTGCATTTTGATGTTTTGCCAGGTTTTTTTTTTTTTTTTTTTTTTCAGGGCACCCCAGCTTCCTCATGGGGGCTGTTTGGGGTAATCCTCGCAACAATGGGAGGGGGCTGCCCGTAGTACCGCCGTGAACCCTCACCCACCCCCCCGACGCCCAGTGAGCTCAGCAGTGCCCATTCAGCCGCCCGCCGGCCCACTGTCACGTTAGCGCATTTTCTAAAGAACTGCAAGCATCATCCATTCTGTCAGACAAGACCCAGAGAGCCACAATGAGGAGAGTTAAGCGCAGAGCGGGAGACACATTCGCTCTTTCATTCAAAAGGTAGAAAAGACAGAGGAAAAAAGAAGTGTAACACTCACACTCACTTCCTCCCTCCCTCCTTCATGCAGACACACGCATAAGAGAAACATAAGAGACGCTTATACACAAACACACACCTGCCCAAACTTACTTCACCCAAAGAGCATTAACGCACCGTAAATGATTTCTCTCAGGGGTGCCTGGAGCTGCAGCTCCTGACATTCAGGCCTGAGGACGCCACACCACACCCCTGCTATAATTATTTTACACCATCAGTACCTTACTACAGTGGCATGTCCTGGGGCTGCAAGCAAGAGCAAAGCGTTTACCTGAGATGACTGTGGGACAGAATCATAAAGGAATATATATACAGTATATACGTACGTACACACACACACACACACACACACACACACACACACACACACACACACACACACAAAAAGTGTGAATACACCTTCCATCTTCAGCAAGATAACAAGCTGAAACACACCTTGAGGTTGTGCGAGAACCATCTGGTGAAGGAGGAACGTGAAAAAAGCTGAATGAGCTCACTGCACATGAGTGGTCCTGTGTGTTATGGTGACAGGCTTTGGCTGTGGCAGTGCAGTGTTCACTACCGGTCTCGAGACTACGGCAGCGAGTTCTCATATGAGGGAGGGGATAATTGCCATGAAAAAAGAGAGGGTATAATTGGATACTAAATTGGGAGAAATAAATGGGAATAAATGGCAAAAATAGAAAATCTAAAATATATCAGAATTACTACATTTCATATGGACTCATGCCCTGCAAACATCTCCTGGGATTTAAGATGCGGCACTGGGAGATGGGTGGCTTGCGCCAGAATGAGAACAGACAATGGAATGTCGCATGAACCTCAGGGGACGAGTCAGACACATTCATGACCTCCGCAACAGTCCACTTATCACACCAAAGACCTGCCAAAGCCATGAGCAGCAGTTAAACCCCCCTTTCATAATCATTCTGAGTACTCCTGCAGGCCTAATGCGCAAGGCAGGCAGATGTTTAAATGTCCACATCCCATTTGTATTGCTCCTACGTGTAATGAGAAAATTGAGCACCAAGAGATTATGAAGTACACAGCCAGGGCCAACCTTCAACCCTTTGGCCGGAGTAGAATATCCTCAACAAGGTTTTCCTCAGGAACAATTCTTAAAATCTACAACTTTTATTTTATTTTATTTTTATTTTGGCATTTTAACAATTGGCATTGACCTTGCATTCAAATAGTAAGAGTACACTCAACCAATGCCTGGGAAATGCACCCCACACCATTACAGGACCACCAGAACCATTCAGGCTTTGTGACAACAAAAATGGAGCTACCATACTCTACCAGTAGCTCAGCGATTTGAGTAGCTGTGCAAGGAGGGGCTGCATCCAGCAAACATTAGCTTCCAACTTTTATGGTGATCCACATTTACAACTTGCGTTGGTTCTCAGCCCAACCCTTTAATTCAAGGCTAAACCGGGGTAAAGCATTCAACAGAGGGCATGCTCCACCCATTTTTACATGGAGCAGAACTTGTTATGCTGCATGTACCACGAGTTGCCCATATGAGTCTAATTCCGCTCTTAAAAATCATTGTTAGGCTCGTTCTTAATATGGATGGGAAGGTAATATTGTTGGTCTTACGGTTCATTGTTTTTAACTTGTACAGACTAAGTTATGATGTACAACATTACCTTACCTTAGCTTAACTGTGAGCTTGAAGAATTAATGTTGTATCTCGACCCCAGCTGCATCGCAAGAGTCATGTTAGTTTTTGTAAGTCAATTTAGATAGGAGAGTCTGTCACATAAAATAAATATTGAAAACAAATGAGTGAGATGAGAGCGGATCACCTTCCTAGACACAGCGCTGTCAGTGAATGTCAAGTGCTGGCGGATGTGTCAACTGCAGATTATATGGTTTCATCAATGGCTTTGACAGGGCATGGCACACATTTCACTGACACCACTGTTTTTCTTTCCTCCTTCAATGGGAACGTGTCAGTTCGCACACTGCGAGTTTCTCACCTTTCCAGAGAACTCGGGTAACAACTGCATTCCGTCACAAATATGTTCATAGGTTACTGCCATTGGGCCTGTCTCTAGTAGAAATATGCAACATAGCATTTGAATAGCAGGGAGAAATGTCATTATTTTTTAATGCGGTGCAAACATTCACAGATACGTATACATCTGGACAAGTCGGACACATCCACAGTAAACAAGGGTGTAACTACTACATAGTTCATTGCTTTCATTAATTGTTATTTTGCTGTATAAAGTGGATGTACTTTGTGGATGTGTCTAATGTGTTTGTGCATGTATTTATTTTTTGATACATTCAAACATTTCTGTAAGCTCCATTGATACAAATTAGACTTTGGCTATAAACCAGAGATGGGGAAGGAGGGCCATATCCATTTCTGGATCCCATGCCAACTTCTGCTCTTAATTATTTAATTAGCTCAGCCATTTACACAATTTGACATTTTAGCTAAATGTCTTGATACGTTCATGAATTGCAGTTGATGACTGTTCATGTGTCCCGATGTGAAACATTTTCCTTTTTCAATTTTCTAATCTATGAATGGCCCGGCATTGGTGCATACAATGAATTATCTAATTCAGCTAGGGTAACTGGCAGAAACAAAAACTTAATACACACCCACCCATGCCAACACTTAATGCAATGCATCTGATGCTTGTTTTTTAACATTGTAACATTGTAACAATGTCCCTGACAAATAAACAAATAAAATAAATGAGTTGATTAATAGAACTGATTAATTGGTAAAGCCCTAATTTCAACACTGAAAATTGTGACAGCAAAGAACAGCAATGATAAACATAACATTGTAAACATGGCACTATAATTATAGCTATACTATCACTATAAATAACTGTATTTTAAAGTCAAATTTTTGTCCAATTATACAACTTCAACCTTCCACTTTTAGGAACTGAAAAAACTGCTAGGTGACAAAGCCTGTTCGTTAAATATGGTACAATAACAAACATAAAATACATACATAAAAAACATGACAATATAATTCTTCTTTAATATTGTTTATGATTGGGTTGAATGGGTAGCTGTGTGATGAAATGTATATAAAATATAAACTAAGTTTAAGATAGTGGATTGAACTGACAAAGCAGAACAAACAGCTCAGGAACAGGACTTACTTATTGATTGGATTCCATCCCTGTAGATCAATACAAAGTTAGAGCAGACTGGTTTAACTCTGCATGCTAAAGGACTTCCGTAATGAATTTCCCTCAAGACAGCGATCAATCAGTGACACTAAAAGCCCAGAGCCTCAAAGCAACAACCTTCCCTCTACAGGAGGGGCAGGCAAGCCTGACCCTGGAGTGCCAGTGATGTTTATGGTTTTTGTTCCAGCTGAGTACCTTCAGCACATGGTTACCTGTGTTCATTAAGCCTAATATTTAATCTAATCATGTAGCTAGTTGTTCGGATGGAGCAAAAAAAAAAACATCTCTGGCATTCCAGGATCAGGGTTGCCTAGTCCCTGGTCTACAGTCACTGTGATAGACCAGGCTAAGGCACACAAAAGGTACAGGTAACAGCCAAAATAAAGGTGAGGTAAATTTCTTCAGGACAACAAGGGAAGTTTGGCTTCCCCTATAATTTTTTGGGGAGATGGGGAATATTTTTTAAATGCAACATTACTAAACATTTTTACTTAATATCTATTTTTAAAAATACCACAGATAATTATATTTCAATTCCATGGTATGTCACTCAGACTGAAATGTTTTGTTTAAACCAGCACTATCTAGCACCTCAAGAGCTTGAAGCTGCCAGTGGAAGTTCGGCAGGTCACAGTTGTCTCTGGGTTTCTATGGACTTACTGTATTTAATGGAATAATGTGATGGGTTTGGAGGAATATAATTGGACAGAATTGACCCGCCTGGAAGCAGAGCCTCATGTCATTTTGACATGCCTCTGTCAATCAGGATCAAGCTCCGTCCCTGTTCAATAGAAGATATTGGCTTGGGGACAGGAGTTTTTGGAGAGTGAGGTCTGTTACAGGTGAGGTTAGCAATCATTTTAGTTATTATTCTATTATTGTAATTGAAGTTTGAAAGTTAGCCACAGTAGCTAGCTAATGTTAGACAATTGCATTGATTTGTCAATCTGCTAACTTTCTTGGGCTAGCTTAGCTGACGTTTGCAGTTCAGATTAAACATATTTTAGCTAGCTAGCTAGTTAGCATGACATTTTAGAAGAAAGTCTTTGTATATTCAACATGTCAAATAATAAGCTGTGGTTTTGTTCTAGCTAAAGTTAGCTACTAGTTAATGTTATCTAGCAAAGAATGCCTTTCATCTCGCATGTTTGAACTAAACTGGGCTAACATTAGCTAGCTAACTAACTGCTTGACATTGAGGATTATGAAGTTGAAAAAACCTTGTCGTGTGAGCATGGTACTATAGGGCACTTTGTTAGGAAATAAAGGAGATCATCATCATCATCATATCACCAGAGGAGGTCAGATCACCTCGCCCCCCCAAATGTGTCAATATGTTATTGAATAATGGTGGTAGGATTGATCAGCAGGGGCAGCAGGGCCTCCCCCCGGACTCAACTTCACCCGTTGTGGACCCCACCAGTCGCCACTGACCTGTACATTTCATTCAGAATCCACACTGTCAAACACTTTACCCCTCTCACTGCCGCATAATAGCAATTCAATTTGACACTCAAAACGGAAATGCTAAATTAACAAACGCAAATAAAGAGGATATTCTGTTCCATCTAGTGTTTTCTGCTAGATCCCCCTCTGTCAGAGGGACAGGAAATAAACACGTGATTAGTCAGAGTAGTACTTGTGCTGGAAATCGAATGTTCTAATCAGCTAAAGTGTGGAAGTGATTCTGTTTCAGTAGGACTCAGTTCATTCAATCTGTGCAGGTCAGCTCTGTTCACAGGTTCCTTTGGGTCAAAGCTGCAGCTTTATTTCGGTACGATACTGTTTTACTTCTTCTTTTTTTATTTGTCAATTTTACATGATTATACAATGTATTTTATTTGTCATATTAATTGATACAGTACATTTAAATCATTACTTTTTAACAATTTATACAGTAAATACTTCCAGATAACTCCAGTTTGTTGTTCATTTTCTCTGCAATTGAGGTCAGCTCTCAGGATAGAGGATGTGCAAATGGACACAGCAATTAGAGTCATTCACGCGCACCACCCTTCTAATTGCTTTGTCCATTTGCACCGTTCCGGATGTTTTTAGCCGATACCGATGACTGACATTTTTTTGCAACTAAATCGGCCAATCCAGTACACCCACAACATCAAAGAAGCAAGGGAAGAAGACAGATAGAATAGCAACCAGACACAAGCACAAGGTAAGAAAACACACAGCCCTATGGAAGGGGTGAGGGAAGGTGGCATGAGTGCACCACGTGCAACGGCTCTGTGTGTGTGTTACGGTTGACAGCTTGGCGAGTTCCGCCTTGGAGGCGGCGGTTCTGCATCTTTGTCAATGCTGGTCCCAGAGTTGCAGCTGTGAGCTCGCAGTACGAAAGGGCGGGGTAGATCAACTAGAAGGTGGTACAATTGGCCACCAAATTGGGAGAAAATTTGGTTAAAAAAAAGCAGAAATAAATGATTATTTTCCCCATCATTTTTTTGTTATCCTGCTTTTCAGAAATTCTACTTTTTCTTTAAGAGAAAAAATCCAACTGATTACCTCCTTATGGGTTGCAATTTGTTACTTATTAAGAAAATAATTTAACAAGGTTGCTTACATTTGGAATTCATGATTTATAGAAGCATGGTGGTGCAGTGGATATTAAGCAAAATCTCAGGTTCGATTTTCTGTGCGGAGTTTGCATGTTCTCCCCGAGACAGTCCAAAGACATGCACATTTGGAGAGTCTAAATTGCCCGTAGGTATGAGTGTGTGAGTGAATGGTGTGTGCCCTGCTATGGTTGGCGACCTCTGTATTCCTTTCAACATGCTGGGATAAATAAGGAATAAGCGAGATAATGGATGATTTGATTTATAGAGCAAAAGTACTAAAAAGAACAATTCAGGTCATGCATTTATATAACTTTGTATAGACTATAAAATATAGGCTTACTTCAATTATTCAACTGCCACTAGCTTGTCATCAGTCAAGCCCTCTCAGATTGTGATTGCCTCAATGATAACAATGGTTTCAGCACTTTAATTAACTCTGCATTTTCTCATTCTTTTCTCCAAAACGCTCAAAATTGTCCAATCACAGATAAAATAAATTGCGTTTTTACCAGGGGTGAGATTTGATATGTTGAAATCTTCACCCTGGCAGAACACAGAATTGTATTGTTCACATCAAAATGTAGGGAAGCCGCAAGGATTTGGAAATGTTTGAAAAACTACAATTGTATAAGACACTAGAGCATTTAAGAAGAACATAAGAATACATAATGATGAGAACAGGCATCAAATCTCACATACCAGGATACCTACACTCAGTGACCACTTTATTAGGTACACATGTACACCTGCTCGTTAATGCAATTATCTAATCAGCCAATCACGTGGCAGCAACTCAGTCCATAAAAGCATACAGACATGGCCAAGAGATTCAGTTGTTGTTCAGACCAAAAATCAGAATGGGGAAGAAATGTGATCTAAGTGGCTTTGACCGTGGAATGATTGTTGGTGTCAGACGAGGTGGTGTGAGTATCTCAGAAACTGCTGATCTCATGGGATTTTCACACACAACAGTCTCTAGAGTTTACAGAGAATGGTGCCAAAAACAAAACAAAAAAAGTTCTGTGGGTGAAAACGCCTTGTTAATGAGAGGGGTCAGAAGAATGGCCAGACTGGTTCAAGCTGACAGGAAGGCGACAACTGAAATAACCACGCGTTACAACAGCGACATGCAGAATAGCATCTCTGAACACACAACACGTCAAACATTGAAGTGGATGGGGCTACAGCACACCGGGTTCCACTCCTGTCAGCTAAGAACAGGAAAATGTGGCTACAGTGGGCACAGGCTCACCAAACCTGGACAGTTGAAGATTGGAAAAACGTCACCTGGTCTGATGAATCTTGATTTCTGCTGTGATATTCAGATGGTAGGGTCAGAATTTGGCGTAAACAACATGAATCCATGTATCCATCCTGCCTTGTGTCAACGGTTCAGGCTGGTGGTGGTGGTGTAATGGTATGGGGAATGATTTCTTGGTACACATTAGGCCCCTTATGTTGAGCATCGTTTAAATGCCACAGCCTACCTGAGTCTTGTTGCTGATCATGTGCATCCCTTTATGGCCATAGTCTACCCATCTTCTAATGGCTACTTACAGCAGTATAATGCACCAGGTCACATCATCTCAAGCTGGTTCCAGGAACATGACAATGGCCTCCACAGTCACCAGATCTCAGTCACCAGATCTCAGTCCAATAGAGCACCTTTGGGATGTGGTGGAATGGGAGATTCGCAACATGTGCAGCTGAAAAATCTGCCACAAATGTGTGATGCTATCATGTCAACATGGACCAGAATCTCTGAGGAATGTTTCCAGCACCTTATTGAATCCATGGTGTGAATAATTCAGGCTGTTCTGGGGGCAAAGGGGGGTCCTACCCAGTACTAGAAAGGTATACCTAATAAAGTGGCCACTGAATGTTTATCAGTTTCATAGTGCTCTCGGATTTCCAGGCTGAAATGGGTCAAAATTTTAAGATTTTTTTATAAAATAAACATAAATGTGATACAATCTCAGTTCAGCATACAAACCTGAAAACAATCACTCATTACAGACTGCTCCCAACAGTAGCTTCTCAACCCTAAACCTAAAAACCCCTAAAAAGACCAGAATAATTAATTCCATCACAATCTGAAAACAAACAGGAAATAAAGGCCTGCTGCCTGCTCTGAGCTGTGCTACCCCTCTCACCTCAAACGTGAGTGAAGAGCACTTCATTCATACAGTCATACGGGAGAGTGGCCAAAGCACCACTTATAATCCTCAGGTCTCCAACTGCGACTCTCCAGGTTACTCTTTCCACAATGCCATGGCTGCCTGGTGCCCCTGCTCTCTGTCAATCTGTCTCTCTGTCTGTTTATTCCCCAAAGACTTCATGATATCAGAAACTCAATTTTCTGATATCAGGAATTGCAATTATGAGGCATCAGAAGCCCATGAATCATTTCTGTGAGACCATTTCACATGATCCAAAACACTTTATCATGGAAGGGGGGAAATGTACCAACCACCAATAATGTAGTACCCACCAGGGTGATGCACAGCAGCCATTTTGTGCCCAAACACTCACCACACAGCAGCGGAAGTGGAGAGGGAGGGGTAACATGCACCTCTGCCTATCACGGTCGCGTTTCGAACCCCAACTGTGCCAGACAGGCCCTGGCCAGGCGACGTTTGGCTGCCCGCCCCAGGGGGAGGGGGGAGGGTGAGCTGGCACGAGCTCGCCGAGGAGCATGGAGAACTTCCCTGTGGACAAAATAATAGGCAAGTTCCGTCTTGGAGGTAACGGTTCATTGCCAGCCTCGGGGCAGTGGCTTGTCACGCAGAGGCGAGCAGCGAGTTTGTTGGGGAGGGTAAAAATCAAAAGAAATAGAGTGTATAAAAATAAATGGGAGAAAAACATGGAAAAAAACTGAAACAAAATTTTTTTAAATAAAATGAAAAAAACACAAGCATCTACTGCTGAGAGCCATGCGGGTGCTGAGGGTGTTGGTTTGACTCGTGGTACCGGCTGTTTCTGCCTGTACACCCGCCAACTACCCACCTGCATCACACCATTTTATCGCCATTATCTTGTGTATTTTTGGTATCTGCCCTGCGCCCCCGACAGACATGGACAGGAATGCTGATGTGAGTTTAAAAGGGAAAGTGCTCGCTTGGATTGTCTCCCAGCATTTCAACCTCCAGCTTAACAGTCCGGGCATGTCGCAAAAAGTGCATTCTCAAGTGGGTGTAAATTAAAGACACTACACCTATCCTGAATGCACGTTTTTCCCCTCTATGCTTTCCCCTATTTTATTTTCTCTGTGGGGATAAAAATGCAGCCTTCAAGTCACACTCTGGATTGGTTAAGCCAGCTTTGTTTACCACATGGCATAATCGGCCCGGAGCAGATGGCGGGAAAGCACCTTTTGCTCTCCATTTGTCACACGTTTTTAGACACCGCGGCGCGAGGGACACGGCGGACTTCATGGTCCTGCTCGGATCTCCTTTTCCTTTCAGTGGTTTCCCGCCTTATTGTGTCGGATCGCTGGTTTTACCAGAGCCGAGCCCCCAGGAGATGCTAGTGGGGGTTGAGGGAGGACATGCCGAGTATGCCCCCGCCTGTCACAGGGAGATACTGTACCACCATTTTGCGTTTAGGAAAAACAGGTTTTAGAGCTTTGCTGCACAGATCACACACCATGCCCCCTAAGAGAGACGAGTGTTGGGTGAATCCAGGTGAAGTCAGGTGAGGGAACCCAGCAGGGAGCTGAATTTTACAGGTACCCAGACAGGATCCTTCATGTCCGATGCCCCACCCCCACTCCCCACTCCCTCCTGCCTACCTCGCAGCTCATTTGAAACAAATTGTCAAATGATATGATTGAAGTCCAGTCTAATTACGGCCGTGCCATGCATCATTTCTCACCCTGCGATCACCACGCAATAAACCAGAGGATCACCTTGATGAATGATGACAGTGTGTAGAAACCTCCAGACACCCAGAGTTAGTCTTGACCTGACCAGCCATTGTAATAGGGCAGTTGGGAGACAATGGAACCTGTTTCACCAAGATTCTATACATACAATCCTGGAGACCTGTCAGGCTTCTTTACACCAATTTGTGAGGCAATATGAGGTACCAACGACAGGTGTGGAAACCATCCAAACATATGTACTCAGACAGGGGTGGGCAAGGAGAAATCCAGAATCCATTTCTGGATTTCAGGCCAACTTCTGCTCTTAATTATTTAATTAAGCCCAATCCATTTACATTGACATTTTTGCTAAATGTATTGACAATCATAACTGAAAAGCTGAAGACTATTCTTGTGTCCCTATATAAAAGTCAACTTTGAACAGACTAGTACTATTTTTTACTAGTATTAGTTAATCTTGGAGATAGCTGTATACACCAATGCAGGTTAACTAGCTCAATAAACCTGGGTAATTGTTGAAATCAAAAACCTGCATAGACACTGACCTTCCAGGAACAGAGTTGCTTACTCCTGTGTAAGGAAGTAAATACGCCAGGAGCTCTAAGGCCACCTATCATCATCAGTGAGAGATGTGGCTCATCCTCTGATTGGCTGTCCTGTAGTGCAGCATGTCCTTGTGTGTGTAAAATAGTTGTTGATAGTTGTCCTTAAGTTCTGGTCTGGGATCAGTGTTGCTATTGATCTTATAATGGTTAAGATTAGGATTTGGGTTGGTGAACCTGATCCTATATCAGATCAGCACTTAAGGGCACAGCTCCTTGCATAAAGTCGTCTCTCTGTGGCTCAGTAGGCAGACGGCCCAGCTGCCCTGTGGGGCTGGGGTGGGGGGCACAGTGGTGACTCAGAGGGGTGCAGTCAGACATTTTGTAAAAATCGGGGAGATAAAAGGAGATATAAAGGGAGAAAAGGGGAGAAAAAAATGTGTAAAAAAAGAAGAAAGAAACTTCACTCAAGAAGCCCAAAACCCTACTGTTCCGTTGTGTTCTTCTCATGCAGGGATCTGTGCCAGTGCAGCAGATGATACTAAAACTAAAATGTGTCCTGATAAACTGGTATCCCATTGAGATTCCACAAGTGACACGACAACTTGATGTGCTGGAGTCCTTTGCTGCTGTATATAAATATTTACAGCATACTATCAATGTGGAGCTTACTCAGTGTGATTTTACAGTACATGCACACTCTATATATACAAGTAGTTAACATCCTACCATGCTAGGGTTCTTGTACAAAAATTCTGGGCAGGCCTGGTTGCCTATAATTATCGCTAGCATGGCTATAAGACGAGACCTCAGTGACTTTGAAAACGGGGTGATTTTTGGGCCAAGTTTGACAGGAGTTTCAGTGAAGAAGACATCTCAAATTGCTGTTGTTTCACAATGAGTCTAAGTGTATAAGATGATGTCAGCACGGAATTCTGAGGGAAAGACATCAACAAAAGGCAACTGTGGTCAGAAGTATACTTCTGGATTGTGAATGTCCGTGCATTAGTTTGAGGTGCACAGCTAAACAGGTGATCAATTGACTAGAAATTTGAATCTAGGGTGTGAGCAAGCAGTTTCATCAAGAACTGTCTATCGAGAATTCTACGCAGCAGGATCCCATAGCCGTATCATGTTGGCATTTCTACCTTTTTGACCACTTCCTGTATATACAGGTAACTGCCAAAATAAAGGAAGCACCAACATAAAGTGTCTTAATAGGGTGTTTGGCCACCAAGAGCCACCGGAACAGCTTCAATGTGCCTTGGCATATTGACTGGAGGGATGCAACAACATTCTTCCATGAGAAATTCCAGCATTTGGTGTTTTATTGATGGTGGTGGAAACACCATCTCAGGCGCCACACCAGAATCTCCCATAAGTGTTCAATTAGGTTGAGATCTGATGACTGTGACAGCCATGGCAAATGGCTTACATCATTTTTATGCTCATCAAACCATTCAGTGACCACTGGTGTCCTGTGCATGGGGGCATTGTCATCCTAGAAGAGACTATTCCCATCAGGATAGAAATGCTTCACCATAGGATGAAGGCTTTGCATTTATTGGTGTTTACCTTGCCCTCTAAGGGGTGAGTGGGCCTAAACCATGCTAAGAATATGCACCCCACACCATAGCAGAGCTTCCAGAACTCTTTCATTTAATCAAATGTTTCCTTTATCTTTATTTTGGCAGTTACCTGTATGTGCATATTTATATATATACTGTATATATACATACACACACACACAATTTTGTGTCACATGTATGCCCACAAAACGGTTGTCATTATTTATTGGATACGCTGTTGTTATTGTAATATCTGGCCAATGGCCACAGAACTAGCAGCTTGAGTTTGGACTGTGTGGAATGTGCCACTGACACACAACATGCCCCCTGGTGCTGCTTCTGCCATACCTCCCCCATGCAGTGCCCCTTCACAGCATACTGAATGAGAGCAGAGGAGAACATCAACTATGGCCTAGTTGACCCCCCCCTCCCCTCCTCCTCCCAGCCCTGCGCCTGGAACACAGCACATGCTAAAGGAGCTGACTGACTGCAGCTATCGCACTGATTAAAGCAGCAAAATGAAAGCCAAGGCAGTGTGCGAATAAACAACCAGACAGAGGGGCACGGGAATGTCACATGCATGAACTGGACCTGTGGGTGTTGACAGGGAAGACAGGTTACGGGTGTTGATCCTCTGCTTTAAAATCAGGCAGTTGGAGGATTACACACCTCTTCTGGAGCCACCTCTTGAGGAGGCACATTGGGTGCTGACCCAGAATCCCCCCAATTTGTTCTGGACTGACACTTGCCTCAGACTGAAACATAAACACGCTGTCACTGTCACAGCAAGCAACAACCTCTGCACAAACATGAGAGAAGCAGAACATTTCCATTTGGAGCGGAGGTGAGTGAGGATCTCCCTCTCACACACACACACTTATTCTCCATCTATTGCCCTGATGTCCAGACAGGGAATATTACACAGGGAAGTGGACCACAGCCACTGCATCGCACTCAGCAGTACTCTGGTGCGTTCACCATTAAAAGGAGAGGCCTGCTCAGAAGCAGACCCAAATGTGACTGCACATTTCTGTCAGAACTCTACAACAACATTTACAAAAGTCCAAGATACTAAAGATAAAAACAAGATAATAAAGTCCACAATATTTTTCTGTGAGTAAACGGAAAGGAAAAAATAAAAAATAGAAATCAACATCAGTGTACGGGTCAATTCCATTTCATTTCAGGAAAAATTGGTCCATTCATTGATCATTATGGCCATTTCGACTCATTCATTGAATTTAAATTATACAATCACCATCATACCTCATGTCTTTCCATAATTGACAGTTGATAGGCAGGCATCCAGCATGTTGCCTGGCCTACTCAAAGGTAGTGTAATATGATGTTCAGTGAACTGGGCTTGTAACTCAAAGGTTGCAGGTTTGATTCTCAGGCGGGGCACTATCATTGTACCCTTGTGCAAGATGTTTAACCTGAATTGCTTCAGTAAAATACCAGACATATAAATGTTCTTGTACATAAATAAATGTAAACTGTAAGTCGCTCTGGATAAGGGTGTCTGCTATATGCCTAAAATAATCGCACCTCGGTACATTCCACACACTGCCCCCATGAGGGGAGGGGGAGTACACCACAGTCAGATGGTGCTGGTACAGCTATTAATATACACCCTTGGGTGTTAACCCAGTAGATCCAGAAGGCTGATCCCTTCTGCTACCAAGTCCTTAATGCCAAACCCACTGGGGCTTTGCCACTGTAATGTTTCCCCTCTTCCTGATAATGGCATCGAGACTGACTCCAGACATTGGACGATGATGTTTTCTCTGTGGACAGAGAGTGTGTTTGAGCTTGTGTGCATGTACCAACATTCATATTCTTTGCTCTCTCTACCCTTTTCGCTAAGCTTCAGGTTTTCCTTACACAGGTACAATGCGATTTTCAGTCTGAATACCATTTCAATTAAAGCAGAGGTCACCAATCTTATTCAACTAATCATCAGCGTCATCAATCAAGACCTTGATTAGTTTAATCAGGGGTTTTAGTGCTGGGCTTGAACAAAAGCATGCACCTACACCAGCGCTCCTCGGTTAAGATTGGTGATGCCTTACTTTAAGGAACTACGCCAGTTCTGTTAGACTGTTTATTTGACTGAAGGATGTAGAGAATGAGAACCTTTAACGGTAAATTCAGAACTGAAGAAAATAAACAAACACACACAATTACTCTCTTTTTATCAGTATGCTGCAACACAATGGCCACTCAACACTCAAACTGAATTTACCCACAGGGAGAGAAAGAAAAAAGAGACTGGGAAGCGGCTCCAGACAAAGAAAGTGTGTGTGTGGGTGTGGGCACGGTCGCAACATGCTGGCAAGAGCAAATGAAAGATGTCTTACTCTGTGAGAAGCGGATTTACCACCAACACAACTAAGGCACACCCGTTGTAACTGCCGTCATTAATGTAGTAAAGGTGTTAAAGAGGTTTTTGGCACTTTTGAGGTTTGTGAGCGTGAGCGAGAGAGATACAGATGAAGAATTAAATTAAATCTGACAGGTTCTCAAAAGTGAAGCCCAGGTGTTTTACAAGAGCAAGGCCTGACCTCTGACCTCTGACCTCTGGCCCCATCACCACTTATCTCTGAAGGAGCACTTCTCTGCTCTCGCTGGCCACCTGTCCCCCCCTCTCCCATCCCTGTACAACTTTCACATTAATCATTTGCATTAGTGACACCCCCAATCCTGCTTGGATCCTTGGCAGGAAGTCAAGAAAGTCTTCATAAATATTCAGAGGACCACCATCAAATTTTAAGGTGCAGAAAATGTTGTCCAATTAAGATGGTTTTCTCACAGCGTAACTGCAATGACAAGCAATTACAGAGACACATTTATGACATGTTAAATATCCTGCAAGAGTTCATCTGTTTTATTAGCCTAAAAGTAGTACAACCACAAGTACCTGCTAAATAAAGGGAGTAAATGAGGGATCCTTTAAACAGGTGCAGTACCGCAAGTGTGGGGCCGTTTGAGTGTCCCACCCAGGTTACCAAAAGTGTTTGCTTTATTTTGGCAGTTACCTGTACATTGAAAAATACAACTCCCTGGCTTACTGTACTTAGATATGGGATGCTTACATTTATGAGCAGGTAAAGGGTACCTGGCTTCATGAACAAGAATATCTGAAATTAATATAATAATTCAAGAAACAGAATGATAAGCATTGCCAATGGCTCAAAACGTTCAAATGTTTCTGATATCAGGCCTTGGTGTACTTTCTCAACAAAAGCTTGTGAACCAATGCTTTAAACCAATGAGCTTGTGTTTCAGTGACTGCAGAACTCGTAAGATGACAAAAAGCCAGCACATCCTGTTGGTAATTCACTGAACAGCTTCTGCAGATCAACTCTGTGCTGCAAAGATTCAGTGACCTGAACACTTAAAAGTTTGTAAAATAATAACATAGCGCGAGGGCAAGGTAATAGAACAACATTTGTTTAACAAATTTACTGAGGAAATTTTGCTTTGAAAATTATTTTAATAACATTTTTTTCCCCCATTTTTTATCCCCATCATTTGTCATTGCTTTTATCTTGGAAATAGATCCATTAATGTCAACGGTCCCAGGCTAAAAAATCATCGAAAGAAACAGAACTCTGTACCTTGTTCCAGCAGTAGCCTACTTTCAAGTGGGGAAGCGGCATTAAAGCTGAAAATATATTTTTTTCATTCGCCTGTTGTCCAGAATGGACACCAACCAAGGTGACAGACTATTAACGGGTATGATTAGAATAAAGAACAGGCACTTCATGAACATTTCATGATATTTCTTAACAAAAAAAACATTTTGCTGACTTTTTTTCGACTTTTCTGTGAACAGTGATGCATTCATGGCAAGAGGCAAGTGAACGCAGACGTTTAACCTCATGACAAGAAGGTCGCCTTGGAAGACAGCACAGAACCCCTCTACTGTTGACAAATGACGTCATTCACCCTACAATCTCAGCAACGAAAATACATGTTTGACTTTTTTCCGCAGATTGTTCAGCATCAGCATTCTGTAAAGCTGAAATCCATTCGCTGTTTCAGGTGTACCGCGTGTTCAGTACCAGGGACACGAATGCTCACCAGGCTAATAATCGCTATTACAAACTGCCTTCAATTGCAACATTGACGGTTTATTCTGGTGCAAAGTCAAGCCCCGAAACGCATCCATTTTCAGCAAAGGGAGGAGATTGCGGTTGCTGCCCGTGAGCTGCTGTGCCGACATTGGTCAGCCCACAACTGACCTACTGACAAAAGCCAATTTACCTGCCAATACCGTATTACTGACCAATGCGCCACGAGCAAACGTAGAACTTTGCCTGACACTGCTCGTGACGCCGTAACAGTCGGACATAAAATTAATTAGCCAAAATAGGAAATGCTCCAAAAAAGTACCAGAGGGACAACTACAATGGAGTTGCTGTCCTGTATGCGTCTCGGAATGTAATTGATGTTGTGGTTCCCATTTTGGTCTGCTGCCGTTTCTTACAGCACTGCCGTGAATTACATTTTTCCATTCCCGTTTCTCTGGTGGCAACGGCTGTAATGTGAACGCCAAGACCCTGCCGTAACCGCCGCTTTACGGTCCACGATATGAACACGTTCACTTCAAACCACCCCCGCAACGGACACGTGCGATGCTTATTTACGGTCTACGTCCGTTTTCTGCTTAGTCGTTCAAAACGCGCTTGCAAATAACAAATGCAACTGCATGTTGCCCACACGGACACGGAGGCGCGCGCACACACACACACACAGCCACGTGATGATAATAATAATGGTAATAAAATAATAATACTTACAGAAAAGCCAGCCCAGAATGGACACGAATGCCGGACCCTCGGTGAGACGGTAAGAGCCAAAGCAGCGAAACTGACGGCCAAAATCAGACTTCCCAAGACCATCTGAGAAACTCCGAGCGAAAGCATGATTCGGGTCCGAGTCCGAAATTCCCTGAGCCTCGATAGACTACGGGACAGCGACACTGGGCTGAGCGAACGGCCCCGAGGCAATGCGCGTACTGGCATTGTTGCGGTGAGGTATGACTCGAATAACCTCAACTGGAAATACTATTTTATGTTTAATAACGGCATCCAAGCACAATAACAGAAAGCAGCCCAAACAGGCGTGTTAATTCATTAAGCGACAGAACACCACTGCAGTCACAATTACTGTCAGATGTCGAAATATAAAAATAGATCTGTAGCATTGGGAACAATCCAAAAAAAACCTTTCCGATAGAACTGTTTCCAAGTGTGTTCACACATGAAAGCTGATAATTTCCCGTTCTTCTCTGAGAGATTTGTTTGAGTGTGGGAGGCAAGTTGTCGACGAGCCTGTGATGTCAAAATCCATCTCGTTTACTTCTAAGGAAGAAAAAAATCAGACTTCCACAAGAGCTGACTGCAAACGTGAGCAGCTATTTCGAGTCAAAAAAGAAACAAGCATAGTCCGCCAAATCAATGTCCACGGTGCTTCATTGTGCTTCCTTTCCCGTTTGCTTGCTACTTGAAATTAAAGTACCCCGCATCATTGTTCCGCCATCTAGCATTGGCTACAAATCAGCTATTGAAGAATCGACGCACGAGAACAGACGCTCGACTCAACGAATCGAGGAAAAAACAACAGAAGGAAGGGAATGTGGAAGTAAACGAGTTGTGCGATGAAACGCAGCACCCGGCCGTGTTCTGATGCTCTTTTTCCCCGGCAGCTGTCAAACCACCACACCGGTACTTGCGCGTAGTCCTCTATAGTAGTGTTTCAAACCCGGCAGAGCGGACTTGGATACGAATATTCGCTCAGCAAAACACGGTGCCCCCAGCCAACGCAGATACACGTTATTTAGAAATCTCAGCCCTCTCTCCCAGTAGCCTATCCTCCAGTCAACATGCACTCAGTGCGGTGGGGCGGGGGGGGGGAGGGACGCACTTAGGACAGTCAAACGTAGAGGGATAGTTGCGCGTTTGGAGCAGGAAGCAAAGAGAATGCTGCATGCATGAGTCAGTGGTAGAAATAGTAGAATATAAGTGAGCACGGTTTCGTTTTCCCAAGTATTGGAGTGAGCGATAGCCTATTCCGAATTGGGTGTACTTGCCAATAGGATATCAATTCATTATGTTTAGGTCTCTCTCCATTTAATTAAATTAGCGCCAAGTAAATTATATACATTTGTCTGACAAGCAAATTGGTTCTTTGTAGGGACCTGTATGTTGAGAAACCTGAAGAAAAATAATTGGCTAAACCAAATATAGGGTAGACTATTCATAACGTAGCCTGGTGCTCGGAGGCAAACATCATTAGGCAAACCCAAGCAATTGGCAATCAAGTCGAAATATTGCTGTTTGGTGATTTGGTGATTGGGTAGCGCACGGTACACGAATTTCCCCAGATTCGATAACTTTATTGACACTGTGTAACCTGGTAATTTAATCGATGGGACCCGTCTTAAATCTAAAATTGAATGGTGACAGTGTAACGGTATATTGTGGGCTTGCGTCTTCAAATTGATTTACACCAAGTGAAAGGTTCAGGAATCCCAAGGCAATTCATGTTGCCTACTACTACGTTTGACATTTGCACTTAACATAGTTGCATACGTCATATGACGTAAAGAGGGTGTTGCATGCCTCGTGACACTACATGCACTCTGTCTTGATGTAATTAACGTTACTAAATTGGGACGATTTACGCGAAGGCCCAGCGATGAGTACGTTATTTCGGGTGACACCAGAACGTTCGAGGTGAGGCAGACGCATCGAGTCTGGACGTTGACAGCATTTGATTGATAGCCTGCACTGTGCCCAAAATTCCTTTGCTGGTCGCAGCTTAATATCACAAAGAGACTAGCATATGTATGACTTACCATTGCTTCCATAATTGGTTTTAGTGTCGACAGACATTATTTTATAAATATTGGATAATTTTACTCACAGGAGTTAACGAAGATAGTCAATAGTCTTCAACGCTGGTTGTCTGATGTGCATTCTATAATGATTTATGTTAATTGTATTTTCTGAAAAAACGACTGATAATGATATTGCTTCTCCATTTCCCGAGGCTGAGGCAAGCTCCAGTTTGCTTTCTCTGAGTCGGTGATTTCATAGCAGCACTCAAGAGTTCATGAAACGCATTGATGAGTTCAGAATATTTTCCACAGGAACCCAACACATTAGTGGTCGCGTTTCTGTAGTAGATTTTAAACGAACCTTATGTGTAGAACCTGGTGTATGTAGTTGTAGAAGCTCTTTCATACACAGGCTCTAAAACTCACGGTCAGATTTTCACCTCAGCTGTTTGGATGCTCAAATGTCTGTGACGGAGCCCAGTCGTGATAAATGGCAGACTTCAAAAGATCTCCCTGCCTTGGTCGTTATTTTCATAGCCTGTTGTTGATTGAAAGACCGCCCCCCTCTCTCATATACATTAGCCATGACTTCTCCCATTGGCTGTCTAGTCCGACTGTTAAGTCTAGTCAAAGTAGAATATAACCACACCACACCTTTGCCTAAATGTTCAGCCACATGATATCGCATTCAGTGAGCCTCCCCTTGCAAAATAGTGTGCCCCACCCCACCATCACCACCAACCATCAACCTCATGTCCATCCCCCTTCCTTCTCACCTCCTAGCAACAAAAATAAAATACAATCAGATGTCAGCAAAATATGTATCAACAGTGCCCCACATTCAAGCAAAAAGTGCAACAGAGATATAAAAGTGAACATATTGTGTATCTGTGCCTCTCTAACCACCCCTCCCCCAAGCTATGGTAAATACGAAACTACATCTGTAAAAAGGGGGCAGAAAATGTTTTTTTCCCCACCTTGGTGGTGTGATACAGCATGCTGCATGGAAAGAGCAGTTAAATGAACACGGACATCAAAGTGATAGAAGTGTGATAGCAATTGTCCGTGATAAACATCGGACATGTTTGAAATGTCATCAGTCAGAGCAGCCTGTCTGATGCAGGGTCTGGGCGAGAGGAAGCTCTCGGTCACAGCAATTAGACCTTGACTGGCATGAAACCGCCGTCAGCTGTCAAAGCAGTCTCCACTCCTAGGAACAGCATTTTGAAAGTCTTAAATTTAAAAAAAATCTTTAATTCACACAATGGTTTATTTATTTATTTTGAACAGCTGTGCAATCTAGTCCATCTTAATATTTTCACACACATTATACCAGGGATGCCCAAGTTTGGTCCTGGAGATCTACTGGGTGTGCAGGTGTAACGGTTAGCTGGTTGTGCCCGCAGCGAGTTTCGAACCGAGGATCTCTGATGCGACAAGAGAGCGATTTAGCTCGCTGAGCTAAAGACTCAAGTCTCTAACTCCAGGAACTAATCATACTCTTATCCACGTCACTTCGCAGCGGGCGCTCATGTACCAGAGCTCACCCGCTACACAGGCTTTTGTTATAGCCTAGCACTAACACACTTGCTTCAAATATTGATTGTCTTGACGAGCAGTTGATTATTGAGTGTGTTGTGTTAGTGTGTGTTAGTGAAGGGCTAGAACAACATTTTGAGGACCAAACCTGGGCACTCCTGCCGCATACAATGTTCTAATGCTCTAGATTTTGACAGTTTGGACAGTCAGCCTTATGATATAAACTGGGATCCCCTGGGATTCTCAGAATTCTTCAATTGGTGTAAAATAAGTCAGTTCAAAGTAGCTTGAGCCTAAGATGCATCGTTTGTGCAGCATCACGTTTTCAATCAGACTCAAACTTTGCAGGCTGGTTAGAAGCATGCTGGAGGACAAGCGAGGGCCAACACATTGACCCCTCTGAACTGGCAGAACTGTGTGCACTGTGTTGCACTTGTACTATAAAAAATAGCTGTTGGCTGCATGCGAGTGTATCGGAGGATTGAGTTCGTCTCGCTTCAGCGCTCAGTGGTTGCTGTGGTGAGACGAGCATAACATACAGTTAACATACAAAAAGGGGGAAAATAAAAATAAAATGAAGGGGGTTTTGGTTGGAAACAATTGCAGGGAAAGGTTCTAAAGTGGTTCCTTCTGTGCATTTCGACAATGATATGATGCCTAGCAGAAAGCATTTGGATCATTTGCTCTTGAAGCAGAATGAGGTGAGGATTCACACTCTGAGGTCAGCTCCAGAATCCTCAGAGTTCCCTGAACAGGGCATTACTGAGGCGTTAGCCCAGGGGTGCACGAGGGCTGGTCCGTTTCAGGATTTCATGCCAACTTCTGCTTCTTATTATAATTATTTAATCAGCCCAGTCATTGGTGAAATACTTTTTATATAGGAGTGAACCGGTATTGGTATAGACAGCTGTTCATAAATTTAAGCCAGAGTAATTGGTTGGAACAAAAACCAACACACACACACACACACACACACACACACACACACACACACACACACACACACACACACACACACACACACACACAGGCCTGGAGTTGTGCATCCCAGCGTTACCTGGTGTGTTGTTCAGACTACTGAAACAATTCAGGTTGACTTAAGCAAAGTTGCTGAAGCAGTTATTAAATATCACTTTCTCACATTCCCATATGAAACAAGCCGACTCTCTCCATTAAAACTCAATTAGCCGCACGTGACATTAACTTGATAGTGAGGGTAAGCAGGCAGTAAACAAAGAAAGTTTACAACTAAGTGCTCTGCTGTCCCTTACCCGAAACGGAAAACAAAATCAGAAATCCACTCGTGGGATTTAAATTATTCCGTTTCAAAAACAAGTCTGGTGCCACGTAAAAGACCATACATTACTATAGTGGCATCTGACCTGGGATGTAAACCAGCAAATTACATGCGTGAAGTCCTGGTTCCCAACTATTGAGTCACACTGCCACCTACTGCCACCTACTGCCCTGTGCTGAAGAGATGCAAACGATTGCAGATGAATGTGGTTAATTAACCACTTCATTATCAATTAAACCAGGGGAACTGGCCAGGATACAGTCAAGTATACACACACACCAACAAGGAAGGGAGTTTCATCCATTTTAACAAAGAGATGAAACTGCTCTCTCTGGAACAGTGGTATTCAACTCTTGGACAGTCGCAGGGTGTGCTGGTTTTTGTTTTCACCTTAAAATCAGCAACTAATTCAGACTCAAAAAATCAGGCGACGTGAGGGAATGGTGTAATCACCTGCTTTAATTGATCAATTAAGAGCTGAGGAACAACGAAAACCAGCAGACCCTGCGGCTCTCCGAGGGCAAGAGTCAGCACGACTGGTGTAGAACAGGGTTCCCCAAATCTGCTCCTGGAGAACCGCAGGGTTTGCTGGTTTTTATTTTCACCTTAAAATCAGCAACACAATTGAGCCCATGAAACCAGATGAGGTAAGTTTATTGTGTAATCATCCACTTTAATTGTACAATCAAGTGCTGAGTAACAATGAAAACCAGCACTGGATTTCAGAACCCCTGCTATAGATGATTTATTTTTCTTGGCCCGCTACCACCCCATCTCTCTTGGGGACAACTTAATTATATGACTAGAGAAATGTATTTATAGAGGTGAATGTTCAGTTGTGTCCCCTTCCCACCCCGAAATTCCCTTAGCACTGTTTAATATTTAAGCTTCCTCCCCCTCCCTCTGTGTCTTGGGTCCATAGTGTTATTCAGAAAGTCAGAAGAGAGTTACGCAGACAGACAGATGGCCAGGCAAGCTGACTGACGCACAGACAGATAGGCAAACAGTCAGTCAGCTTAGATGGGACAGAGAGAGAAACTGATACAGACAGATGGACAAATACAGGACAACATGCATGTGAGGCAAATAAACATGGTAGTAACAATAATAAACTAATAGGATATAAATAATAAGGAAATAATAGTAGTGACAATGATAATGATCAATGGGGAAAAAATAAAGGAAAAAATAAAAAGGACAAAGAAATAAAAAACACAAAGAACTAAAATAAAATAAATGAATAAATATTTAAGACAGGAAAGTTGAATAGTTAATGGGGGTTCAACTGTTATGAGAATGGTGTACGGCAGGGTTACTCACAGGTATCTGGCCCACGAATCAAAGTTTGGTTCTGGGTTTCTTTTCTCTCAGGTAGGTAATTGAACAATTAGTGCAATTGACTGGCCAGTGTCTAAACACCTGACTCCCAGGTAAAGGGAGGGAAAAGATGGAAAAACAGTAGTACTCGGCCCATGTGATTTGGGTAACCCTGGTGTATGGTGTTGCATGTTGAGAGCACCTAGTCTAGTGCAGTGTTTCTCAATCCATCCCTACAGGGCACACTGCCCTGGAAATTTGAATTCCAACCTCCGCTCCCAACCTATCGTCTGCATCGGTCATCTGTTAATGATCACTTGAGCATGATTAAGTGGTGGTTGGAATGAAAACATGCAGGGTAGTGTGCCCTGTAGGAATGGATTGAGAAACACTGGTCTAGTGCATGCGATTAATTAACAGGCAAGTTCGGTGGCAGATTTAATTAATTGATTAAGTGTGTAGTTTGGTTTTTGAGGGAGGCTGTAATTTGTTCCACTGATATGTGATCTGTGAACAGATTTGATCATTGTGTGATGTTTAATGCATTTCTAGTTTTCCGGTTTAAGAGAATAGTTTTCTTAGGTTGTGTCCAGGTATTGGTGCAGATTGAGAGGTCTTTGTCCCATTCTTTAATTGGGAGAGATACTGTCCAGATATTGTAGTTGGTTTGCCAGAAAGTAATAATGGAAGTTTGGTGCTTCTAGACCTCCATGACCTTTGGGTTTCTGTAAAGTGGCCAGTTTAATCCATGTTTTTTTCAGTTGGCAGTTGGTAGTGGGTTGGGTCGGGATCATTGTGAGGAGGTCGTTGATTTTGGGTAGAATTAACATTTTAACGGTAGCTATTCTGCCAATAATGGAGAGGGGCAGATTAGTCCTGCCCTTAAGGTCTTTTTTGATCGTTTTATGAGTGGATTGAAGTCAAGGTGGAACAACTCTGACAGCTTGGTGGAGCTGTTAATACCTAGAAACTTCATGTTTCCAGTGATGAAAGGGAGTGGTGTTTTTTGTGTCGCAGCATTCCAGCTATCTCCACATAGGGGTAAGCTTGTGGATTTGGTCCAACTGATAGAATAGTCAATATATCAGAGAACGTATTTATGAGTTTGATGGCTTCTTGTAATGAGTTTGATGGGTTTTGGAGGTAGAGCAATATATCGTCTGCATAAAAGCTGATCTTGTGGTTTGTGTTGTCATTTTGGCATATTGACACAGCAAGAGGTTCAATAAACAGGGCAAACAGTGATTGAGAGAGTGCTGCGTTAGAAGATTAAAGCTGCAACACAGGGCTCTCAATCTCAAATCCTGGAGGGCCACAGAGTCTACTGACTTTCAGTATGTTTCAGTGTTTAATATAAGACATTGAAGAGTCCACACATCTTGACCTAAAATGGCTGCTACTGATTGAAAGTAAACCACAAAACCTGCGGAAGCTGTGGTCCTTCAGGACTGGAGTCTAATCTAACATTAAATTGGAGAAGTGTTTTGGGTCACTGAACCCATTCAACAAGCCTTAAGGCCCCGACACATGGAATTAACTACAAGGGGGACATATGGATAACGTCAGTGTCATGCTCCTCAAACCATTGGGCTACTACTCCTCCTCTGTGGATAGGGGCATTGCCATCTTGAAAGACATCCCTCTCTGGAGGGAAGAAATTCTGTAATATGGGGTGAAGATGATAACTTGGTACCATTGAGTAATGATTCACACGGACTTGGCCTTCTATGGGAATGAGTGCATCCAAACCATGCCAGGAAAACACGCCCAACACTGCTATGCTTTAGCAGAGTGCGATTCCAGCTAAATTTGAAAAGCACCAGCAGTGCTCTGCTTTGCCCTACTACCCTCATTACATCTGTTGTACCCTTTTCAAATGAGTCTTCCAAATCCGTAGGTCACATGGAATTATTTATTTCCTGCCGTACATCGACGGGGTGATGGTTCCGTGTAGTTCATGCTACTTGTTCCGTGTCACACCTTTCATACACAACTAAAACATGACCCTACGAAGATGCATCTTAATGAGTTAAGGCTACTTCATGAAGATGGTGTTCTCAATTCAGATCTCTCTCCTAAGGTGTCAACATTTTTATTTAATTAAAACCTTACACCTCACCTGTATATTTTACTAAACATTCGTAAGGACCCTCAGAAGCAACCAGTTTGACCCACTGTCTCAGGGGTCAGAGGCCTCACAGAAAGGGTGTCTAGTTTTGTTGATTAAAGAATTTGTTCCTACTCTAGGAACAAATTCCTACATTAAAGACCACACCCAATTCCTAGTGATTATCAAAGAGCTTCCACCCTTAGACCAAGATCCTATATTCTGTACCGTAGAAATTGAAGCTCTTTATACTAACGTACCTGATCAACAAGGCCTTAACACTCTTGAACATTACCTTAACACCAGACCAATACTTAACCCTTCCTCTACCTTTATAGTTACTTTGGCTTCTTTTGTTTTAAAAAAACGTTTTCTTTTTTAATGTCATTACACATCTTCACATTTCTGGAACAGCTAGTGGAACAAAAATGGCATATTGTTTTACTTAGTTTATTTGTTGGAAAAGTAGATGTTTTATATGGTTCTCAGAATAACCTCTTTCTTCCATCAATTTTAACTATTCTTACTATTGAAAGTGTCACTCTCCTTCAGGAGTTTTTCATTTATTTAAATAATAACTTTGAAGAGTTTTTCATTCATTTAAATAATAACTTTGAAGATGTTAAAGTTCAAACTTGAATCATGCCTCTACAACCTTTTACTAAACATGACAAACAACCTTCTACATGCCAGAAGCTTCCTAAATTCCTAAACTGTGTTCTAAGAAGAGATAAGATTTTTTTGAGTTTTTGCCGTAGGCTTCAGGCAGTGTTTAAACCTGTTCCAGGTTCTTTTGGATACTTTTATGCATACAACTGGAACAGAGTCCACTGGACACGTATTTTGAAGCTTGCTGACTAGTGTATTTTCTTTCCCACACACAGCTTGAATTAAGGACTTTAAATATTAAAACACGTCAACTTTCCATAGCTAGAAAGAGAACACAAGGAACACAACTCATCACCTTTTTTCAAAATAGTGAGCGAATGCTTTATACTAGGTCCATTACCTAGCTATCTTGAGACCAAAAATGTAACAAATAAGACAAATACACTCTTGATAACAAAAATTTAAAGGTAGCTAAAATTTGAATGTCACAGAACAATCTCTGTTCACACTCAACTCACCTGCCATTATTTCAATCAGGTTGGGCAGTCTGTGGGTTTGGACTTTTGGCTGCATTAGCAGCTTAATTGCTGATCCAACACCAAACGGTTGGAACAGAATGCAGCTCCTGGTAAAAGTCCAGTCTATGGCTAACAATACAATGATTTAGGGAGGGAAATTTGTTTTGTTCTTTAAAAATTTAAATTTTAAATTTTAATAAATTTTTTCCCCGTTTTTCTCCCAATTTGGTTGCCAATTATACCCTCTATTTATCTAAATTCCCCTCCCCCACGAGTCCGCCACCCGTCCTCTGGGTCGAGACACTCTTTCCGGGCCAATTGATCCGCCTCTTCCGAGACAGAATTCTACCACGGAGGCCTTTACCTGCTCCTCAACGGACTCGTGCCAGCTCACCCTCCACTCTCCCCTGGAGGCGGACAAATGCCAAACGATTGGGGCTGACGACCAGGGCCGGTCTGGTAGAGACGCGGGTTTCGAACTGCATCCCGACAGGCAGCGCACACCACACCAGACCAGCCAAAGTGTGGTGTGTTAGACCGCCCCGTTTGTTCTTTTTTAAAATAAATTTTTATAAATTGCATTTTTAGTTTGAATCTATTCATGTTCAGTTAATTTAAATCACCTTGTCCAATTTCTGTCAGCTCCTGTGTAAGGGTCTGCCACCAGGAGAACTGTCACAGACACTTTACAGAGAACAGAAAATAACAGGCCTGAAGTGTGAGTTACTTTGTCTTGTTCAATGAATAATGCCAATTAGGGCCCACAAACAGCCCCTCCTGGCAAGTCCAGGGCCATTTGGACACATTAAGGTTGAGAAATTAGTTTGACCTTAAAAACTATTAAATAAGTGTTTATTGCAAAAGCCTGCATATACTGTATGCTTCCCACTCAAAATAAATATATAGATTTTTAAAGGTATACTTGTTTTTGTGCCTCCAACAAAGATAACCTTTGGAGGACGGTGGACCAGCACATATTTTGCCCAAAGCTTGCTTCAGTTAAACAGTCAAGTCTTGTACACATTTTAGCGTCCGTTAATTATGTGCAGTAGCAGATCACTCAGTTGTACCTCACCAAGATTCAAAAGCAAATTCACAAGCTTCAAATGTGAATTGTCCACAGTCCCATGTTTGCAGCACTGCGCCAAAGCACTCAATGTTGGAGCTGTCAATAATTCTGCAATTATGGAATACAATGACGCGACTGGCTGTTGAGTATCAACATTCAGACACTTACTGTAGTGAAATCTGCAAGTGCTCAATCGCTCCCCCTATTGATAGGCAGGCAAAACTGCATATGAATTATACTGCTGCACTGCATTTTTCGCTTTGGATTTTGCAACCTTGTATTTGTTTTGCTAACAAATAAAACATGACTAAAAATACATATATAGACCATGGAAAGATGGACATTTTTATACAAAACTGCTTACATTTATAAAATTCACTTTCTGAACTACTCACCAGCTGGGTGAAAGAAAATGGAATGAAAAAACCTTCAGTGTGAACAATGCAAAGAAAACCAAGGACCAGCTCAAGTAGAAACAACTGGAAATAAAAACAAACAAAACTGAAAACGCGGTTATCACCCAGCCACGTAGGTTCTGGAGGCCTGAGTAGATTCATAGAGCAAGAACCCGGATTCATTCTCCATGCAAGTTACAGCCCTAGTTTTCCCCTGCAAATCTGTGAGGCATTCAAATGTTCAAGCAACCCACACAAAGCTAGTGTGCTTTCAAGCTTCAGAACAAACATATTGCCTCCCTCAAGCTTGAATACAGAATTCAGCCAGTGACAAATTCACAACTGTGTTTACTTGAAAAAATGATTTTATTAATTAATACAGTGGTATACTTAGAAATATGTTGCAAAGAAAAAAAAGAAAAGAAAAAATGTCAGCCACACGTAAAGTAATGCTAATATTTGAATGAAGCTTGTGTTATCTTTTCTAAAGAAAAAGGTGTGCCATAATAAATTGTCTATTAGTACAAAAATACATTTCAGGGCACACGATACAGTTTTCAGTATCACAAATAAATGAAGGGAACACTGACCCTTTCAAAGCTGACCCTTTTAAAGTACAGAATTTTTTATTATTTAAACCGAGCACTTTTTGTTTTGTAAATAAACATAAAAAGGTTTTTGTGACTGATAAAAATGTTTAATTGTAGTGTGTGTATATTGGTAGAAAAGTTTTTTCTTTTTACTGCTAAGTTACAAGTTCCAAGGCTCAAGGGTATAATCAGAATACAAAGATAACCATTTTCATTGAATTATTTCCTTTTTTTTTTTAGAAACCATTTTTTTCAGTTTAATTTTATACAAAATAACAAAAACATACAAAAGTTAATTTACAAACCAAGAACTAAGGCCATATGCTAGCATTATATACAGCCATGATCTTTGACATTTTCTTTTCTTGTTAAAACGTTTTGTTTTTCTTCTGACTTCATATTATGCATAGCAGAAAAAGAAAGCATACCCTTTTTCCTCAGCCTCAATTCTTCTTGTGTGCTAAACCCCAAGTTTATTTTATACAGTGGGTTGCCAAAATAGCAAAAGACACCTCTTCTTTATTTCATAACTTACCATAACTTAACCCCCCACCCCCAAAAAACACAAATAATATATATATTTTTTTAGTACTGATAAAAGTGAATAGTAGGCGGATAAGGCATCACTGCTTCGTGTCAGTTGGTGTCTGTTGGTGTCAGTTGGGGGACGGGTGTGTGGAACAGAGCCGGTGTCAGAACCTGAGGCAGCACATGCATAGATATCGAGACAGTAGGAGAGTTCCCTCACTACAAAAATAAAACAAAGTCAGTATGCCTATCTAAGGTAAAACACTGTTACAAAAATCTGCTCTAAATAAAAAAACGAGCCTGTTAAGAGACACGACCTGCACCTGGGAATCCTTTCGTAGTGTGAGCATAGCTTCATTTGTCCTTCAGTCTCATTTGTTTTTTAAGACGTTTTTTCAAGATGCTTGCCAGCAGGATCATTCCCCCCTGGCACAGCATTCACAAACCTTCACAAATCCGTCAAAAAAAGAATTAAAAAATTAAATTACAAATTACAAATTAAATTAAATTAAAAAAACAAACAAAAGAAACGATGTGACCACAGTCTTCATCTGTCAATCTAATTGCAAAGAAAACAGAAAAATGCTATTTGCATTACTACCATAATTATAATTGTGTGCGTGTCTGTGTGCACATGCACAAACGCACATACATACACTATATGGCCAAAAGTCAGTGGACACCCCTACTAATGATTGAATTCAGGTGTTTCAGCCACACCCATTGCCAACAGGTGCATAAAATCCAGCACATAACCATGCAATCTCCACAGACAAACATTTAGAATTCAGAATGGTTCGTAAAGAGCTCAGTGACCATAAAGACATGGTTAGTGCCCATATTAATGCCCATGGGTTTAGAATGGGATGTCCAACAAGGTGTGATGGTCAGGTGTCCACTGACATTTGGCCATATAGTGCATATTTCCACTTCTGTATAAGGTATCCTTCTATTTTTACCAAAAACCCTGACAGAGCAGTTTGTTGTTGTTGTGCAGAGGCGAGTAGAACTAGGCTTAAAGTACAATTCAGTCAGGGCCCCAGGGCGGGCACTCTAATAATCACTGAGTTTCTTTTAGTTTTTTTTTTTGCAAGGACCAGAAAACGAATACAAAAGAAAAGGAGGAGGGGAAAAAAAAACAGCACTTCGGACATCAGCCTCCTTCTTTGTGTGATTTCTGTGGGTACAACTAAAGGACAGCAGAGGTCAGAAGGTTAATACTTTGAGTGGCGCTGACCCCAGTGCAGAGGGCGGCGGTGGTGGTGCGTTGTTATGGCCTCCGCTCACCCCCACTGTTCACATTCAGTAACAGACCAGCTGTCTCCTCCTTCAGAAGTGGTCGATGAGCACCGACACGCAGTTTGCGCCCACCAGGTAGTTGGGATCCCCGGGGAGAGTTTTGTTCTGCCAGCTCTTGGGGTCACCTAGGAGGGGGAGAAGAGATGACTACGGATGTGCAAACCTATTCCTACGCTTCATAAAAAGAACTAAAACAAACAAAAAAGCTATTAAAACCGTACGTCTATGTGCACAGGTTTGGTATAAACGCAACCGTAACATGGCTCCCTAGGGTAGAGCTAATGTCGAGCTAAAAAACTTGCCCACCGCACTAATTGGAAATTACGGCTTTTGACATCGCAGCAGGCCAGAGGGCAGGTCTGAGTTAGGAGGCTTTTAGTGAATCCCCCCCCCAAAAACCCGGCCTGAGCCACAAACGGTGGCTGCAGTGTCATTTCCCAGCGGTACTCCAAACATCCAGACTATTTTTGGATGCTCTTACACGCACACACAAAATCATGGCTTTCGAACCGATGTGAGTTTTAATGTGGGGTCAATAAATCATTCCATTTCCCATACAGCAGCTCCCTCCTGCAGTTCTGAGCACAGCAGTTTCATATAATCCCGTTCAATTTCTGGTCCTGGAGCTTTTTTTCTTTTGCTTCCACTCTAAGAACAAGAGTTACCCAGTGCCTGATTTGAAGGTATACTAAGCGATTTGACGTCACTGCAGGTAGTGTTAGTGTAGTTCTTTGGACGATAGTCTCGCGTTGCCAGTTGACTTTTCGTAGCTGATAGCGAGAAATAAAGCCATTTTTTACAGAAAGGAAATTCATGTGTGGATATATTTGATTCTAGATACCAGTATATTCCTATACTGGTATTTAGGCATTCACAAATTTGTGGACCCATATAATCTACTGTAGCTAGACCTGATCAGCCGTGGCAAGTGTGCCATCAGCCACTGCTTGGTTTGTAGGCATTGCAAGTGCAGAAACGTGTTGATACTAATCACCTTGTTAACCTGAAATGGCTTGATAGGTATCCTAGCAAATGCTAACCAGCCTTGCTCACTTGTGAAGGAGGAAAGATGCCATTTCTGCATTGGTGCTAATAAGCTGAGCCACTTACAGCTCTTGCCATCTTGAAAACGCCTCTCCAATCTTTACACGTTTTCTACTTTTTGCGTTCAATGTAGTAATGGTAGTCGCCCTGCCACTGAGCGATGATGTCAAATCACTTTTAAAGTACACCTTTAAAGGTAGCCAGCCCACACAAACCCAGAGCAACTTCATGCTCTGTCAGAAAGAAAGGGGGGGTGAGTGGGAAGGGGAGAGAGACATTTCTGTTTGAGAGGGAACGGAACACCAAGGGGCCAGGGCCAGGGCCAGGGGGTGGGGCCAGGCTGGCGCTAGGCCACACACCGCCGCCTCCGGAGCAGAAAAAAGACTAATTAAGAGCTTTCAGAGAGCTGAATTCGGGGGGAGAGAGAGAGTTGGAGACCAGAGACACAAAGCGCAAGAATACTCGTTTTACATTAATCGGATTAAATCGGCCCATGTAAATCCCTCCACAATGAGGCAAGACAATAGAAGAGGCAGCAGCCCCATTTGTCCTGTGTACTCCGGCCCCGATCGGAGGGTAATTAGCCGCTAATTCAGGCCGCTGCCAAGTTCACGTTAAAGAAACGCCAAGAGATGGCAGGCGGGGTTTTTTCACTTCTCATGAAATGAATGTAGGGGCACTTGTGGCTGGCGCCCACACAATAACATGCGGCCTGATCTTACAGTTTACTGTCATAGAAGTGAAAGACACAAACACTGACTGTACTGTGAAAGACGACAGCGAATGAATTTCAGACAGGAGAGCAGAGCCAGTGCAGCACTGAACACTCACAATTTCACCTGCTGACGGGGACACAAAGACACGCACAGACCATTCACTGTGGGCAACTGCACACACAGACACACACACACACACACACACACACACACACACACACACACACACACAGCCACAAAACAAGTCACATTAATTAACAAAAAGAAGAAGAAAAAGAAACAGAGCAGAGAAAGGGTTTGATATGGAAACCATATGAGGTGAATTAGAAAAAAAAAAGAAAATAAATTATGTAAAGAAAGGGAATGAACCCGAACACATGAACCAATAAAAGCAGAATCTCACCCCCCCAGTGACCCCCCACCCCACAAACCACAGATTTCACCACAGCAGCAAAGGCATCCCAAAGACCCCCAAAAGACCCCAAAAGGGAGAGAGGACAGCGTACCCGACGAGGAGTCGGAGGATTTTAGAGCGAAAGACCAACCGTCGGGGGTCATAGACGCACAGTGAGGTAAGCGCAGCTCCACCGGCTTCTGGAACTTCAGGCCGTGAGGGCCGCACATGACCAATGGGCTGAGCAGAGTCTCTCCTGCAGGGGGCGATATGCAGCACACAGCTGGGTTTGAGATCACCAAACGACTTACCCTGTTACCCCTGCACCCTTAGCCCAACCCCCAAAAACACTTTAGCTATTAACCCCAGCCACTACACCCCACTCCTTCCCACATGGCACACAAAAGGACATTTCAGTGGGATGGGTGCCACAGCTTTTCCCTGCATTTTGTGACAGACAGTGTTGGTAGAGTGAGCTCTCATGAACCATGTTAATGGGCAGAGCTACAAAGAGCTGCTGATTCAGACCCATCAAACGGGCTTTCTCTCCACAGCAATTGGTGCAAATCAAAGTGAGTTGGTTGCTGATAGCACACAGTAGCTCCACCTAGTTTTGGTCACATGAAGCCTCGCTCTCGCCATCACTAGCAGCCCTGCAGAAAGCTGACTACAGTAAGTGCAGATACATTACTCAGAGCAACACAATGAGAGGAAACCTGTAGGAAGAGAGGGGAAAAGCCGGGAAAAATGAACAAAAACACTAATTTGTTTAAAAACAAAGGGAGAAATTACACATACAGACAGCTTCTGACCCAAACCCTCTTGGCCTTGGCCCAAGTAGAGGCTTAGATTCTAATGAGGAAGATGGTTACGTAATGAGTGAAGGACACATTCCCAACATGTTTTGGTTCTGGAATAAGGCTCTAAAATGAAATTGGCACCCTTCGCCAATTCTGCACTGACCTTTCTCCTTGTCGAGGGGTGGCAGGATGCTGTTGTCCCGGCACACTTTGAAGTAGATCTCCTGCTCCACGCCCTCGGGGATGGCCCCCTGGGGGATGATGATGCTGACGCCCGTCTCGATGGAGCTCAGCACGCCGCCGTTGCTGTTGAAGATGCCCCGCGCCGTCGCCACCACCGTGTGCCCTTCGTCCTCCTCGTCATCCTCCAGGGCGCCGGGGCTACGAGATGGGGGAACGGGAGAAGCGGATTAACTGGCCTGTCGGCCGTGACTCAGGTATGAGGACGGAGAAGGGGCGAGGGAATAAGGGGCAGAGAGATGGGCCCTTTCCTTCTTTCTTTCATTTCTTATTCCCAACTTTTACAAATAAAACCTCAAAATCAGCAACAAGTCCAAACCCAAGAAACCAGGTAAGGCAAGTTGACTGTGTAATCACCTGCTTTAATGGATCAATTAAGTGCAAAAACCAAGGACCAGGGCCAGGGACACGTGCAACTGGACACACTTTTCATAAAATGCTTAAAATGGGGTGGTTTTCCCCAGATCCCTGGTCCCACAGGAGGTGGATGAGGGAGGCGCAGGTGAGCGGTGAGGGTCATCCCTACCTGACGGGAATGGCCTTGGGCACGGCGTTGATGTTGTTGTGCTGGTATTTGGGCCGGTTGTCGGCGGTCCGCGTGAAGGTGTCCAGCCCGCTGTCCGGCTCGGCCGGCTGAGGGAAGCTCTGGGGCTTGGCCGGGACCGGCGGGGTCACCCTGCCCACCTTGGGGCCGGGGGCGGGAGCGGGTTCGGCCTTGGGCTGTGTGTCGTTGGGCAGGAGGTTGTGGTTGAACTTGGGGCTCTCGAACTTGCGCTCGAACGGCCGGGCCGAGCTGGTGTAAGGCTTGGGGACGTAGCGGTTGTAGCTGGACATGGCGGGCGGGGGCTTGGCGGGCGGCGGGTCGGTGCCGTTCACCGGCGACTTCTCAGGGAAGCTCTTCTGGGCCAGGTAGGTGTTCTGGACCGCGTCGTCACGGTTCACAGGCCTGGGCCCGGCTGGGTCAGGCTTGATTTGCGGGGAACTGCGGGAGTCGGGCAGGGGGTTCGCTGTGGAGTGGGAGAATGAAAACGTAGCTGTTCAGGGATGTGATTTTTCCTGATTAATCATACTGATTTTCAGAGCCTAAAGGTCTCAACCAGAAGCAGAGGGCTTGGATATAAGAATACATAATGAGGCTGTTCGGCCCATCTAGGCTTGACATTTGTTATTATGTCATAAGCACACACAGATCAAGAGCTTTGGCTCTCTTTGACAGCTCTTTGAGCTCATAGCAGGAGAGACTGTTTAGCAATACAAGCAAATACTAGTGGCCCAGAGGCATTTAGGGCATTTAGACCCTTGCTCTACATGTCCGTATATTATAGGTTTTCCATAGACATGAACACCAGTCAAATAACCAGTAAGGGGACAAGTTGGGACTCTAAAGTTAGATTTTTTTGCCATGACTCCGCTGCCAGACAGCCCTTTTCATTTCAAAAGGAATATTATTTTCATTGTTAGGCCTACTGAATGGTGTTTCATTTCCATTAATTATTCTTATTGTTTTATGCTGTTCAAATAGGCCTGTGTTCGCTGCACAAAGGAGTGGTTCTGGGGTACCGGAATTACAGTCTACGGCACGGCGCTTCACCCTTGTCACTGCCAGTCACAGGACTATGGCAGCAAACTATGAGGGAAGGGGGATTGAACTAAGCACACGGGTAATTGGCTACCAAATTGGGAGAAAAACAGTAGCATCCTTAGAGGAAACCCAGACTTCTTACACTGAGATGGGCCAGAAGGGTTTTAAATGTCTGTGCAATGTCTGTTACATCATCTATACACTTGGCTCTTTTACATTTTATTTTCCTATATGATATAATCTGTAAGAAACTCTGAAAAGTGACAAACTCCTGGTGCTATACAGGTATAGGTTATACCCAGATAGCATACCTGGTATCCCAACTAGACAGACAGAGAGGAAAATAGACAGACAAATAGGTAGACAGACAAAAATAGATCGACAGGAAGACAGACAGATAGACAGACAAACTCCTTACCTTCAGTGTTGGTGGGCTTAGGCAGTGAGGTGGGCGGAGCAGTGGGGCTGGGCTGGCTGTACTGGCTGGGGGGAGGGGTGACCTGGGGCACGGGTTCGTATCTCTTCTCCACGGGGCTCACCTTCTCCACCGACTCCGTTCTGAACACAACACAGACGCACAGACAGTCACTCTGGATCCTCTCAGTCCGCTAATGAAGAGACGCGCGGGGGACAGAGCGGGACACGCGAACACATGTGCTCCCACACACAAAGCAGCTAACAGGACACGCGCATGTACAAGAGCTCTTATATACTGTACACTACACACATCACACCATGCTCACTACAAAATAATGACAAATAATTTGGGGCGGGGGGGTCCAAAATAAATGGTAGAATAGAACAGTAGTTCTGTATTTACTTTTTTATAAATAAAAAAATGTATATCTGTGATTTTTTTCTGCTTCTTCTTAAATTTTGAATGCCCAATCGTATCTGTAAACCTCTCATCAGGGCACAGTGGGCACTGGCACTGTCAGGGTTAGACTGCACGGAAACCTCCAGTATCAGCCACCCAGAAGTCACCCATAAAAGTGAATCTTTCATTCATACTTAATGATCAAAACAGTCAAAAATCATCCTTTCAAAAACCAATTCAATTTACAATAGGTCTCATCAAGCCCCACCCCAATTTATTTTATAAATTGTATTTCATATAAGTGAACAAACTTTAGATATATTTTTATAGTGCAAAAGCATTCTGGGATTGATGACAATAGGTTGGTGAAGGAAGACGGCTCATCATAATGAGCTGCATTATCAACCGCTTTTGGGAAACCGATTAAGGCTTCATAAAGGTATTTAATATTCCCCTTTGCAACATAATAGCTTAAACACCCTAAAAACATGTCATAACACATACTGCAATACTTCAACTCAAGACAAGACGAGAAACAAAAAAAAAAAAAGTGTATTTGCACCGAGCTGGCCAAATACGCACAGCGAACATGGCGGGCGGGGGAAAACCCACAAAACCGGCGAAATTTCAGGGAAGGAATTTGCATCGGTCTGCAGCGCGATGGAAAAGATGCAGGAGCTTTGGAGGTGGACAGAGTCTGAATGAAAAGTGCGCGTGCACTCTCTCTCACATTCTCACACACTCTCGCACACTCTCTCTCACATTCTCACACACACACACACACACACACACACACTCACACACTCTCTCTCTCTCTCACTCACTCACACACATACACATGCACACTCACTCACTCACACACTCACACACACACACACACACACACACACACACTCACTCGCAGACTCACACACACACACTCTTTCGCACACATGCAGACTCACTCTTTCGCACACACACACACACACACACACACACACACAACACACACACACACACACACACACACTGCCTTTAGCAGTGCGTTAAAGCAGCATCCTCAGCGCACAGTGACCCTGCTGGGCCGGCCAGCGCTCATGCGCTCAGCGTTCACCGTCACATCAGGACAAGAGACAGATGCATGCGCTCGCAGAGCCGGAAGCTCAGGGAGGGGGGAGCTCGTGACTGATGTGGGGCGGACTATGACACTCGACTACAGTTGCTATGACATTGAAGGCAGTCGCTAGCCATTCTTACCCCTTTTGACTCCTTTTCAGGTGGTCAAAGCGAGCATAAGAGCCATGAACTCGACTGTGGGTGAGTGTGACGATGGGTGGAATAGAAACAAAAACAAAATACAAGGGGGAAAGATCAGAGAATGATTATTCTATGCTTCCGATGCAGAAAGAGAGAGTTTGATAAAGCAACAAGGGAATCAAAGGGCGTTTGGTTGTATATCAGTCTTGAAATGACATTAATTTGACATGTGCTTTGTGAGATTTTTTATTTTATTTTATTTTTTAAAGAGAAATGCCCCTCATTCTCTTTAACCACACAAACCTGAAAAGTCAAGATTGTATATTCACATATGAGTGAACAAAAAAAATGGAAACAGTGTTCCAACAGTGAATGGTTCTGGCGGTCCTGTAATGGTGTGGAGTGCATTTCCTTTTGCATGGTTTGAATGCACTCATATCCTTGGAAGGGAAGGTTGAGGCCCAAGCGTTACTTAATGGTACTGAGTGATCACCTTCACCCCGTGTTACAGGTAATCTACTGGGCACCTTACTCTGTCTCTGGCTCCTAATACTGGCCCTGAAATGGCTGCACTACTAGCACAGTGATTAATGTAATGAAACACTTGAGCGCTCTAATGGTCTTGTAAGTATAAGGTCTTCTGCCCCTGTTTTTCCACCTCTCACAGGCTTTGAGTGACCCTCCTAAAATGTGATTGTGTTAAGCCCTCGCAAGGCCAACTGCCTCTATCCCATGAGCTTTGAGCACAGAGGGTGCGCTTCTGCCATGGCCTTGCTAGGAGACGGCTGTCATAAAATAAATAAGTGAAAGCAATCATAGCGCTTGGGTTCGGTATTCCCCAGCAACCGGCTGGCCTTCATTAGGGGGGGGGGGTGTTAGGTGTGAAATACCTGCGCGCGTCTCTCAGGAGTGTGTGCCTCGTGTGGAGCCTCTACTCAACAACTCAACAAGGCACTAACATCTGAGACTAACGCCTGCCTCCGGATGTTTTCCCCACCCAAAGCAGACTGTGTGAGAAAGTGTGATGTGCAGCGTGCCGTATTTCTGAAGGGCCCTCACACTGTAACACCAGGGCTCCACACATGTGAGTCACCCGCCCGCTTTACCTGCCTTCTCCCATCAACACCTGGGAAACACACATTTCCACCACAGAGGCTGTAGTTCCAGACAGTGTGTGCCCTCATCTGGGCCACAGGCCAAATGATAGCACTGGTTCTGTGTGGCTCAGTAGGTAGAGCACGGCGCTGACAACTATTTGGTTGTCGGTTCGATTCCCACCGGGACAACATATGCTGAAAAATCTATGCATTCACTACTGTGAGTCGCTTTGGATAAAAGCATCTGCTAAATGGCATATATTATATTATTATGTTATGTTAGCACACATCCCCTGCATTTGTTTAAGCTTGAGCAGAATTCCCAGGACACGGGCTGATTGTGTCATTTCCTGTTTGGTTCAAACAAACAGGAAAGGACAAAATCAATCACATAAATCCAACATCACAGACAAAGCAATTTCAGTGATGTCACACTGGGGAAAAACCCCCCACCAAAACACATGGAATTGAGAGCACCACTATCCTGACAAATAAGCCCATCTGTTAATTAATGTCATTTTAATATACCTCTTCTCATATTGTTCTTGTATTTTCAACATCTACAATCGAGCCATCTTTCTGGCCTAACTGCCCTGATGTGTCAGACATTATTTTACACCAAGACAACAGAAGGACAACAGCTAATTGTCATCACCACTGCCTACTTGCTCAACACTGTATACCCCTGCTTACTCGACTTAATATAAAAAAAATAATAATAACCCTTTCCTTCCCAGTGTTACAGGTATGGTACGCAGCTGCCGGCAATGATGTCTAGGCAGACAGTGTGGTATAATGGTTAGGGAACTGGGCTTGTAACGTTAAGGTTGCAGGTTCAATCCCCAGGTGGGACACTGCCGTTGTACCCTTGAGCAAGGTACTTAACCTGAATTGCTTCAGTTAATATCCATCTGTATAAATGGATTGTAAAGAAATGTAAACTGTAAGTCGCTCTGGATAAGAGCGTCTGCTAAATGCCTGTAATGTAATGTCTATCGCTGTATTACTGCACTGACCTCTGGTGCGTACTATGACTGTTCCTACCATGTTTTTATCCACATCTTGTAAGTCGCTCTGGATAAGAGTGTCTGCTAAATGCTAAAATGTAAATGTAAAATACTTTTCCCACCACTGATTATTTTGATCCTTTGCCTACGTTACCCAGAATGTAGCACTTTAGCGGGACAGCGGAGTACCTGGTGTAGCCGTACGCGGGTTGAGCCTGGGGCTGGGCAGGGGAGCGGTTGGCGACGGGCGCGGGCTGGGAGGTGGCCTTGCTGTCGAAACTGCGCCTGTCGAAGTAGGACAGCTGCTTCCTGTAGTACTCCTCATCCTCGTCCGGGTCGTAGTGGTTGGACCGCACGATGTCATCCGGGGGTTTGGTCTGCGGTTCTGGAGCCCTGGGGAACGGGGGGGATGGGTGTGAAGATCCACAGCGCCAGTGACAGCAAACCGGCTACTCGCTTAGTAAAGACCAGCGGCAGAGCGGGGAAAAGTGGAAGCTGGCAGCCGGTCAGCAGCTGGCAGCCAATCGGGGTCGAGTTTGAGAGGCGTGCAGTGGGGTGGATCACGGCCAGTGTTCATTCACTAATGTGGGTCAGGCTATTCAAGCCTTTTGCTCGAGTCCAACTGGTCAGTTGTGGCTCAACGAGAAAAAACTGAACAACAAAAGTCTTTGAGAGATCTGACTGAAGTCCAGCAGCTCCCACTTGGAGGATAAACTGTAAAGGAACTTTCCTGTTTCACTCGTTTGCCTCGGATAACGCTTTGTGTACAGTATTTAACACATCTCCATGTTATGTGTTCTACAAATGCACAAAAAACAACAAAAACGCATAAAGAATTACATTTTGACAAGACAATCAGCACAGGAAGCAAAACATTGAATGTGCTGAAACTACATTTTGCATGCAACCTGCACGTTTTTACAGAGTTGAGGTTCCATCCCATGGCCAGCAGGGGGCGCCTGGACATTCATAAAACGGACGTGAGCGGGAAGAACAGCTCCATCATTGAAACAGTGCTGCTGAAAATCGTATAATGTATTACTGAAAATTAGTGTTCGTCAATCTAAATATGACTAGATGACACTACCAAACACGTCTGTGAGCCGCCACGCGCTCTCTGAGCTGCCTCTTGGTTTTACGTGAGAGGCTGAGGATATTAAGGTCTCTGATTACCTGGCTCTGTGTGGCTCAGTAGGTAGAGCGCGGTTCAATTCCCACTGGGACCACATACACTGAAAAATGTATGTACTGTAAGTCGCTTTGGATAAAAGCGTCTGCTAAATGACATATATTACATTATTGTTTACCTAGAAATGGTCTTCTCCTGGTCCAACTGGCTGAGGGAATTGGCTTTAGGAACAGAAGGGGACAGGATAGGCTTGGGAGGCAATTCCACTGGCTGGAAAGTAAAAGACAAAGATTTATCACGAGAAAGAATGAGATTCCTTCATCTACAGTTTCTCTATAACACTATAAAAAATAAATAACTTGATTGATAGATAACTATGAAGGGTAGCATTTAATCTAACTGACATTATGCAATCACAGTTTATGATGTTGATGAATATCACACTAAGGTTAAGGAGGGCCAAATTCTTCTTCGCTTGAACACAGGTGCCTTATGTGTGATGTATATGTATATGTGCATGGGCATGTATGTGTGTGTGGGTGTCCCTGCATGCGTGTGTGTACGTTTGTGTATATGTGCGTGTGTGCATGTGTGTGTGCATGTGTATGTGTGTGTGCGTGTATATGTGTGTGTGTGTGTGTGTGTGTGTGTGTGTGTGTGTGTGTGTGTGTGTGTGTGTGTGTGTGTGTGTGTGCATGTGTGTATGTGTGTGTGTGTGCGTGTGTGTGTGTGTGTGTATGTGCATGTGTGTGTGTGTGTGTATGTGTGTGTGTGTGTGTGTATATGTGTGTGTGTGTGTGTGTGCATGTGTGTGTGTGTGTGTATGTGTGTGTGTGTATATGTGTGCATGTGTGTGTGTGTGTATATGTGCGTGTGTGTGTATATGTGCGTGTGTGTGTGTGTGCGTGTGTGTGTGTGTGTGTGTGTGTATGTGTGTGTGTGTGTGTGTATATGTACTCTGAGGGCCTCCCTGGCCTCCTTGCCCCGGTCCACTGATACGGAGCGCTTGTTCTCGAACATCTTGACCCGGGTCAGCACTGACTGCGGGTTCAGGGTGGGGTCGTCCTCCGCCTCCACCGGGGGGCGGCCGGGGAGGGTCGGGAGGTTGGGTAGGGGGGGGGGAGGGGTCAACTTTGGGTGTGGGGGGGGGCTCACGATGGAGCGGGCGGGGGTGCTGTGTCTCCAGGGACGTGTGTGTGTATATGTGCAAAAAGCGTGAGGGGGGGCGTCCGGGGAGGGGCAGAGGGGCTCGTACTGGGCCGGCCTGTAGCTGCGGCCCTGGGGCCCGGGGTGGTAGGCCGTCCGAGGGCGGGGTCCCCGTAGTGCTGCTTGGGGGCTCTGGGGAGTGGGAGGCGACCGCGGGGTAGGGGTGGGGCTCGGGGTCGTAGCGGGGGCGTGGGTCGTACCCCACGGGAGCGGGCGGGGGCGGGGGCGGCTCATCGTAGCGCGCGGGCCCCGGCTTGCCGTAACCCTTGGGCGGCGGGGGCTCGTAGCGCGGCCGGCCGTCGTAGCCCTGGGGGCGCTCGTCGTAGCGGGGCTGGGGGGGGCTGTAGTCCCGCTCAGGCCCGCGGGGGAGCCGGGGGGGTGCTGGTTCTCCAGGGACGGCCGGGGGTGCTGGTCGTAGGGGACCACTGCTCGTCGTAGTGAGGCACGCGGTTCTCGAAGTGCAGGTGCGAGTCGAAGCTGCGGGACTTTGGTTCCAGGTATCCGCCCCCGTCGTAGCGGAAGGGGGGGCGGTCGTAATCTCTGTATGGCTGTTCGTCCTGGTACGGGGGCTGGGGGTCGTAGGTCAGGGGCGGCTGCTTCAGCCTCACAGGCTCCTCCATGCTGTAAAGATCCTTTTTGTATATCTGCAGATTGAGGAAGAACAAGACAGTCAACCGCTGCAAAAAAACAACTGAGAAGTAAAACACTTTCAAGCAAAAATTGATAAATCGAAATGAGATGTACAAACAACGGCACAAAGATTATTAATATACGAGACTGTTAAGAGTCCATCGCTGAACATTTAAGCAAAAAGACTGCAGGAAAACCTGGAACAGAAGACACTAAGAGGCAGCGGTTATTTCCCAGTTAGATGAAACACAAAGCACATTACTGAACACACCACAGAGAAAGCAGCTGTAGAGCTTACAGTGTTACATAAGTTAGAATATGATTCATCAAAGAAAATCACAACAAAACGTAATGAAATAAACAAAACATGAGCATAAGGGGTCAAATGTGCAGTAGGATGATCCAATAATATGAAAGAGAAACAATAAACCAGAACGTAACCATCGCAGTTGCACAAATAATTCGGCCGATGCTTTAAACCAGTTCCAAATGCCTGAAGTTTGAAAAATAGCCTTTCAAACAAGGAGAGCATACTGGACAGATCTAATGGGTTGAAGAGAGCGGATCTTCTGACCACCTCCCCAAAAGGCTACGTTTCAAAGTCAGGAACGTGAGGGCTATGTAGGCGGGGCATGTACAAAACAATAACGCTCCAACGTGCGCTGTTCAAATCAATGAAATCGATGATCGCATTCATTCCGATCCAACTACCACCACTACTACTTCTGCTTCACAGCTGGAAGGAGAGAAAAAAACATTACAAAATAAAGAACTAAAAAACCCCACAAAAAAAAAAAACTGTAGAGCCATGCAAAAGTAGAAAGCGATAGCGAGAACGAGCGAGCGAGCGAGCGAGCTTGTGGGTCCTTCTCCTCTCTCTCTGTGTGTGTGTGTGTCACACACCAGGCCTGTCCCAGTGCACTGTAATGTGGAGGTACTCCCAGTCTCTCAGACGCACACAGCGGGCGGGGTGCTCATGCAGGAACAGGTGAGGGTGGGGGTGGGGGGGGGGGGGAGAAGCGTGGCGATAGACAGGCAGGTAGCATCGAGTCGGGCCGAGTCGTGTTGGTGGTGGTGTTGAGGAGGGGGGGGGGGGGTGGGGGGACGGCAGCGGGTACCTTTGGTTCTGAATTGGGCGGTCCGGATTGGTGTGTCGGGGGTTGAGCTAGCTCAGGGGCGGGTCTCCTAAGAGAGCCAGCCTGCGGGCTGGGTTCACTCCGGGGAGCGGACGGAGGCTCCTCGGGGCTCGGAGTGGCTACATGTACAGAGCGCTCGACAGCAGGGGGTGCTGTCACGGCCCCGGGCTGCAGGGGAAGGCAAGGCATGGCAGGAACAGCCTGGTGTTCAGAAACGTTTAAAACACGCACTGCGCTGGCGGCCGGCTACCTCCCTACGCTCCTGCTCCTTCTCCTTCCCTCCTTTTATTTTCTCTTCTCTCTCTCTGTCTCTCTCTCTTTTGCAGCAAAACAAAAACCTAATGAAATCGGGGCGGCTGATTGGTGCGGCTCTCGGGCTCTCGCTCCATTAAGGAATTGGATCTAGGAGATCAACGTTCACGTAATAATTTGCAACAGGACAAAGTTTCTGTTGTTTTTGTACTTGGTCTGATTCCAGTTTAATTCTAGATACAATACAACTTTTACGCTCTTTCTTTTTTTTCTCTCTTTTTTTAAACACATCAAAGAACAAACTTTTGATATCATGGTGGCTTTTTTTCCCAGCCCAGATAAATACATTTACAGCAATATGGTTAACACTGACATTTCCAACATGCACACAATACTGTCCGGTAAGACATCAGTCTGAATTCACAAGTGAAACAACTAGAGACCACAGGGTTGCGCATCGTTACAGACAATTGACAGAGACACAGCTTCTCTCCCACCCTCCCCCCCAAACACCCCCCACCCCCAGCCCCCAAATAACAACTACTACAAACAACAACATGGACAGAGGACATCAACAGCAAACAGAGTGAAACAGAGGTCACAGGCTACTGTGTATGACAGCCAAGCTAACTTTTGGGAAAATAAATAAAGAAGTAAATAAATAAATAAATATGTATATATATTTTTAATATATATATAAATAAATAAGTAAATAAGTAAATAAATACATAAATAAAACAAGAAAACGCACGCACACAAACAAGTATGGCCAGAATCTTCTTCCCTTCTTTTTTCCTTCTCTCTTCTGATGCTATCGGGGGTTTTTTTCTCTGGTTTTTTTTTTCTTTCCTTCTCTTTTCCTTTTTTTCCTTTCTTTTTTCCTTTCGTTAAGTTTAAAGCAACCTCCTCCTCCTCCTCCTCCTCCTCCTCCTTCAATAGCGCCTCCAAAACACCCTTCTCACGCACACCACCGCTTCCAAACAACAGGGCAGGCGGACGGCTCTCAGAAACGGTACCTGCTGGGGTGCGGAGCCCTTGAACCCGGCGGGGTCTATCCGGTTCAGCGGGTCGGGCTGCGGCGTGTGCTGGTAGCCGGCGTAGCCGGGCGGTTCCTGGATGACGGGCGGGTCGTGGCGCACTGGCTCCGAGGAGCGGGTGATGGCGGGCTCCGTGGGGCCCAGGCCCACCTCGTCGTTCAGCGTCTCGTCCAGCTCCTGGTCGGTGTAGGCTCCGCCCTCCGTGTCCGTGTCCTCGTAGTCGGAGGTGTGCCGGCTGTCCGTGCTGTACATGGAGTACTCGCTGCCCGGCGCCGACAGGTACGACAGCCGGTCGTCGTGGAGGTCCAGGTCGTCGTCGGGGGCCCCGTCCGCCTGGGGGGGGGGGAGGAGGAGGTCGGGAGTGGAAGAGAGAGAGAAGAGGTCGGAAAAATAGAAGCAGAGACGAAGCAGAGACATTTTGCCAAGAGGAATAAGGGGGCGGGGCAGGTGTAAAGAGAAAGTTAAATCAAAGACATTTATGTTAGGTGATACAACCAATACCAGGTACCACAACAAGCGACATTGTTTACACCATTACAGGCCTGCATAAAATCAACATCTTAATAATACAGTGGAGCTGTCTGCATATGATATAGCTTTGAGATATCAAGATTTTCAAGATCATAGCATAGTTTTTTCAGGTGTTATGTTATAGCAGAGTAAAAATAATATTTTTTATATAAATATGTATCTGATTTCTTCCCATTTTCTGCCAATTTGGTGGCCCCTCTTCCAATTCAACTCATACTGTGAGTTCTAGGACAGCAACTAGGATCGGCAGTGACAAAGACGGTGAACCACTTCCTCCGAGACGGAACTCGCCAACCCGTCGTCCGTAACTCTGACGCGTACAGAGACGCTTGCGTGCGACAAACTCAAATCCAGGCTGCAGTGGGAAACCTGCACTTAGAACAAGTGCCTTTACTGGTTACGCCACTCGGGGGCCCCAATGAAACCTTTTTGACACAAATTGTGTCGATGGTGTGGAAATGTCCCGTTTCTCCGTGACTGTGAGGCGAGGAGACAGGATGTGGCTCACCTTGCCCTCTGAAACCCAAACCAGCTGGTTCTGCTGCTGCTGTATGGTGTCCTTCAGAGCCCCGTACCACCCGTCGTTCATGTTGTTCATGTTGATGGTGGCTGCAAACGGAGGGGGAGAGAGAGAGAGAGAGAGAGAGAGAGAGAGAGAGAGAGAGAGAGAGAGAAGAGAGAGAGAGAGAAAAAGAACAAAGCACATTTACGGCCACTGACACGTGTGCTGCTGTAACAGGTTTATGGAGCTCATGGGAGTGAAATGACTGTTAAGATAAAGTGTAAATTCCACATAAAAAATGATTGTGTGCCCACAGAACTATCACGTGTTGGGAACTTTAACAGGTGACACTTCACAGCTCGAGAAGCATGCGGTCTGTTCTTCCACACCCCTCCTGCACCTCTGCGCCTCCCCTCCACCCCCTGGGTCTCACTGTATTCTCGCCAGCAGATGGTAAAAAAATGAGGAGCACGTCACATTTCACAGAGGCCGGGGGGCATGCTGGGAACGCTAATGACGGTGTTACTCCGGGGAGCGTGGTGAGGCGCAGAGAGAGGTGCTCCGCAGCGCCCCCGTGTGGTCTGGCGCGGTACTCACTGGTGAAGAGGTGGTGGTTGTTCTTCCTCAGTTTGAGGGCGCGCTCGTACAGCTTGCGGGCGCTCTTCCTGGACTCGGAGCACAGCCGCGTCCTCATGTTCTTCACCCCCTGTTTGCTGTCGGGGTTCAGGAACACCACGATGGGGTACCACTGCGCATAGTTCAGCCTGTCCACTGCGTTCGGGGTGATGTCCAGCACCGCATGCTTATCCTAACGAGAATAAAATCAATAAAAAAATCATAAATACCATTTAAATAATACATACTATTCTAATAATTATTTAATTCTTCCTCTCGCTCATGTATGTGATATGCTATTAATTGATTTAGTTAACCAACGACTCCGAAAAAGAGTGGATTTTGCAAAAACCATGTCAGATAGCAGCACTGTACTAATGACTCAGGAGTTAGGGTACAGAGTGAGAGGGGCAGAGTCCAGAGTTAGGGTACAGGGGTACAGAGACCCTCACTCACCCGGTCGATGATCTGCTTGATGGTGTGGAGACGGATGATTCCGGAACCGCGCTGGTCCGACCCGGCATCTCTGGGTTCGCTCTCTTCATGGGAGAAGAGATCAAACGCACGTGAAACAACGCTACCCCTGCTTCACCTCACCTGCCGTTCACAGATCCGTGCCTTCCTTACAACCGTCAGTCATCATTCCAATTGATTTATGCCTTCATCTCAGATCATGTGAACTGAGAGCAATTATTTATTTGAAAGAAACAATGCACAGCTTCTTATCTGTTAGCTATGAGCCATAGTCCCTATATTATCACAGTACATACATGCAATGCAATTTATATGTATGTGTAAAAAACTGCATTTGGTCTGCAAAAGTGTGAGAACACAACATCCAGCTGTGTGTATGCATTACTGGTGAGGGCTGTAGCTCTATGGAGCCCCTTTAGATGGGGACACTGGAGTGTGATTAGAGTCGTCGTAGGAGAGGTCACTCACTCGCCAGCTCAAACAGATCCGGCTCCTCTCTGGCAAGCTTCTCCCGCGCCACGTCCGCAATGGGCCCAAACACCACCACCGGCCTCAGGAACCCAGCTACACACACAAGCACAACATGAATCAGCTCATCAACACACAGTCTCACGCACACACACACACACACACGCACGCACGCACACACACTATCTCAGCACCTATCAGCTGAAGCATAATTTCAAGTATAAAGTTTGCACTTTGCGTAAACGAATACAAAAATGTATATATATATGGCTGCTTTTTTGTCATCTGCATATGATTTTTTGCTTGCCTCTGCCACTTTTTTTCGCCATACATTCTTCATATTCCTTTTTATGATAACTTCAAATGATGGAATAGTTTAGACGTATTCCCATCTGAGATGTATTCCCATCTGAGACGTATTCCCATCTGCCGCCGGGACCGCTTACAGTACTTGCAGAACACGCCTCCTTTCTGGTCTTTGTCAGCTCGTTTGTAATCAAAGTAAACCCACACGCAACTGACGTGCAGCCTTTCTTAGGGACTAAACTCGGTTCGTCTTCAGTCTCGCTGTCACATTGTATCTGGGCCTACCCTAGTTAGTGGGTTTACTGACTGAACAACTCCGTGAGTTTGGCGCTTTGATGATGCTTCCCTCTGGCTTCACTACAGTGAAGTAGCGCTTCATATCAAGGCTGGCTGTGTTGCTGAGTTGTGTGTTGGTTGTGTTGCAGATGGAAAAAGGCCAAAATGAATGCAGGAACTATTCTCCTATACGGAACAATGCTATAGCCTAACTACAATCATAGACATTTGGAAATTTGCCGCACTTGATCACTTAATTAATGATCAAGTGCGGCAATTAATTAATCAATTACGATAACAGTGTAAAATGTGGTTATTTGACAACAAATAACAAAATATCAGTATCTGTATCGGCCGATTGTGTTATTTGAACAAACGGTATTGGTCCATAATTTATATCGGTGCATCCATAACACACACACACACACACACACACACACACACACACACACACACACACGCACACACACACGCACACGCACACACACGGACACACACGGACCCTCTCTTAGCACCACCCTCTCGTAGGCGGGGAACTTGGTCTGGACGGGCTGGGCGGAGAGGTCCTCCCGGCTCTTCCTCAGGTTCCTCTTGGAGCTGCGCAGGCCACGGAACCTCCAGAAGTCAGCGCGGTCGCCCCCCGCCGTTTTGGGAAGGGTGTACTGCACGCTGGACAGCTGCTCCGCCCTGTGGAGAGAACAACCACCACTTCCATCACCTCTCAGGGTCTCTCATCACATCACTCCAATCACACCTGTGCAATTACCAATTCAACATTTTTATATCATATTTTGCTTGTTTTGCTTCTTTTTATTTTTGCTACACGCTTTTCTCTTTATGTTGTTTATTGGGGACAGGTGCTGGAAATTAACCTTTGGCTATAAACACTCAATGCAATGTGTATGATGCTTGTTTTTTTAAACATTGTAACAATGCTTTTTGCTTTGTCCCTGACAAATACAAAAATAAAACATAACACAATGCTGGTGCCCTGCATCTGTATTCGCCCTGGGGGAGGTGGTCAGAAAATACCCTAAAATATCCCCACCTCCTCTGCTCCCTCACTACAGTTCAACTAACCACCTCCTTGTTTGCTAAATCAAGGCCCTTCTCCTTGGCGCTTAAACGATAGATCAACAAAGGAAGTTGGATCCTCAGAGAGAAATTGAACAGCCTTTCGCCAAAAGTGCAAATGATGAAATGACACGTTTCTGTGCTGACTGCGACACCTCCCGTGGATTTGGACTCTCTGAAAGCCCACAGAGGACGGAGGGAGGGAGCGAGGGAGGGGTGAAATGCCTGAGGGGTACACAGAGGAGCGAGTGGGCGCAGGTGTGGGCCACAGCACCTGTTCTTGTTGGGGATGATGCCCCTCTCCACCTCCTGGTGGTTCTTGCCGATGCGGATGGCGAGCCAGGAGCCCAGCTTGCCGTTGTACAGCGTGTCCACCACGCGGAACACCTCGCCCTTGTTGAAGCTCAGGCCGTACGGAGACTCCTTCTCGTACTCGAAGTGCGTCCGGATGTAGAACGAGTCGCCCACGTCCGACTCCACGATCCGACGGTACACTGCAGGAGAGGGGATGAGTATGATAATCAACACAAATATGCACAATAAAGCATCATACACTGCCTGGCCCCAAAAAAAGTCACCACCTGGATTAGCAAATAGGTAAGAACCTTCCATTGGATAATTACTGCAGTGATTAATATGTTTTAGCTGGCAACAAGTTATTTAACCCTAACTGATGCAGTGAGTAGCTTCTCATTTCTTAAACAACCATGTCGGAAGACATATTCTGTGGTCGTGGAAAAGATGTTAATCTGTTTCAGAAGGGTCAAATTATTGGCCTGCATCAAGCAAAGAAAACAGCTAAGGAGATTGCTGAAACTACTAAAATTGGGTTAAGAACTGTCCAACGCATTATTAAAACCTGGAAGGATAGTGGTGAACCATCATCTTCGAGGAAGAAATGTGGTCGGAAAAAAATCTTGAATGATCGTGATCAGCAATCACTTAAACGTTTAGTGAAATCATATCGTAAAAAATCAACAGTAGAACTCATGGCTATGTTTAATAGTGAAAGAGCATTTCCAAACGCACAATGTGAAGGGAACTCAAGGGTGATTGGGACTAAACAGCTGTGTAGCCTTAAGAAAACCACTTGTTGTTCTACCTTGTGGTACAAATTACACCAAACTACGGGAGTCTGAAACTCTCAAATAGCATTTTCAGGACATTTGCGGTAAACTGAAAAATAATCTTATCCTGTCAGGCCCGCTTCCGGTCCTTAAAAGAGGTGGTGTCTTTCAGTAGGCTTTCCAACCTTAATAACTGGCTCTTTGACTGGTGCAGGGAACAGGAGCTGGTATTTGTGAACAACAGGGACTGTTTTGGGGAAAGGCCTCAGCTTTTTGCAAGAGATGGTCTTCATCCCAGTAGGAGTGGTTCTGTAATTCTGTCCACTAACATCCAGGAGGCCTGCAAATATGTCTGACTAGGTTCTCACCAGGAGACTCACAATGATGTGATGTCACCCTCTATCCAGAAGATTGAGTAAATTGTTTCATTACATAGATAGTGCAAGGTTATTCCTGCTGGAGTAAAACAGCATAATCTTATCTCTATAAACTGTAAAACTGTACCTGCAGCTGTTGAACATGTTATTTTTTGTTAACTAAATGTCAAACAATCCATTCATTGTTAATGATTTCATTATAACATAAAACCTTGACTTTTTAATGCTCACCGAATCTTGGCTAAAGAAAGGCGACCATATTCAACTTATTGAAGCATGCCCCCCCCTGAATATAAATTCATAAGCAAACCCAGAGAATGTGATCCTGGTGGAGGCATAGTTGTATTTCATAAGAGCAATTTTAAGTGCATTTCTGCCCCACTTAGTGAATTATCTTCTTTTGAAGTGCTTATGTTCACTATATATAGTCATTCTCAGGTTCTCTGTGTAGTGGTTTATCGCCATCCAAAACAGATAGATTTTTAAAAAATAGTTTTATCTCAGAGTTTTCAAAATTTTTATCTCCTCTTGTATTGAAATATGATATTATCATTATCGCTTGTGATTTTAATATTCACGTTGATATTCCTTCAAATCCTTTCACCATTGAGTTCTTAAATCTCACAGAATCTTTTAATCTAGTGCAACATGTATCAGGGCCAATTCATAATATGGGTCATACACTTGATCTTGTCCTTACTTTTGGCTTGAACTTAAGCAATCTTGAAATGAAGGATATTTGTGTCTCTGATCATCTCACTATTACTTCTATCTCACAGCTTCCCATCCCATGTACTAACAATAGACGCTATTTTCGTTCTCATATCATTAACTCGCAAACTGCTGAGAGGTTTTCTTTGGCCTTTTTAAGATCTAGTAAAACTTTCCCTCAGTTCTTACAGACTGACGAATGAGTAAATAGCTTTAATAGCTATGTCTAATTACTCTTGATGCTACTGCCCCTTTTAAAATGAGGAGAAAGCCAACTGTCAAAAACTCCCCCATGGCTTAATGACTATATACATAACATAGAGGGAATGTAGAAGAGCAATTGGAAAAGCACTAACTTACAAGTGCATTATCTGCTGATGAAGGACCCGTTAACAAAATTCAATAAGGCAGTTAAGATGCAAGACCTAAATACTTCTCCAATCTAATCTCTGAGAACTGTCACAATTTTCGATTTCTATTTAAAACTATAGATCATATTGTAAATCCTTCTCCAAATAGTATATCTAAATCCTGTACAGATCAATGTGATAAGTTCTTGTCATTTTTTGTGGAGAAGATTGAAAACATTAGAACCAAGACTACTCCTCTGAATGTGATCAATGTGCCCTGCCAGAGCATTGACATGAGTTATTTTGAGACCATTTCAGCAGAGGATCTCATGGAGATTGTTTCTCACATGAAATCCTCCTCTAGTCCCTCTCGTGTCATCCCTACCACACTTCTTAAAGATGTTATTGAGGCAGCTGGCCCAGTTTTCCTCTCTATTGTTAATAGCTCACTTTTACAGGGTATGTTCCTTCTTACTTTAAATGTGCAGAGTGGTCCAGCCCCTCCTTAAGAAATCTAATCTAGACACCTCTGTTCTGAATAATTACAGACCCATTTCAAAGATGCCATTTATTTCTAAATCCTGGAAAAAGTTGTTTCTAAGCAACTCTTATCTGCAATGAACAGCAATAATCTTTGCGAAAAATTCCAGTCAGGTTTTCGGACACATGATAGCACAGAGACAGACCTTAAATGATCTGTAGAAGGTAGTAAATGATCTGTTGCTTAATGCTGACTCCAGTGAATGCTCCATCCTAGTCCTTTTAGATCTCAGTGCAGCTTTCGATACCATTGATCACTCTATTCTAATTGATAAACTCAAAACCTGCATTGGCATCTCCGGAACTGCACTGAACTGGTTCTCGTCTTATCTTTCAAATAAAAAATTCTCAGTCGCCATTGGTGATTATGTGTCCTCATCAGCAATGACTACATGTGGTGTTCCTCAGGGATCAGTTTTAGGGCTGATTTTGTTCTCCAGCTATATGCTACCTCTGGGCCAAATTATTCGTAATCACAATATTTATTTTCACTTTTATGCCGATGACACTCAGTTGTACCTGTCGGTCAAACTAAATGATTTCAGCAAGTTAGCTGCTCTCCATGACTGTCTAGCTGACGTTCAAGGCTGGATGTCCCATAATTTCCTCCAGATTAACTCTGATAAAACTGAAGCATTGATTCTTGTTCCAAAGCATGTCTCCAATCAAATCCAGTTGAATCTTGGCTCTCTTGTTTCTAATGTAAAGCCTACTTCGAGAAGCCTTGGTGTGATTTATCTCAATTTTAACCAACATACAAAAAAGTTAGTTCAGTCAAGCTATCACCAAAAATCAGGTCATTCTTGTCATCTAAAGACACTGAGAAAATTATACATGCTTTTATTTCCTCTAGGTTAGATTATTGCAATTCCCTAGATACATGTTTGAGCCGTCAAGCTCTGGCCCAGCTCCAATTACTGCAAAACTCCCCGGCTAGGCTGCTAACCAGGACAAATAGGAGATCTCACATTACCCCAATCTTGGCTTCTTTGCACTGGCTCCCAGTTGAGTTTAAAATAGATTTTATGGGTGGGTTTTTTTGGGGGGGCTCACCTTACCATACCAGACCAGGCCACTCAGGTCATCTGATAAGGCACTGCCGGCTGTTCCGGAGCCTAGGTTGAAAACTAAAGGTGACTGAGCTTTCTCCATCAAAGCTCCTAGACTCTGGAATTTTTGTATTTTAATGAGTTTTTATTATTTTCATATTCTTGTTTGTTTTATGCCGTCTATTTTTTTGGTCTTTTATTTTAACCCTTTTTTGTAAAGCACTTTGTGCTGTATTGCTGGAAAGGTGCTATATAAATAAATAAATAAAATAAATAAGTTGTATATGTATGACGATTTGTTTTTGTTGGATTAAATTTAAAAGAATAGTTAGGGGTGTGAATCATTGTGATCCAGATGTTTTCTGGAAGAATTATGAATACAAAATATGCTTTTCTGAACAACTATTAGTATTGTAGGTTTGTAGTTTTCTTTTCTTTTTTGTTGCCTAAAATATACCACAGTACTAGTATCCTTTATTTTATATATACAGTACTGTGCAAAAGTCTTAGGCCATTTATCTGAGCAGTATAATTGTTTATTTGGTCGAAAAAACACAATATAACATTGATGAAAAGTAACAAAAACGAATTGTGTTTTTAAAACAAGGCCTCCCTTAGAATGGATAACTGAAGCAATTCGCTTTGGTAGACTGTTGTGTAATTTTTGTTAAATAGTCCTGTGGTAAATTCTTCCAAGCTTCTTACAGGATTTGCCATAACTCTTTTCTTTTAACTTTTGGCTGCTTTTTGTTATTTTCCCTGTCCAAGTAATCCCATACAGCTTCAATTATGTTGAGGTTGGGGCTCTGAGGTGGCCAATTTAATACTGTGTGTTCCTCAAGAAGGATATCACAAGATCTCAATAACTTTTTGGAAAATGCAATAAAATCATTTTTTTTAATTGTATTAAATATTTATTTGTATTTATTCTAATGTTATATAGTGTTTTTCTAAGCATATAAACACTGCCCAGATAAATAGCTTTAAACATAGCTTCAAACATTTTCTTGGGTGGCGCTGTATACTGTATATATATATATATATGCTATCCAGCACGTGTTCTTGTTGAATGTGTTGTTTCTGTTATTATGTTCTTTTTTTCTATGTTCTATTTATGACGTGCAGATCCAGTGAATTTACCCCTGGGGATAATCAATTTGAAATGTAAATCAAATTTAATTTAATTAATGGAATAAGTATAAGCAATCATCTCATTCTTGTTTTCAACAAGAAAAGGCCATAGACAGGGGCATGTTGTGAGCTGGGCGCCATGGTATCACGCCATCAGAGGGCTGAGGTAAAGCATCGCACGTATTTCCATGCCTCTCGCTAATCGCCGTAGCGACAGGTCACTAACGCTCTGAATGTCAATCCTGGGAAGCATCGAGCGTGTACCGATGCGTTTGCTAATGCAAAAGCCAGCACATACAAAGACACGGCAACACAAACATATATTCAGCATCCGATCGAAAATGTCCGATACATTCCCCTGGGTGACTGAGCAGTGTAACTGGATTGGGTGGGATGAATCTACCCTATGGTCATTGTGGTCATGAAGCATTCATGGGCGGCAATGTAGTACAATGGTTATAAAAGTGGGTCTGTGGGTGGGGGAAGTGGGTGTAATCCATCGCACGCATTTCCGTGCCCCTTCCTGATCGGCGCAGCGATATCAATCTAAATGTCAATCTCCTGGGGCGCGTCGAACGGGCCCTGTAGCGACGCTAAGGGAACTGGTCTTGTAACTCAGTGGTTGCAGATTCAGTTTCCAAGTGGAGCGCTGCCGTTGTACCGTTGAGCAAGGTACTTAACCTAAACTACTTCAGTAAATATCCAGCTGTATAAATGGATTGCATGTGAAGAAATCTAAACTGTGTTAGTCGCTCTGGACAAAAGCTTCTGCTAAATGCCTGTCATGTACATTATTTTTTTTTTTTAATACATAATGTTCAGATTCCCAAAACGTGAACTCACCATCCTTCTTCTTCTGTGCCAGAATGGTGACCTCCTCCCCTTTAGGGAGATCCAGGAGGAACAGCACGGCCTCTTCTCGAATGATGTTTGCAAAGTCCACATTGTTTACCTATAGAGAGGGAAAATGAATGGAGAAAAGCCATTACTGTTCAGGTGCACAGTGTGCCAGGCTTCACGGTCTAAAGGGACTCCTCACCCCGGCCCTGACCCAACCACGCCCCACCAATGCTGACCAAAGCACAGCATGCTGTTACATCTACTAGTAGCTAACCATACGCACACCGTACTATGCTTTGAGGAGGACGTACACGGAAGCACGCACGCGCACACACAAAATGACCCGGCTTTTTTTTGGGGGAAGGGAATATGGTGTGCTTGAAGGGCGGTTGTCTTAGCTCTTTCTGGGGAGATTAAAGGCCGCTCGACCAGTGGGGAGGGGGAGAAGCTTTGTAAAAACACAGGACGAGGGAGGAGCGACACAGTACCCGGTTTGTTTCGTTAGAACGCGCACAATAACAAACATTAATAGAGTGTGCCTTTACTCTCTGGGTGAGCCGGGAGCAGACCGCACACAACAATGACCTCCATTGTTCTTCACCCAGACGCTAAACAATACAAAATTATACACTGTCAAGGGCCAAGCATTGTCTCACGCCGCTGAAATGATGAAAATTTCCATTCCGTTTTGACAGTGAGTGCAGGCGGCCACACAACGATGAAGGAGCGCATAGTTTTTCCCCAGCAGGGCCACTGTACGTGGGTGATCAGGCCAAAACTAAAGCCAGCCAGCAAACAGATGTTCACAAACACACCTACACCCGCGAAGCATTGTAGCATATAAACAGACCAAGCGGTCGTAAATGTAATTTCTAATTTCGTGCCTGAAACACTTAACGCAGAGGAGTAAAATCCAATCCGCCCCAATTGATAAAACTCATCAGAGCAGGGCAAAACCTTAGAGCGGATATTACTAATATTCCACTTGGGGTAGGACAGGGGTCTTCAACCTTTTCTTGCCCTGAGAAAATGGGAAGACCAGTGAAATATATTTTTGATTATTTTAAGTCTGTTTTTTGTTGTTGTCAATTTTAATGTGTTGTTCAAACCACAGAATAATATGAATAATGGCACTGAAAATAATAGAATAAGATATAAAAACATGGTAATGGTTGTGGTAACCGTAGCCTCAGGGGGCTGCGGACCCCTGGTTGAAGACTCCTGGGGCATAGGATATGCCAGAAATAAAAACATAAATTTAAAAAACCGTACAGTGTTTCTTACAAAGTTAACTTATTTACAGCCACATCGAAAGTCCTCTGTCGTTTGGGTGAGTGAACATTGCAAGAAATACAGTGTGCAGGAGCTTTTGGTTTCTATTGAGGTATTATCCTCTCAAACCTGCTCGTAGTAGATCAAATACTCGCCGAAGACATCTTCATATGCCAGGGGTGAAAACATTACCCTTTTTGCCACTCGTTCATGCATGTCCCCTATAATCCAAGTCTACGACTCTACTTGAGTTGAGTTGTTCTTGAGTTGCAACTGGTAACTGGTTTGTAAACAGCGCGATACACAAACAGGAGTTGACCTGACCGACTGAAAACAGGAAGCGGACGTGTGCGACGCACCCTGAGAATCTGGTCCCCTTCCTCCAGGCCCTCCTTGGCTGCGGGGCTGTCCTCCAGAACGCCCGCCACAAAGATGCCCACGTCGTTCCCTCCAGCCAGACGCAGGCCCACACTCTCACCCTTCTTAAACTTCACCAGCTTCATGCTTGGCCTGAGAGACAGGCAAAACACACATGCAAACACTCAGACTAGCTTATCCGGGGATAGTTTACAACCACAGTTTACACAAGTCATAAAAAGGGCCACACATTTTTGATGTAGATTGGAAATGTAGATTTAGACTTGGTGTCTCTGCGAACACGTCATCGTTTTAACAGAAGCTTTTCAGTCGATTAATCAGACCGTTTATAGGACTACCTCGTAACGGTTATTCAGCGAGGCGTAAAGCAGCGATTTCTCCATACTGAGTGAGCCTGCCCACCACAGCAGTACTTAAGAGAGTTGTTTCACTCAATTTTTGGAAAGGCCTGCAATTTGAAATACTCTCACAAGAAGTAGCCTATGTGTGCATGGCCCCAGACTCCCAGAAATATAAATGAATAGCTGGCACTTGTAGCCTAGATGACCTAGTTTGATTAGTGATGAATTATGTGACAGGAAATAAAGACTTGAGTCTGTCTTGCGCTGTTGAGGTCAGGGGAGGGCCGGTACCTGAGGATGCCGTCGTCGTGGGCAGTGCTGGGCACGGGGGCATCGGAGGGGCTGACGGGCAGGTCCACGTCTGGCTGGCCAGGCTGAGCGTACACCGGTTTGGGCTCTGAGGATATGGGACACACACGCTTCATCACACAGTGCAGGGAAGCAACAAACTGAGAAAACCTGTCTGTCTGTCTGTCTGTCTCTCTCTCTCGGTCTCTCACGCACACGCACACGCACACGCACACGCACACAGACAGAGACTGCCCCCCACTGATGGTGGGGAAAAGATAAACACCAGTCCGCTCCATGCTCACATCTCTTTATTTTAGGTAAACTCAATAGCAATAGCATGAAATAATGTGTAAATTAATAATAATAATAATAATAATAATAATAAAAACACAACTGTAAAAATGTGCTGTGCTGTTAAGTGACTTATGTGCATGGTAAACAAAGATAAATCTGGATTATGCTTCCACAGACTTGCGGTACTCAAGCTTTTGTACTAACAGTATTTTAAAGCTCTTTATGAATGGCTTTTTAAACATTTTCTATTTCTAGTTTTCCATGCTGTCTCTCCAGGGAACGGGCCCAAAACTGAAAAGTAAACCGCCTGACTCGATGATCCATCTCTGGATAAATCATGTTTAAAACCTGGCCAAGGGACGGATGACGTCATATGATCGGGACCCTTGTGCGGGAGGGGGGAATCAAGGGGGCAAGTTTGAGTGGGATGTGACAGATGGGATCAGGGGCTGGTTCGAGTCAGGGGTCCCCTGACCCTGGCCCTGGAGTTGTCAAAGCATCACCCAGCTTCCTCCACTCCAGAGCCCTTTATTAGTATGTCCCCAGACAACAGCTGGTACCCCATTGTCTGCCCCTCCTTATTGTTTTTTTAAATGACTTTATTCGCCAATTTGAAGAGCCCAGTGGTAACTGTAAGGCCCGTCCCACTCATTTAGCTGCCCTCTGTTCCATCAGAAGGGCACACACCAGTGCGAGCGCACTCCCGAAATGCGTGCAGCCAGCTGAGCTTTTCCCACGCCAGAGAACAGCTGGTGCTACCAGACTGCAAGTGACTCATTGACCAGCGGGGGCACTATTGTGCAATGAGACGGGGAATGCCCTCTCAACAAATCCTGATCCTGCTGCTGGCGGGAGTCCCATTGGGTGGAAGGAAATTGGCGATAACGCCACTGCCACAGTACTCCTGGCCACATTCGTGCACTGGCAGGGAGGGAGAAGTGCAGGTGGACAGGCTTTAGAAAAGGAGAAAGCTGGGGTGTGGGGGGGGCTGTGTGGTCCATGCAGAACCAGGGTTTGGCTGCCTGGAGAGAAAGAGAGAGAGAGTGAGGAGGGGGTTGGGCATGAAGGAGAGGGTATCCCTGCCTGGGGTAGGGGGAGCGTGATGGGGTTTGTGTTTCGGAGCGCAGGTGGGACAGGCTGCAGTGCAGCGCCTCATCAGGGGGGCCTGACCTGGCAGCGGGGGAATCATGGTCTCCTCTCTGGCCCCAGGGCCCTCGGCTGGCTTGGACGTTAGCGCATCCTCGGCTAGTTTTACTGGTGTGGACACGGCCCCTGGCTTTGAAATCCTCTCGTCCTCACGACTTCTGTGGCTAGAAACAAAAACAATTTATTTGTTTTGGTCTGTTGGTTTCGTTTGTCTGTCTGATTGGTTGAACTTGTTACTCTCATGAACTGTAAAGTTTAAAAACAACAATGATGATGACAAACAAGAATAGTACATGGGGATGGAAGGTAGGGGATGAAAGGTGATTTCCATTAAGGACAAAGGTGAAGAGCCTATTGTCTGCATTGTGACCGGCCTCGCGTTACGGCCAGAAATCGATGAATCAGAAAGAGTACAGGAAGTGAATGAGATGCAGATGAAAAACACAACATAAAGAGGACAAAAAAAGGCACTTTTCATTCTCTCCACAGAGGGGTGCTGCTCTTAGGGATTTCAGGCTTCAGGCTCGCCACATTTCCTACCCTCTATGGAGACAATTCCCCTCCTTAGAACCCCCCATCTAAAATAATGAACAAAATCTGTAATAAATAGAGGAATGTGGAATGTGCGGGGAGTTAACACCCCTAAGTAAGCCTCACCCTGCCTGCCCAGACTGTGACCCGTCGGATCAGAATGGCCCAGTGACGAGGGGGGAATTTCTGGGCCTTTGTTTTGAACTTGTGCCGCTTAAATTAGTTTCAGATATGTGGGGAGGTTAAAGTGCCCTACGGGGAGATGGCTGATAAGGACTGAGCAGCAGAAATAAGGGCAGGGAAATATCAAGTGGCTAAAGGAAAGACAAAAGAGTTATCAGGAGTCCTGGTCTGAAACGACATTAGAGCTACTGGTCTCCAAGGTCACAGCTTCGGTTCTCTTTCCGTATGCAGAACCAACGATCTCAAAACATTCCAGCATAGGTGTGATTGTGTGTCCATTCCCAAAAACAATAACTCATCAGGAGACACAACTCAAATGTAACATTTATAACGATGACACTAAAAATAAGGCAGCTTTTTGTTGTTGTTTTTTTTTGGGAGAAGATCTGCGTTTAATTAGTTTTAGTTGTGAAAGATGCGTCGATTGCACAAAAAACTAAAGAAAACTTGTCATCGCAGTCCATTTTCAATTCGACCACTGGCGTCACTTCGAAGCAGAACCCGCTCGTAAACGGTCGGTCAGCTTTTGTGGGCCGTGCTATAGCCCTTGGCCATTATTTGCGGTCGTATATTTCCAGCTTTGTGCGTGCACTCTGCCAGACCACGATAAGGAGTGAGACGGGGCCAAATCTCTGCTCTGCAGGTGCAGCGGAGAGCTCTCGCACTGTTCACTCGCTGGAGTTCTAGAACAATGGGAGAATTCCAGACGGGTCACATGACTGGCAGGCTGGCAAACATACTCTACTGGCAAAGAGCAGCTTTTCTCTCAGGAATGTGGCAGCACCACCTTATACCCCTCCTCCCCCGGCAGGCTCATACACCATGTCTGGAACTCAATCACACAGCGGCCATTGCCGGAGTTCTTCAATGAGAAAACAGATTTAGGTTTTGTTTTACTGACTTGATTTCACAGCAAATCATCTTGAAACTCCACACTAGCTCCCTCCAAAATTCATAGAGTCTAGAATGAGTGTGCTGTAAACAACACTTCACCTGCAACGTGAAGTTATCATTTACCCCCCTTTCCCACGAGGTCACTTATTAAACAGCAGAATTTCAAATCCAGTTCAAGGCCACATAAACAATCTAGCTATTGGTAATTGGTAGCCTTTCCAGCGACATTAAACAGCCAAGACTAAAAATAAACTGCTGATTGCAGGCAAATGGAGACAACGTCGTCTGCAACAAAGACCATAATCACCCGTTTGGTGAAGGGCTGTCCTAAATCTCCTCCTCTCTGGACACAAACAAGACACACGTCACCAGGGGAGAAATGCCCACAAACTGGCCTGTCCTTTCATGGCTGCAGTCTATTCCCCACCCTCCCTTCCATCATTTGCTAAACCCCATCACTCAGACCGCTTCTCCTCTCCTCTTCCCGTTGCTATTTAACGATGAACCTTTCTCGCCTCCATCTACCTCCCAGTGCGTAACCCTGTCATGGTCCCAGTGACCATCGGCAGCTCCATTTAGCTTCAATAGCACTACCGCGCTATTATGGCCTTAGACTAACTCAATCAAATACACGGTTAATGATTTATACCAAAAAAGGTCCCTCTCCCGTGACAGTAAACATGTCCGATTTCACCTGACTTGGAGTTCAGGCCTCACAGATATACAAATATTAGGTTCACTATGACTGGCTTCTAAAAAGGTGAAGAAACACAAAAACAAGAGAGGAATCACATGCTGAAGAAGGGGAAGGTTTTAAAAAACAGAAAGAGTTGAGCTCATATCAGATATCACAATAGTATACAAATGAATGATGACTGTTTTGATTTATGCTGCTTGGCATGGATTGAACAGTTAGCAAATATAAGCTCACATGGTGTTATTAAGAGACCATTTCTTATCTCTTGCCCTTGTGTGCAGAAGCTTTGCTTTGAGCCATTTATAACAGCAACGTAGTTCCACACTCCCATAGAGCTCACCATAAAAGACAGGAGAAGGCATTCAAGTATTTGTGCATAAATGGAGCACTCTGTGTATATAACAGGCCACGACAAAGAATACAATGTCCTTATCAGCTATGTAAAATTACACAAACCTGGTGAGTGTAGTATCCTACAGTACACACACACACACACACACACACACACACACACACACACACACACACACACACACACACACACACACACACACACACACACACACACACACACACACACACACACACACACACACACAGAAGAGCACAGTTAAAACAGCTGTCCTTGAAAAGCAGAAACCTGAGGACACTCATTCCATCACACAAAAGCAGTTTCTACTTTTGGCACTCCCAGCTTCCATCCAATTGCGTTCATCCTCTACAAGTGACACTTGCCATAACCAAGGGCCACCTGCATCCATTTTTACAAAAATTGTTCCAGAAAATTACGCACAAGAATACCGCACTAATGTCTTCTCAGAGAAAACAATTCTGCAGCTGGAAACTACAGTAGTCTACCAGCGGAGGATAACACTATATCAGATGCAGACATCAGTCTGCATGGTTCAAAACATTGCTTGTTTCCAAATCTTTAAACCGTATAAAACTTTTTAAATAAAGAAGCTCTGCTTTTAAAACCAACAATGGAATGGTAGGCTCTTCCACAAGCAAGAGTTCTGCTGCAAGGTACCCTGGGAAATAGGTTAACATTATGAGTCGAGGACAGGCCTCAGAACCACAAAACAGTGGACGGCTTAATCCCACATCAATCCCCGTCTCCACAAACACTAACATGCACAGGCTTCTACGCATTCACCCACGTCAAACACCCTGGACTGCATCAGCACTGCACCGCATGCTGTTTCAGGAGGGCATGAGTCTACACTGATTTCATCCATGCACACAAACACACACATGCACACAAACACAGGAAGACACACACACACAAATGCACGCACGCGCACACACACACACAAACACACACACACCACACACCAATACCGATGCAAGACCTTTCAAAAACGCAAAAACGCACGCTGAACGCACCAATACTAGTGGACGAGTGAAAAACACGTTTAACACACACACACAATGTGGCAGCTCGGGGTGCATGTACAACACGTGCTGGGCTCTAAATGGAAGGGACTCGCACCACAAACACCGCTAATACACCGTGTTGCACTTACAGCGGGAGGATTCGGTGTAAGAATGACCCTGCAGTCCTGCATCAAAACAAGAATCGTTATTCAACACTTGGCGGACGGCGGGTCACGACTGCAATAAACAACACGGAGGTGATTAAACAGGCTAGGTGACAAACAGGCAGCTGTAAATTGCCAAAATAATAAAAATAAACACCCAAGTTATCAATCAAGGCACCTCGTCAGACCTGTTCTAATGAACTAATGATTTTTGTGTCATCCCTCCACATCACCATTGCTGGCAATCATCGTAAAGGTTTTCGTTGGCGACGTGCGAAATGGGAACCTGAGTACGGTGCATCTCCAGCTTATTCACTCGACACGCAGTTCAAATCATTCTTCTGTTATTAGCAAGTTGGTTTGTCCAATTACCTTCAATATGATTATTTCTGTCATTAGAAATTTGAGTGTACTGTACAGCTACCTATCTGCGATAAAGAGTAGATATGAACCTAAACGCCATCTCGACCGCCTTTTAAGGGGTCAGGGAATAATTTTCCAGTTTCCCACATTGGCTCTAATGGTTTTCTGGTTTTTTGATTCCCTCTGGAAAATGTCAATTGTGAAGCGCTGTGTGACAACTTGTTTGTAAATGGCGCTATACAAAAATAAAGATTGATTGATTGATTGATTGACACAAATGCGCACGCGCTCGCTCGTCTCTGTGCTTTCTACAGGGTGGTCTGCGTTAAAGCGCTCTTCAATGGGAAGCCGTTCTCTCTCTGTAGTCGTTTCAGATTTGATGAGCTCAGAGAAACGACCTAAGAGAGAGAGACAAAAGTATCTGGCCTGGCGGCCATTGAAACCCACCAAGGAGTGGAGAGGGCGTGAGGATCGGACACATGTCGTCCAGGGTGCCGGCCCACGGCCACAGCCACTCTCCCGGGCCAGACTGAGAAACTCTCACGAGTTCAGGCCATGCCTCTACCCATCTACTGGTTCATCTATCCTCTATTTCTCAGAGCTACGCAGGTTCTCTCCCTTTTTTATGCGAAAAACTCTAAAGTCTAAACGCATCTAATTCTGTACCACAGGGAGAGAACTGCAACTTACTTTAATCTCCAACTGGAAGAGCGATGGAAAAAGAAAGAAGAACCCCCAAGAAAACAACAAAAAACAGTTTGACAGAAATGACATGAGCCAAACAAGTTTTCTGTTCAGTGAGTTGGTATAAGACATGCTGAAGATATATATACACACATATATATATATATCCCACCCTGCATCATATACTTATAACAAGAGTGACAGTCGGGGAGGGGGGTTATGATTAATCAATCTCTCCTTCCTTCTCCTCTGGCAGTGAGGGTAGGGTGGGTGGGGGAAGCGCACAGGAGAGCCTCACAGGGTCGGCAAGCCGATCAGCTGGGCAGTGGATTGATGAACTGACCTTTCACCCGACCCTGGGAAACTATTAACTGATTGCTGCGCTAATCCAGGTTCTCGGATCAACAGCATTCAACTCAGAATTCATCCACTTACATATCCACCCATTTACCGTTATGCTAGAGGGAAATCCATTCACAAGCATGGGAAGATCGGACCATACACTACTCACATACATGTAGGCACTGACGGGAGAATGAGGTGAGATTAAAATCAGTATTGGAGTGGAAAGGCTCTTAAATATCGGTTGTGGGGGGGTCTTACCTGCCATTGCTGATTGGCTGTGGAGAGTGCCTGGAAAGGTCGGAGGGTTCTGACCGCCGGTCAGGCGAGCGGGAGCGGCTGCTGCGGGTTCGGTCATGTGATCGGTTGGAATGGTCTGATGCCAGTGAATGAATTTCTGAAATGTCTGTTAAAAATAAAGCGGGTGTTTTTAAAAACTATGGCAATTTGGCATGCAGACTTAAGAAACAAAAGAGAGAGAAAAAAGCCATAAAAAGCATTTCACTTTTGTCCCTCGCTCTTTCTCCCTCTGTAAACTCATAAAAATGTGGATTTTTGTTGGGCTGCTCGTTGGGTTTTGTACAGACCAACATGCGACACTGCTAGTAACAAGCAAAACAAAACCCTCAGCATGCGGAATGGGCTCATTAAAACAATGAGATTGACAGGCTAATGATATTATGCAAAAGCAATGCAGCCTCATTTCTGCCAAATGAAGACACCCGCTTCCCAGCAAAATTAGGCACAAATATTTGTCAAGTTTTTTTTTCTTTTTGGATGTATGTGGTTCAGTTTTGGACCTCGTGCAGTAGCATTAGGTACTTCGACCTTCCAGCTGACCCTAGACATGGCTGTGCAGGACACGGACAGGTCAGCTGTGTTTTGTCAGGTGTCAGGTGCCTGTCGGCCTCTAAAAATCTGAGCCAAGCGGTCGGCACTGGCTCCGCCCCCCCCTTGCCCAGCGGCCGCGCCCTCTCACCGTCTCTGTCGGACACGTTGGCGGACGGGACGCTGTCGTCCATGTCGGGGATGTTGAGCAGCGTCGCGCGCTCGTCCCTCTGCACCACCATTTTCAGTTTGCCCTTTGACCTCTCGATCAGCTTCTTGGCATCTATCAGGGACAGGTTCTCCGTCACCGTTCCGTTGATCTGCAGGGGGAGGAAGAACGTGTGGCGTTGAAGTTTAACCGCGGCGTTGACGCCGATCCCCTTCGCTCCGATCGGGGAAGCAGTGCAAAACACGGAAAATGTCACTGAACCGTCGCTGCAGATCTCGGCAAACATGGGAAGAGAACGAAAAGGAGGTTCAAAGCAAAAGGAGGACGCAAAGACAATTTGCTGCAAACTCATATCCTTTCTCCCGTTTCCCCTGTACAGGTTTGTACTGTGCGTACTGATGCGCGCTGTAGCGCCGCATATCAAAGAGGCTAAGGTGTCTGTATCACTGAGATATAAAAGAGGCCCGTGATAAGAACGTAAAATGAACGACATCCTCAGCGCGTGGAACCACAGTGTGTATTTCAAGGCACTTTTAACACTGGCAACAGTGTTGAAGGAGGAAGCCCATCACATTATTCCCTCTTTAAATATTTACACAGGCAAGACGAACTCCCATAAGTAATATTTCTTCCTTTCCTTATTACTGTGCATATCCGAAGAGGTTCTGTAATGATTCCATGTCTGGGAGCAATGCAGAAGGAAGCGCTAGCCAAACGTCTTCACTTCGTTTTAAGGGAAGGGGCAACTTCCTGTCCAAATGACATGGCTGTGGGTAACCACCATCACCAGTGACATGTTTCTGTTTGTGAATAAAGGATGAGGGTGGAGTAAATTCCTGACCTCCCCAATGCCCTGTCCTGCCTTGCTCACACACACACACACACACACACACACACACACACACACACACACACACACACACACACACACACACACACACACACACACACACACACACACACACACACACACACACACACACACACACACACTCGCTCACTCTCTCCCTCCATCCCTCCATCCGTCCCTCACCTTCAGCACCACGTCTCCTTCCTGTATATTTCCGTCCCGTGCAGCCAGGCTCTCGGGGGAGATGTCCTTGACGAAGATGTGGCTGGCCAATCGCAGGCCGTATTCTGCTTTCAGAGTAAAGGACAGCAACAGAGATAGTATAAGAGGAGCGCCTGTCACAGCCCGGGATCTGGGACTCCTTTTTACCCCTAAAAACACCTCCAACACAGGGCTGTCAACTCGGCCGTGTACAAGCCCAACTCAGTCCTGGGGACTCCCGTGTGTACTGCTTTTTGTTAGACTGTCTCTGTCTGTTTGTCTGTCTGTCTGAACCGTACATTACATTTACATTTTAAGCATTTAGCAGACGCTCTTATCCAGAGCGACTTACAAGAGGAACACCTGACTGATTGATTGATTGATTGACAGGTAAAGTAACACTGGAGTCCTAAAGGCTGAAAGTATGGACACGTGGGAACGAGGGTTTAAAAAAAGCAAACAGTAATTCACAGAAACACTAATTACAGCACTGACAAACAGATATCAGTACACACGGAGGAAGCCCTGCGTTAAGCAAAGCAAAAACAAAACGGCCACAAACGATAGAACAACTGATGGGAGAAAGAGCCCCACAATGGCTGGAGCTACAACTAGCTGTCAATCACTGACTTGTTAAAACCAATTAAAACAGTTTTGCGCCCCACCGCAAAACGCAACGATTGGCTCAAATGAGTGAGTCGCTGAAAGCATATGAAGGCACCACCTAATTTTTGGTTTCCTGAAGCCTCACTCTCCCATTTCCCATCAAAATATATCTTAATTGCCCATCAGGAACAATAAAGATTTGCTGATTAATTGATTTAGTCAGTGATTTATTTATTGATTGATACATAAGACCCCCACCCTGGCCCATCCCCCACACCCGTCAAAAAAGTATTTCCCCGACGTTGTGGTGCCCACCTTCATTCTTGCGGGACTTGACGAGGGTGACCTTGGCAGGGCGTGGGGGCAGGTTGGAGGTGACGGAGCGGCGGTCTGAGCGGGGCGACAGGCTCCGCTCCCGGGAGGCGCTGCGGTCCCGCCGGGCTCCGGTCCTCTCGGCCCGCTCGGCCCCCCTCCCGGCAACCGCGCCCCCGGCCCCGGCCCCACCCCCGGCTCCGCCGTACGCGCTCGGCCCACTGCGCGTGCTGCGATCTTCGTACATCTCCTCGTCATAGCTGTCCTCCTCCTCCTCCTCCTCCTCTTCCTCGTGCTCCGACATGGTCTCCCTGTCGCCCGGCCGCGACACTGGGATCTGGACCTTCCGTTTCCGCCGGATCGTCTGTGTCGCGAGAGCAGCCCGTTAGCAACCAGAGCCATCGCAGGAAGTGATCACATTTACTTAGCTTCACGCAAAGTCACTTCCTCTATTTTGTTATTTCCCTCTATAATAATATTTGTAATTTATTTGTATTGCACATTCCCAGCAGCACAGCGCAAGGCACTTCACAAAATGCATAAAAACAGCTAGAAGACAGTTAAAACAAAACAACACAACAACACACAAGGTCAAACAGACCAAGCGTAAAAGACACAGAAAATTGAATAAAATCTCATAAAAATAAGTGGCGAAAGCCCCATAAAAGATAATGAAAAATAATAAATAAACATTATATAAATAAATAGAAAGATACACAACAGGGGTTACGGTGTGGTAAAGGCAAGTCGATAAAAATGTGTTTTTAATAGTGCTTTGAAAGAGCTCACAGAAGTGCTGCTCTGATTGCTGTGGGAAGGCTGTAGTGTAGGGGCTTTGATGCAGAAGGCGCGGTCTATAAGCAGGGGTTTGTTATATGGCGTCTAACTCGTTCGGGGTGTAGGATGCTAGGCACTAGGACCGCGGATGTGGAGACGTGCGCTTCAACGGTCACACGGGTGAAATCTACGCAGTGATTCCAGAGAGAGCTGTGAACTGCATCTCACCTGCCAGACCCCTCCAACCTGTGTACAAGGAGCAGCGCTGCCTAAATCAGGGCTGGCCAATCCTGGTCCTGGAGGGCCGCAGGGTCTGCTGGTGTCTGTGGTTACTCAGCGCTTAACTGATCAATTAAAGCAGTTGATTACACAATTCACCTCACCTAACCTCACCTAACCTCACCTAACCTCACCTAACCTCACCTAACCTCACCTAACCTCACCTAACCTCACCTAACCTCACCTAACCTCACCTAACCTCACTTAACCTCACCTGGTTTCTCGGGTCTAAATTGGTTGCTGATATTAAGGTGAAAACAGAAAGCAGCAGAAGCCCTGTGTTTCTCCAGGACCTGTGGACCAGCAAGGCCCTGTTCGCTGTTGGAAGGTGAATCTGGCCAATCGCACTCAAGCTCAGGGGCATTGGTGAGAACATTCCGGGGGAACAAAGCGTTGGCGAGATCATGATGTCACAATGCTACTTTCCACTGAACTGTCAACCATGAAGCACACAGAGATCTGTACCAACCTCTGTAAGAATGCAGAGGACACGGCTGCAGAGTGATTAATCACCACCCTACCTCAACAGTGGGTGTGTGAGCGTGTGGTGTGTGAGCGTGTAGGTGTGTGAGCGTGTAGGTGTGTGAGCGTGTGAGAGGTGTGTGAGCGTGTAGGTGTGTGAGCGTGTAGGTGTGTGAGCATGTAGGTGTGTAGGTGTGAGAGCGTGCGCGTTTGCAGTAAACTCACTATTTTTGCATTCTTCCCACTTTTCCGAAGCTGCTGCACGGCGTATGCGTGCTCCACATTGTCCATGGAGACGGCGTTGACCATCACGACCCGGTCGTTCTCCCTGGGTGGGTGGGGAGGGTAGGGGGTTAATGCGTGACCCTGAACGCTGGGCCTGCCTGCGCTTCTGTAGAGGCGTGTAGAGGAGCCCAGCCGGCGCCAGGCCCGGCGTGTGAAGTTACACCACACAAGGGCCCCGTCTCCACTGCTCTCTCTGTGCCTATACGCTCACAAACAGCTCCTGGACACGGCCATGACAACATTTGCCATGCCGATGTTCTCTCACCCACAGACACACAAGACACTGTGGTGCAGGGTGAGTATCTCTTGTGCAGGCCCACAGTGTGGTGCTTCATTAGAACGGAGCAGAGCAGATACTCACTGCAGGAGCCCCTCCGCTGGGCCTCCTTTCAGCACATCTGAGATGACGATGGAGGTCTCCCCGCTCTGAAAATGAGGGTTATCCCGACCTCCCGAAATGGCTATTCCGAACCCGAATCCTGGAGCCTGCAGAGACACACACACGCACACACACACACGAACACACGTACACACACATACACCCGCGCACACACAGACAGAGAGAGAACAGTGTGTGAGTCTGCAGTCTGCCAGCCAGGAGGAGTAGAAGGATGAAGACATTGTAATAAAGAGAAACAGTGAGTACAGACAGTGTACGTGATGAGGAGGGAGGGGTAGAAACAGGGTCAAACGGGCAGCCCTCGCCGAGACAAGATCTACTTCTCACTCAACTCATGCCTGAAAATTCCATTGATTTCCCTCAACAGTAATAATAAAAGCAGTGTGCAGTGCTCATTTAAACATCTGAATCAGACTAATCATAGTAATCAGGCTGACAGCACTGAGCTCATCAGCAGCAGGCCGTACACAGAGGCTACACCTTCAGGGCATCACACAAATAGAGAACGTGTCACTGAAGGGAGCAATGAATCATGGGATTTGTAGTAGCAGCAGAACATGTTTTCCCAAGAGCAAACATAATGGGAGAAATGAAGGGTCGGCACATTAATCTGGGCTCATATATATATATATATATATATATATATATGTATATAAATATATTTTTTTTTTATTGTATATAAATATATATATATATATATATTTATATAAATATATATATATATATATATATATATATAATTATTTTTTTATTATTACATTAGATTTGTATCACACAGGAGGGTCAATCTTGATGATGTGTGAGGCAGATTAAACAATGCCTAATATCCCCAAACAGTTCTGGGCCAAATTCCATAAAGCTACGAAGCCATGGGAACCAATAGTCACTGGTGATTCTTCCATTGCATTTATCTGCCTGTACTCTGCTTCACGCGGAGTCTTAAAAAAGCGTGTACGTCAATGAGATAATTATGCGTTTACCATGCGGCGTGTTGAAAAAAAGAGGAAAAACTAAGTCAGGACAACAAGGGTGGAACCCGAGGCAGTGATGTCCTCTCAATAGAACGGCAGCTGGTTTGTTAGCTCATCAGAATGTTCTAGGTTCTGAGTTCTTTCGAAGTTGGATTCCCACAATATAGCAAACAATCCTGCAAGCACCACAAAGTAAGGGCTTGAAAAAAAAAAAAAAAATTACACACCGAAAACCTAGATATATTTGCTGCTAATTAGATTACCGATACTACTATGAGCAATTGATCTAGACAGTCGCTTGGCAACAACCGGAGACCTGGCAAGGTTAGTACAGTGGCCCGTTTAAGTGCACAACCATTAGACGTAAACACCACGAGATCACCCTGCAGCGCTGAGATCAGGCACTCGTTACAGGCCAATCTCACTCTTTGTATTTCAGAGAAATCACATATAAAAGGTTTTTTCTTCTGTTTTTTCATGCTTTTGTTACGGGCGCCTGGCTCACACAACTGCCTCGTTCCTAAACCACCAAAAATCACAAGATCATTCCCTGTCTGCCAGGAGCCTTGCAGTGACCCTGGACGACCAGCTGTGCTTCTCGGGGGCCACATCGCAGCGATCACCCGGACCTGCTGATTCTCTCTCCACAACATCAGGAGGATCCGACCGCTCCTCACCCAAGAGGCCACACAACTTCTGGACCAGACCCTGGTGATCTCACGTCTGGACTACTGCAATTCCCTGCTGGCAGGCTTACCAGCCTGTGCCATCAAGCCACTGCAACTGGTGCAGAATGCTGCTGCATGTCTAAAGTTCAACCAACCCAAGTTCACGCATGTCACCCCTCTACACACCTCTCTGCACTGGCTCCCTATCGCATCAAATTTACATCACTAGTGCTGGCTTATCAAGCTGCTAGAGGAACTGCTCCCTCCTACCTCCAGACACTCATCACACCCTACACCCCAGCCAGACCCCTCCACTCTGCCTTCTATGGCAAACTGACTGTCCCATCCCTCCGGGCGCCCGGCAGCCGCTCCTCGCAGTCTCGCCTCTTCTCTGTTCTGACCCCTCGGTGGTGGAATGATCTTTCGCACTCAGTCAGGACTGCGGAATCACTGGCCATCTTCCGCAAGGGACTCAAAACCCACCTCTTCAGACTCCACTGACTCTGTACATTTAACTAATTATCATCACCACTGCTTACATGTTTAATACTGTACTTTGTAATATGTAATATGTTGAAGACTGTCCAGAAAAAAATTGAACTTTTCCCTCCCTGTGTTACAGGTACGATATGCAGCTGCCAACGATTATGTCTATTACTGTATCACTGCACTGATCTCTTGCGCGGACTATGATTGATCTTACCATGTATTAATGCACATCTTGTAAGTCGCTCTGGATAACAGTGTGCTAAATTCCAAAATGTCATGATGTAATGTAATAAGACCATTTGCAGAATCTCTTCAATTTTGGGCTGAGGGAGAATATTTAGAGGAAATAAAAGTTAGAGCGGGGTAATGGGGGGGCTCAGTGGCCCCACCCCAGAGAGGGCAGACATAATCGCAGATTACTCCATGCACCTCCTCTGAATGTGAACGTTTCCTAACTGGCCAAGGAACATGTAGGATTGTGGGTTACGGAAGGCAAACAATTCTTGGAAATGGGTCACTTCCCTGCAGCCGGACATTCCCAAAGCCTCAACGCCAGCGTGAGGCGCTTTAAAGGGGCAAGGGAACCTGAGTCCATCACTCCGTTTGATCAGCAGCACAATGGCGTAAGATTAACGACAGCCACTTTGTAAGCACGATAAACACATTTTTATGCTTTTACCCCTTTTCCTCCCTAGAATGCCCAGTCGCATTCGAAGCCACGCTCGCCGCAACCTCCGCTGTCAATTCAAGCACGTGGACAAGCGCTCTACTCGAAACCTGATGTCAGCCACCACTTTTCACACAGCAGCCTGCAAGTTAAGCTTGCAGGGACGTGATTCGGAGGAAGACACTTCATGTGCAGCTTTATACAGGCAGACTGTGGGCGCCTGACTGACCAGTGGGGGCACTGGCGTGCATGCGCGTCCTTCGCGGTTGTAGTCAGTCGCCGCTTCTTCTTTCCTCCACTCTGCAGTCCTCTGGCTGCGCGGTTACTGCACTACAGGACTGCAGCGGCAGGTGACCGATGGCCCACAGGAGTCGATGAGAGCCGGGAGTTCCCTGACCCCTCTCTCTCCCTGGGTGACCCGAAGACCGTTTATGACCCGCCCTGGAGGGGCTGCCGGCCCTAAACGAAGAGGAAAAGGCCACCTCACTGCTCCCCTCCCCCTCTTCCTCCCCCTCTCCCTCTCAATCTGTTGCTTCCTGACTTCTGATTCTCCTTTCCGCAACACGTTCCATGAGCCGCATCCTGCAGCCTCGTTTCCAAGCAGGCAGAGAGGCAGAGGTGAACAGCAGAGACAGAGGGAGAGAGGGAAGGGCACAGACAGAGGGAAAGAGGAGGGATGGAGAGATGGAGGGATTATAAAAAACGCTCACCCGGTGAAGGGTCACTGTGTGCTGTTCCCATATTACGGTCTCCTCCATCGCCGCACTCTGTAAGACAAGAGAAAAACAACACAGGTTATTGTCATGCTAACTTAGTGCTAAATGTGCTGTCGCAGGGAGAGACGCAATGAGCACCAGCAGAAGAATAAATCTGGAGAGACAAGGAACTGTGTTTAGAGGTCCTCTCTGGTACTCAAAGACCTTCACTGATTTCCTTCATAATGAAAGCTAAATGGAGTCGGTCTCTTTTTCAGGTTTTTTCCCACCAAAATAAATCTGACTGGTGGATTTAAAAGCTCTCTGGTGTTAAACAGCGTGTGCCTGCAGGGAAGAGCGGACCCAGCTAATGACACCAGAGCTCTGGGGAGTTTGGCCGTCACGCTCCAACACCATGAACCAATCTCAAACCATGAGCCCAAAACCTGCAGCTAGAACTGGCCACACTGTTCAACAGTAACGCTTGACCCACTTCCCTCGATCTCTCTCTCACACACACACACACACACACGACAGGATCCACAACACACTATTCAGCAGCAACGCCTGACCCTCACAGCCATGAGCCAGATTTACAGACAGGACAGACAGACAGTCAGGGTGACTTTGATTACAGAAGCCCATGACTAGAGAAAGAGGAATGTATCGATGCAACCCAGCCCAACCGCACGTTCAGGAGACCCGGCTGTCCAACAAGCTGACCATGTGGCTCTCTCACTCACACACGGTGGACAAACACTCACACTCTCTCACACACACACGCGCACACACACTCACACATGGTGGACAAACACTCACACTCTCACACACTCACACACCTTGCACTGCACTGACCATGACAGACCCCCCCCAAAAGTAACAGCCGGTGCACTCTATATTTAATGCAGGTGGTTTTGGTGATGCAAATTTAATAAGCGCCCAGCACTGCAGCGGGAGGCGGAGCCTCGGAGGAGAGCGCCGCATTACTTCTGGTGTACGGTGCAAGCGCACGCCTCTATAACAGCCCTGGTGATTGGGTTGAGCCATGGGTCAGTTTAGGTGAAGACTACCTGCTCCGCACGATGCCATCGCTGCCAACCGAGCCACCAGACATGCCGCCACACCACCACCACCGCCGGCGCCACCTCACACGGCTAATCAAGGCAGAGACGTCTTCTCTTCTCTGCTCTGGCCTGTATCAATGCTGGTCACAGCTGGTAAAGGGGAACTTTAACAGGAGCCGGCAGTCTCGGTCAAGGGAGGAGCAGATGTTTAGCACCGAGGCACAGAGCTAGCACACAGACCGCACCACTGCAGACTGCATGGCGTGCAACACGCCGTGCTTTGAGGATTAGCGGTTAGCTAGCCTTAAAAAGTCAATGTGAAAGTGTCAGTCGTAAGCTATGGCATCGGGGCTGATGGAGGCACTCACTCACACAGCAGTTATCTGCCGGGCAATAAGGCCCTGCCTCATGCAGGGATCATGTTGAGGGTATCCCTACAGGTGTCTAGAACACAAGTGCTGCAACACCTCCTACCAACCACGGTAGTCAGTATCAATGACAAAGATCAACAATCCATTTTATTTCATTTGTTGTTGTTTTTTACTTGTGGAGACTGTCTCCTAATACACTCTATTTTCCGCAGACTTGTGGAGACTTTCCTACTTTTCAGTCGCTAGGCTAAATTGAGTGCACTCAATAGCAACAGTCTACAGTCCACTCTACAGTCTAGTCTACAGAGTTCACTTGTATGGCACAACCCAGCGACAAATAGAAAGTTAACCCCTAACTCCCAAACTCAGAAGCAGTGCTGCTGATACTGTTGGCTGCTCAGGTGCCAACCCTGCCCATAAACTGCCACGGAGCCCTGCTAACCCCCCCCTCCCCCATCTCAGCCCCCTCGCCTAGCAACCGACCTGTCTCCTCCAATCAGCCCGCCTTTGTGTTTCCCAGGTCTGACCTATTTAATTACAGCCAGAACCCCACAGACGAGTCCTTTCTTTCAAGGCCGGTGTAGCGTCGCGGCGGTCGGCCGTCCATTTCAGGCCACACTCAAGGGGGCAGAGAAGCACAGGCCCGGAGGGAAACCAGTGCCTTTCAGGACATGTGACGGGACGGGGGGCCAGAAGGGGAGGAGGGGGGCGGGGGAGGTGCGGTCGACAGGCGAATGTGAAACAGCGATGGGAGTTCACAGCCGGGACTGGACATAGTCGAAGACCTAAAGACCCAACGCCAGAAACATGACTGGCCCACGATGCCCTGTGGCTGGGCTGCTATGAAACTGCCATCGCCCAGACAGCAAAAGGTCCTCGGAGAGCTGGTGAGAGATGCCAATCGTCCATCGTCATCCCTCAACCTCTCCTCACCACCTCTCCCTTCCCTCCTCGCCTACATTGGAATTCCTCTCATTTATTGATGATGTTTGTCTTTCAGGTGCTTTTGTATTATTATTTCTTTTATTCTGAAGTCTTTGAGCCAAAGTCAAATTTACAAGAATGGACAATAAAACTTTTGAATTTAATTGAGCTTGAAAAAAACCCCAAAATGGCAGCAGTGTGCTCGCGACCCTTCGAGACAACACCGGGACACGGTTAAACAGCCCCGGGCTCGGCCTGGAGGGCTGCAGCTCTGCAGGTGTACCCCAGAGAGCGGTGTTTACCCAGAAGCGCTTGGGTAAACAAGCCGCAGCGCTAACGGAGAAGGCTCAGAGCGGAGTGGAGCGGGGCTCCCTGGGAGAGAGCGGCCCGCTGAGCTGGGATGAATTATGCAGGTAACACTTAACCTGCTTCCACAAGCACAGATGAAAGAGCTCTTCAGAGAGACTGCAGTGGCTGGAGTGGACAGAGGGGGGAGGGGGTTATCCACGCTGCTGCGTTCACTCCTCGGTCAGCTGACTGTGGGCTTTTTTTATATGTTAAATAGGGCAGGCTGACACAGACAGGCGGTCGGCGGTTTTGTGTAGGAGACCGGGCTACGGGCGCCATGCACAGCACTGTTCAAGACCCCAGTCCTCCAGGAAAGATCTTTTATTTACAGGAAAGCATTCCCAGCTTCCCAAGTCTCCAGCGCATTCCCAAGCCTTTTCAGCCAGTCAGAGAGGGAAAAAACAACACACACAGCACACCCACATCCACACAACACCAAAAACACAACACATGCTCGCAGTTCACCACCCCCACCCCCTTCCTCCCTCTCACTCCCTCTCTCTCTGCTGCAGCTATCAGCAGTATCAGACGGGCTGGTTCTGCTCGAGTAGGTGCAGAAGTACACCTACCACCGGAGGGGCCTGCAAGGCCCTCCTCCATCTGTAATCCTCCTCCTCCTCCTCCTCCTCCGTGAGGAATAGATGAGTCTGTCACCGTGTAGCGGCCCCGCGGCAGGACGCTCATATCTCCCCGGGCTGCGTTGATTATACCAGCCGAGTTGTAAATGACAGGCTAACAACTATCCGTCAGCCGTTATTCGCCAGGGACAGGGCAGGAGCCAACAACTTCCCAATTTACAACGAGGGGGCCGGGGGGGGAGGCATCGGGGTCTATTTAGCCCCCCGCTTCTATTACCGTGCTCTGCTGTGTGAGACACTTCTGCAAGACCGTGAAGAGGTGCCACTACAGCCTTTTCAATCTCATCACTCTGGTGGCTTTGAAAAATAGTTCAGAGAAGAAGCTGCAAGACTAGAGCCTCTTACAGATGGGATTTCAGTAGTTTGCTCTCTTTCGAGAAGCAGGCCCTACATTTTAAATCACAACAATGACAAGGAGGGGGGAAAAAAGCCCAGCTCAGCACTTGGTTGGGGCACCCTGCTCTTTGGAGCAAGCTTTCTGATCTCTGTTGCTCCAGTGTTGACAGGATCTGCTCCTCGCATTTTGCCAGAGCGCATGCATTCAGGTTCGTTATTTTATCCCCGGAATAAAAATGTGAATAAAACAGAATCTCGTGTCATTAAATCGCCCATACTGTAGTTGCTATTGCAACAGTTTGGATGCCTGTTCCGCTTTAAAATCGCTCTCTCTGGAAGTGGAGCAGTCCAGATCTTTCCGACCCCCTTTCCTACTGGTGTGTGTGACTGGCAGTGTAGCATAATGGTTAGGGAGCTGGGCTTGTAACTCAGAGATTGCAAGTTCAATTCCCAGGTGGGTCACTGCTGTTGTACCCTTGAGCAAGGTACTTAACCTGAATTGCTTCAGTAAAATATCCAGCTGTATAAATGGATTGTATGTAAAGAAATGTAAACTGTGTAAGTCGCTCTGTCTAAAATGTAATGTAAATGTGAGAAATGGCCGGCTGGTCCCAAAGCAAACAGCCTTCCACACAACACTGTGCTACTAGGGGGGAGCCAGGATCCTGACACCTCCTCCATAAATACAGCGTACACACCTCAGTGCCTGAACACAGCCTACCCAAACATACGAACACAGCCTACAGACCAACACAGGCATAACAGCAAGGTAGACACAGGCTGCACAGCCATACACCTGAACACGGTAGATTTCCAGTGGAGGCTGACACAACGGAGAAAGCCGTCCCCAGCCACGACGCAGCCGTGGGCTCCCATCAGGGCCTCGTCTTATTGTGAGGTCACTCCATTCAGCCTTCCCACAATCCCCTTCTCCTGTTGACTTTTTCAGCCGCGCCAGGTGATAGGCTTCATCAGGAGAGGGGGTCACAGTGTGAGCGGAGCGCAAGGTAACCATGGCGATCGGAGAGAGAGAGAGAGAAGAGAGGGATGAAGATTTCACTACCGCTCAGGCTATTCCCCCTCCGATAAGATTATCTTTTTAATTAAATCACCTCAATGTGGAGCTCCGGCCAAACAACCTGGGCGCCAAGTGCCAGCGTGTCGCAAACCGAGGAAACGCGTCCTTAATCTGATGACACGGGGCGCGGCGGGACGTCGGCCATTAACAGACGTGCGACACGTTCGCTGCGTGCAACCCCCAATCGCCCATCTGCACAGAGCCAGATTGAGTTAGTGTTACTGTAAGCGTTAGTGTTTTTTTAAGCAACGGATCCTCCTGCAAACCCAGTTTTGAAACTAAAGATAGATGCAAATGAAGGCAGAAATATGAAAAGAAAGCTTTTGACACAGAAAAACGGGGAATATACGAGATGACGAGAATAGGCCATTTGGCCCATCTTGGCCTGTCATCCAAGAAGCCTAGATGGTGACAAGCAGTGTGTGCAATGAAAACACCTGAACAGCACCTCCCCCTGCTCTTCAACACCTCCTGTCGGTATGAAGCTGGGTCCTCCATACCCCCCAACCCCCCCAGGGGCTGAAGCTGGACCCCAGGCAGAAACGGACCAATCCACTAACCTGCTAACAACTGCACCTCTTTAGCGGTGAACCGGAGCCACAGGGTCTGCCGGTTTTCGTCGTTAATCAGTGCTTCATTGATTAAACTCAATTAACTAAATTAATTAAAGCAGTCAATTCGAGCTAACCCACCTCTGAACTGGTGGCCCTCTGGGACCAGGGTGCCACTGATCTGTATTTCTCCATTGTGCAAAAACACAATGTCTTCGGGGAAATAAGAACAATGTCTCACTTTTTTTTTTTTGTTGCAAACAGAACAAAACAACAAAACTACAAAACCCAGGAGAGGGGGGTGCTTATCTAATGAACAATGAGTCCATTCATGCGCCGGAGCCGTCGGTCTATTTATACGCTGGCATTTATTTTGGCCTGAATGTGGGCCAGCAGAGCTCGGGCCTGGCGTGGGCAGCGCAGTGAGAGGCCAGGCCCTTCATCTGCCACCCAGAGACCCCCACAATCCAATCATGCCCCAACACAGGACAGAGAGAGAGAGAGGAGGGAGAAGGAGGGAGAGAGGAAGAGAGAGACAAGCGCTTCAGTGGGTGCGCCATAATCAGCGTATATTATATTATTATTATATTATATTCAATGTGTGTGCGCGCTACAGCTTCTCATCGCCTGACGTAACCCCCCTCCACCCTTTCTCAACTGGCCGGTTAAATCTGTGATTAGTAGTTAAGGGTGTTCACTGTGGTGCGGGGGGGGGGGTTTGGAGGTTATTAAATTATGGCTCTGCGGCTCATTATCCCCCCACAATGGGAGAAAGACGAGGTATAAATAGCTCTTATTATCTCTGATTACACTTTTGGTGGTGAAAGCCTTTAATAACGGTGCACAATCAGCCAGAGGAGGCTGTGGTGTCGGGGGGGTGTGGAGGGCTCTCCGACTTTTTGATTTATTTATTTCTTTATTTGTATTAATTTATTTATCAGGGATGTAGCAGAAGTGTTGTTACGATGTTTAAAACAAGCATCAGATGCATGGCATTAAATGTTCATAAGCAAATGCCAGATTCCAATGTCTGTCCACCAATAAACTATAGGAAACAAAAGTTTGATCAAAAAATTTAAATAAATAAAACAAAATACATGCACAAACACATATAGGAATAAACAAAGTTAATAGAAAAACGATTGTTGTATTAAAATAGTTAAAAAGCTGTAAATAACCCCGGTCACAGCCGCTACGCACACAGTCAATTCATAAATACCCCCTTCCCTCCACGATAAGATTTCCATATTGCAACGTAACACAGCGCAGATACGAGAGAACACACGTGTGCATTGTGGGCTCCGGGCTCGAACCATGTACTGGAGAAACGGGACAAGAGGTGTAACGGCACTCAGTTATTCATGCCACCTTTGTCTTCTGCCAATAAAGTGCATGAAGAAGTTACATTTTAGGCATTTAGCTTATCCAGAGCGACTTACAGTTTACCTTTTTTACATAGAGCTGGATATTTTACTGAAGCAATTCAGGTTAAGTACCTTTGCTCAAGGGTACAACGGCAGTGCTCCACCTGGGAATTGAACCAGCAACCTCTGAGTTACAAGTCCAGTTCCCTAACCATTACACTACACTGCCACCACAAGTCAGGCAATACCTTGCAAGCAGCAAAAAAAACAACCAAAAAACCAAAGGGAATAATGAAGGCCAACATTATTTGACTGATTATTATTTATTATTTGGTTTGTGTTGGTCCTGTTACAGTAAACTGATAACCGCATATACTCTAGACTGCTCTTTCGTTATGAACTTAAGTGACGTATTCACATAACAGGACTATGCACAGTCAGGGATTTGACCAGCTGCGCACCGTGCAGCGAAGCAGAGTGTGCAGCTAAGCAATACGCAATCCCAGAGAGTTGACTGTAGCTTATCTGTAGGCTGATTGTGTGATCCGGCCTGCAACAAAGGGACCCTTTTCCCCCCACCTCGCACAGTGCCTCAATTGTTGCGGTCTAAATTGTCAACCAATACAAGTTATTCTACAGCTATTCCCCAAGTGCGAGTTCATCAGAGGTTGTGCAGAGCAGCTTAAAAACACAGATGGTGGATTCTGAACTCTGATAAGGTGGGACAGGAAATGATGCAACAATAGGCAGCTCACTTCCTGTTTACCAGGTACATTTTCTCATTCAAAAAAGGAACAAAATGCCCAACACAGTGATCAGGTGAATACATTTTAAAATGGACTTGAAGGCCTTGGAAATCTGGCAGATCATTTACACGCGCCAGTAGACCTTCTAAAAAGAAGTGACAGCGTAAAAAAAGCGCAAATATAAAAATCTAATTCGCTTCCGATCTGGATAATGAAAAGAGGCACGGACCTGCGAATAGCAGAGTAAATGCTTTGGGCAGAATGCACTCGGCCCAGGGAACAATCAGCGACCTTTACTGCAGCGAAACTGAACTGCGGCTTGTGTGTGCAGCCAAATGACTGATTACTTCAGAAACCCCCAAAACAACGTCCCAGGGAGACCGCTGACCACGGCTGAAACCCCTACCTCACAAAGCGGGTTTAAAGCCAGGCCAAACGGTCAGATCTCCACCGTCTCCGGGGGACTTCAGGGACAAGTCATGCACTACAGGGACTCTGTACGTGCACGGCGAGCGCTGCAGCAGCAGCAAATGTACGGTGTGCTCGGAAACTCACGACGGGTCTGCTTATTCTCCCTCTCCTTTCTTTCCCTTCTCCCTGCTCCATGTACCTGGCGTGAGGAGGACATGCAGGAGCATGGAGATCGCTGTTCAAGTGTGAGGCCAGTAAAAAACAGGAGCAGAAATACACTCCCAGCAGGGAGTTGCGGCGGGGCATCGATCCCACAGAATCCTCCCTGAACTCCACTGTTCCAGAGCACAGCAATCCACAGTAACTGCCAGATCGGACTTAACCATCGCTGCTCCGACACAGGCTGCCAACAAGCCCATGCCCAACCCCTGCTCTCCTTACACAGCTGGGGGGCACATGGGACTCTGTGTTTGTGTGTGTGTGTGTGTGTGTGTGTGTGTGTATGCCCATTTTGTGTGTTTGTGTGTGTGTGTGTGCATGTGTGTGTATGCATGCGTGTGTGTTGTGTGTGTGTATGTGTATGCACACATGCCCATGTTTGTGTGTTTGTGCCAGCACAAAGACTGTGTTTGTGTGTGTGTGCACTCAGGCAAGTGTGTGTCCATGCACAAAGACTGTGTGTGTGTGTGCGCGCGTGTCAGTGTGTGTATTTGCAAAGGCATGTGCGTGTTTGTATGTATGAACACATGCGTCTAAAAGGGTGTGTCTGTCTGTGCTTAATTAACACTTAGGCTACACTTTCACAATATAACACAACACTTCACAGGAGAGACTCTGGAGTCAGCACTCTGCTCCTGCAGGTCGAGCTCCGCCCAAGATACACAGCCACAGGGTTGAGAGTGCCCTGCAGCCCGGCCCTGAGTGATGATGTCACAAAGGTGCCCTGCAGCCAGGCCCTGAGTGATGATGTCACAAGGGTTCCCTGCAGCCCGGTCCTGAGTGACAACTGCCACATTCTAATTCTGGTGCCCAAACCCATTCCCTCAGTATGGACAACAAAATGCTACAAACTGTATTGATGGCTTTAAACACTCGGACTAAACCAACACACGAGTAACTGTGGTCCAAAATGACCATGGCCATTGGTGCTAAGTAAACAGGTCCCCCTTGCAACGGCCGCCGTTTTTTGGGGGAATTTCACAGCACTCCACCCATTATAGCCAGGCTCAAGTCAAGCAGTTGTCGCTCTGTGCAGGTTGCCAGACAACTGCTCCGTGGAGGTAGAGCCGTTTGCTGCTGCGTACAGCGATTCGGTACAGCAGGCTCTCCCTCCGCTGTTACACATGGCCCTGTCAGTGCCTTTTTGTCTAATGCCAGACGACAGCCCTCACTGACAGATACAAGTGGCCATTCCGCACCACAGAGTTAACATTTGAGGCGCTGTGCGCTGTTTAATTATGAAACAAAAAGGGTTGATTTAACACGCAACTGAAACATACATCTTTAAATAAGGTCAAAGGGGCATCATGACTTTTTTTTAACCCTTTCAACTCTCACACGATTTCAAATTCTTCAGACAAATGCTCTCTCCCCATCTCTCTCTCTCCCCCCCTCAATCTCCACTGTCTCCATCTCTCTCGCAATATCTAACCCCACTCCTTTTTTTTTTTTTTTTTTTTTTGCTCGTAGTATCTTTGTGTCTCTGTGAGATAACAGCTGTGTAGTGTAGGTGTGAACTTTGTTTGACACCCTAAGAGGGTTTAAGAAAGGTGGATGAGAGATCTCTCTCTCTCTCTTTCAAACAGCAAACACATAAAGGCCTAAAAGCCTTGTTGAGTACATTAAATCCTCCTTTAAAGGTGTGATACAGTGGGCCAGTGCTGACGTAATCATCTGAAAACTGTTCACTACCCAATTACAAACTGGGGTCAGTGTTCCTTCCTGATTCCTTTCCCCTCCCAATATCAAATCAGAAAACTCTTTTTCAAAAGCGCCATGCCTTCACTACGCTTACAGGATGTAGCAAAACAACAAAATGGACAGTGGCGAATGTGCATGCGATTTTCATACATTCACCCTGTGTAACACTATCAGAGACACACACTCGCCCTGTGTAACACTGTCACACACACACACTCACCCTGTGTAACACTCTCACACACACACACTCACCCTGTGTAACACTGTCACAAACACACACACCCTATGTAACACTGTGTAAGTCAGAAACACACACACTCACCCTGTGTAACACTGTCACACACACACACACACACCACACACACACACACACACACCCTGTGTAACACTGTCACACACACACACACCCTGTGTAACACTGTCAGAGACACACACACACTCACCCTGTGTAACACTGTCACACACACACACTAACCCTGTGGAAACACTGTCAGAGACACACTCACCCTGTGTAACACTGTCACACACACACACACACACTCACCCTGAGACACACACACCCACTGTCACAACACTGATGCACACGCACACACGCACACACGCACACACGCACCCTGCCTGTGCTCCCACACAGCCGTTTATCACTGGGCTACAGGAGGAGAGGCACTTTCCACAAATACTCCTGCTACTGAACTAAACCCAGCTCACCTCTGAGAGTACCAACAATAGAGTGGGGGCCACTGGTGGGATTCACAGGCTGAACAGAGGAACGCACACATTTATGAGTAATAGGAAGGCACCTACACAGAACCGGGAACAGGAACAACGATACTCACTCTTCACTGAAAGGCAGTCCCTTCCCATGTGCATGAGCAGAATGTAGAGATATCTCATGTCCACACGCAGCGAGAGCACGTGGGTTTGACGGTCGGCTTCAAAGGCCTCATTACGTGTGTGAAATCAATGCAGGTAAACAAAATTACCCAGTCTCTAGCCAATCCAATATCTGTGAAAAGTATGAATGACCTAAAAAGAAGAACCAATGAGTGCAGCGGACAGGACATGACTGAGGCCCTGTGTGATGGGACAGGAAGCGGCCCGGCTCTGCCAGCCTCTGTGTGACATAACCACTGCAGCTTTATCTCTGCTCTGCCCAACTCCCACAGGAAGCACAGAGTCACTGAGCAGCTGCATCCTCTGCTCTGTCACAGAGCCCTGGAAACACACACGCAGGCACGCAAGAGCATACACACACACAAACACACACATATACACTGCCGGTCCCCCAAAAAAGTCACACACTCTAATATTTCGTTGGACCGCCTTTAGCTTTGATTATGGCACGCATTCGCCGTGGCATTGTTTCGATAAGCTTCTGCAATGTCACAACATTTATTTCTGTCTAGAGTTGCATACATTTTTCGCTTGTATTGATGATGGGAGAGTCGGACCGCTGCGCAAAGTCTTCTCCAGCACATCCCAAAGATTCTCAATGGGGTTAAGGTCTGGACTCTGTGGTGGCTAATCCATGTGTAAAAATGATGTCTCATGCTCCCTGAACCTCTCTTTCACAATTTGAGCCCGATGAATCGTGGCATTGTCATCTTGGAATATGCCCGTGCCATCAGGGAAGAAAAAAATCCATTGATGGAAACACCTGGTCATTCAGTATATTCAGGTAGTCAGCTGACCTCATTCTTTGGGCACATAACGTTGCTGAACCTAGACCTGACCAACTGCAGCAACCCCAGATCATAACACTGCCCCCACAGCCTTGTACGGTAGGCACTAGGCATGATGGGTGCATCACTTCATCCGCCTCTCTTCTTACCCTGATGCGCCCATCACTCTGGAACAGGGTAAATCTGGACTCATCAGACCACATGACCTTCTTCCACTGCTCCAGAGTCCAATCTTTATGCTCCCTAGCAAATTGAAGCCTGTTTTTCCGATTAGCCTTACTGACAAGTGGTTTTCTTAAGGCTACACAGCTGTTTAGTCCCAATCCCTAGAGTTCCCTTCGCATTGTGCATGTGGAAATGCTCTTACTTTCACTATTAAATATAGCCGTGAGTTCTAATGTTGATTTTTTTACGATATGATTTCACCAAACGTTTAAGTCATGGCCAATCACGATCATTCAAGATTTTTTTCCAACCACATTTCTTCCTCGAAGATGATGGTTCACCACTATCCTTCCAGGTTTTAATAATGCGTTGGACAGATCTTAACCCAATTTGAGTAGTTTCAGCAATCTCCTTAGTTGTTTTCTTTGCTTGATGCAGGCCAATAATTTGACCCTTCTGAAACAGATTAACATCTTTTCCACGACCACAGGATATGTCTTCCGACATGGTTGTTTATGAGAAGCTACTCACTGCATCAGTTAGGGTTAAAAACTTGTTGCCAGCTCTTATCTATTTGCTTAGTTAAATCCAGGTGGTGACTTTTTTGGGGCACACACACACACACACACACACACACACACACACACACACACACACACACACACACACACACACACACACACACACACACACACACACACACACACACACACACACACACACACGAGCGCACGTACACGTACACTGAGCAGCTGCATCCTCTGCTCTGTCACAGAGCCCTGGAAACACACGCACACACACGAGCATACGCACACGTACACACACACACACACACACACACACACACACGAGCATACGCACACGTACACACACACACACACACACGAGCATACGCAGTACACACACACACACACACACACACACACACACACACACACACGAGCATTACACGCGCACTGGAAGCCTGAAAACTGAAAACTACACGCATTTACCTTTTCCTCATCACAGACAGGGGAATCATATGTTATGAATATACAACAAATAAACACCATGTGCGAGTGAATGTATGTGTGGAAACACACTCACACATTCACGTGCAGTGGGCCAGTCTGTGAAAGAGACCAGAAGCTGGCCAGCTGCTCCCTGGGTCATTTTACTAAAAGACTAATGTCCCTTGTTAGTAGTTTGAATGAAATACAAAACCTAAAATCCAGACATTTGGATTAACAACTTAATCTCCACCACGTTTCTCCTGGCATCTCAAAAACAGCAGCGAAGCCGCTGGAACAGCACAGCAGACCAGTCTCGGCTGACCACTGGCCACAAGACTCTATCACAATATCAAAGGTGAGCGAGACCCCAGAGCCCATGCCTGGGCCCCTGCCAGAACCTCGGCCTGCCCCACACAAAACCACCAACAGCAACAGGACCTCCCACACGGCAGGCAGTGTGGTATAATGGTTAGGGAACTGGGCTTGTAACGTTAAGGTTGCAGGTTCAATCCCCAGGTGGGACACTGCCTTGAGCAAGGTACTTAACCTGAATTGCTTCAGTTAATATCCAGCTGTATAAATGGATTGGAAAGAAATGTAAACTGTAAGTCGCTCTGGATAAGAGCGTCTGCTAAATACCTGTAATGTAATCTCACCTGCACCGCAACACACCACAACTCTCCCTACTGCTGCAAGACATCAGCCTTTAGCATCTTACAGATAAATCCAATCAAAACTTATTTATAAAATCACATTTTCCCATTACACAACAAGCTTTACAGCAGGCTCCAGCCTGAACCCCTTAGGGAATGAAGCCTAAGACAACAGTGGCAAGGAAAACCTCCCTAGGTGGAACAAATAGAAAGAAACGTTGGGAGGAACCAGACCCAAGAGGGGCCATCCGTCCTCCTCTGGCCGGCTCTGGGTCTGAGTTCGTAATGACCAACGACCGTCGACAATCAACGTTAAAAACAATTGTTCAAATTCTTAAGACGCTTAACAAACGTGCTTGAGTCCAGCTATTAAAGAGAGGAGGTTGGTGCTCAACGGCCAGGACATGTAATGTCTTTCACTTGGGCAACTTGAAACCTAATAGACTAACCCACAGTAAACTGGAGAGCTGGAGCACACAGAGCTTCTTCGCACGTTGAATGAAACAGGAAACAGATGGCTGACGTTAGTGTCCGTTAGACACCTTCCTCAGAGTCAAAACTCCCTTTTACTGCGGGATGGTCTACCAGTTCTGCCTGAGTAAAAGACACCTTTTTATGCTCAAAGGCACACTTCCTGTGGGAGGGCTTGGGATTTGTAACTGTGCAGACTCTAAGGAGTTAATTGTGTGGCATAGAAGCATCAGCAAGTGGAAGGGTCACATGGTGAGCTCCAAGAGGAAATAAAAACCCAGTGAACCTGTTTGGTTGGAGACACAAACCATTCATTAATGTGGCTTTAGTGCATCCGACTACACACCTTCTGTTGAGTTCTACTTCAAATGCTTACTTCCTCGCGAGTAAATATGTTCCGAGCTTGGATTAGATGATAAAGCTAGGTGACAGGTATGGATGAACAGATGTCTGTTCTTGGTCCCCTCAAAGAGAGTGAGCAAGAGAGAGTTTGGGGAGGGGAGAGATGTGGGAAAGAGAGAGCGAGAGAAGGAGGGAGGGAGGGAAAAGAGAGAAACAGCAAGAGTGAGAGAAAGAGAGAGAGAGGGAGAGAGGGGGAGGACAACAAAGAGAGAAAGAACAGAGTGAGTGGGACTCCTGTCTCCTCAATCAGCGTTTATCTCAAACACACCACTCGCCGCGCGGCCAGCAAGATTAATGGCGCGGTGCTGGAAAGAGCCTCTGCTGAGAGTGAAGAGCAGGGCGTCGCTGAACCCCGCAAAATGATTTTTTGAGAAGGCTTCAGTACACAGAGCCACAGCAACACGCCGCTTTTCCCCGCCGTGTTACGCGAGGAGGCAAAAATCGTGATCGTTTCTCTTCCTAGTCCCCCATTTGCAGACTTCCAAAAAATGGGCCTCAGATTGACATAGATCATTTCATTACTCACTCCCCACTGAACTGTGGTGAACGGGCAATAGCAGAAAACCTCTTCCATCATTTAGGAACAATCTAAAACCACACTCACGGCGAGTCAAGTAGAAAACACTTTGCTACACTGGAATACATTACACCGCGGAAAGCGACTCTGACTTCATGAATTGTTTGTGTGATTCCTATACATTTATTAAACATGGAACAAATAAATAAATGAAAAGAAAATGCAAGCCAATGCATTTGTACCACAATCAACCATCACAGCATAACCGCCTTCTGCCACAGCAGTTCCATTTGCAGCCAAACAGACAGACAGACAGATGGATGGATGAATATACAAACAGACATACTTTCCTTTTTTTCCCACAGGAACCAAGGCCCTGTTTACACTCAAAATACAGCAGGAGTGACAAATGTGATTTTGTTTTTAGATTTGGTACGTCTCACTGCGTCACCACAGCCAGGCTGAGGTCACATTCTCTTTAAAAGTTGACGACAGCGAGTTCATAAGGGAGTTCAAGTGTCAGGTTCCCTCTTCAAAACGTCTGGAGCTGGTGCGATAAGAGTTGGCGCGGCTCGTTTTCGCCTGGAAAGCGTTGTGCAGCCGTGGAAACAGAAACAAAAAACACTAAGCAGACAATGTTGGAGAAAAGGGCTGGGGTCTGGTGAGCCCGAGTGAAGGGCCCAGAGACGCCCGCAAGCTTTTAATACACCACCAGGGTTCTGTCTCAGGATAAATCTGTCCCTGGACTCTTACTAAAAAATAAATAAACGACCTGGAAGTGTTTTCTTGTGTCCAGAATGGGCAGGAACACGTTGCCATGCGTTTAGATCCCAGCATAACCAGCACATGGAGGTCAGAGGGAATCAGGTCTTTTCAGGAAATCACTTTTCAGAGGAGGAATTATCAAGGTCTAATAGTAACATATTTATTTTACTATGTATTTATTTCTAGTTCAAGGCGCTTCACAGATAATGTTCTTCCCATGTTGTGCAGGTTAAACCACCTGTAATACCACCATGCCATCCGCCCTTCCACCTGCACCTCCCCCCCTGTGCTGGGGTCAGGGCATATGACCGGGCCCTGGGTATGTCACTGTTGGGCTTCTGCTACGTGAGCATGCAAATCAGCTCAGGAACCGACCAATCAGGAGCCCCCATGGACACTCATCCCCCTCCCCAAAGACCAAGAGCCCCGCCCCATGGAGCCAGAGCCCCCTGCCTGCCATCACACTGATCAAAGAGACCCTGAACCCACAGACACTGCTGCGCCTTTTACAGGGAGGATTATGGCGTTTGCACGCCTTTTTTCCGGCGCTTTTGTGCTCGGCGACTGAAACAAAAGGGCGAACCAGTGTAAAACAGGGCGGGAGGAGGCTGCCGGCTCGCCGACGAGTGGGACCCGTGCCAAGCCGTGTCCATGGCAATGCTCTCTGGCGAGGTTAACCCAAACGTGACACGGGCTTGTTTCGGGGGAAAGATCGAGACATGCTCGCGTATCATCAGCTCAAAGGGAGGCCCAAGAGAAGCTGGACACAGCAGGGAAAAAGCACAATGTATCCACTGCTCACCAATGAACAGCTGGAATGAAAGGGTCATGTGACCCAACAACAATAAGAAAAACGGTTCGTAACTGAAATGGCATAGTGAGGACCTGGGGCAGGGGGGGTCAAACTGCCCCATTGCAGAGGAAGGGGGGATTTCTTTTGTACCAGAAAAACATAATGATGATAGGCAAGGTAAGACACTGAAAAGCTCAGGGCTGCAGTCCAAGCAGCACAGTCCAACGTCCTCCAATGTCCAGGTGGCCCACCCCACCACGGCCTCAGACAAACCAGAGGGAGGGGTGAACAAACAGGGGTGAAACAGAGGGTGTATTGAAGCAGGGGGGGGGTCCTTGGGTCTGTTCGTGTCTGCCTCCTGCCTCCAGTCTTATTCCCATCAGCACCGCCAACTGCGTATGTTTACCGCCAACAAAGAGGAGGTCCTCAAACCATGGTCACATGCTCCCCCCTTCAAAAAAACCCCAAAAAACCCACCACAAAACAAACAAGAGTACAAGCCCACTTAAGGAAATTCCCAAGCCCTGGGCGAAATCTGTCACAATGGAACATGCTGTAGGCCGATGGAGGTATTTACTGAGTCAATGGATTTACAAGCACACCCTCCACTTTCCCTGCACTTCTCCGGCCCGTCTGCAGCTCCTGTCCAATGAAGAAGTAAATTAAAGGCATGTGGGAGGATAGCCATTACTCACACTGATCAAGGCAGGCATTCAATCAGAGCCCTGACCGGCACGCTAATTACAAGTGCATTAAGAGAACAGATACCGTGACGGAAAAAACAACTGTGCTTTAAGTTACGGACGTAAAATGGTGGACTCCATGAGGAAATACAGTTTTAGAATTTAGCTCCAAACAGAATTACCATCTACTCCAGCAGCACAAGTGCAGGTGTGAATGTTTCACCTTTTAATTAAGCAAAAAAACTAGGGTTTTTATTTTTTTTATTTTTAAACCTACAGGAATGCAGGGAAAACCTCTCTGTGGAGACGAGGTTAACCATCACGGACAGGGAACGTAGAGGCTCTCCTCAAACATCCTCACTTATCACAACGCCACAACAATTTCAGTACTGCAGTTCTAATCCCCAGTACATTCACACATATAGGTCGACTCCCACACAGTATACAGAACGAGAGGCTGTACACTGTGCTCATGGGTAATGCCTGCCACTCCGTTTACTGGTGAAATCACCCGGCAGGGGTCTGCTCTGGCTCTGCCGCCCGGTTCTCGCCAATCGGCAGCGTGCGTTCAGACGGTTCCGCTCGACACTGACAGGGCTGCTGTGGATGAGATGAGACTGTATTTAAACAAACCTTGCACAAGCCTCTCATCAATGCGGTGTGGATCCCTCATGTGCTACCTCCAACAAGCAACCATTACGGTCTCTATGCGAGACGTAAACTGACATCAAATGCGTGAATGGGCTGTAGCCTTCTCTTCCGGATAAAGGACGGCCTTCCCTGGTTTGCATGCGCTGCATATTAATGTAAACGGGGGGGTTGCAGGCCTTGCATGATTATGCAGACCTTCATTAAGTCCGTGGATCTTTTGTGGCCGTCGTAGCGCGTGTCCCTTGCGTGCGGTTTCCAGCCTGCGCTCTGACTCAGTGCTCGCTGCTCGCAGGCCCTAACCCGAGTCCAACACTCATCTTTGTTGATTCCTGACTCTGCTGTGCATATAGGCACGTCAGGCCGGATAATCTCACCCTGGATGCGTAAACAGCACGCAGGCGGCAGCGGGAAAAAGGAGACTTGGTCCTTCTTACCAAGCGCACTGTTCAGTTCATTACCAGAGAGAAAAGAAAAACAAAAGTAACCAGTAGACTCTGTTGCTATTTTTAGCATGACCGTGGTAATTAGACCAAACAGATGCATGTTTTAGCCCGCAGAAACAGCCTCTCGCTGGTGCACTGGGCTGAGGGCTGGCATCCAGGTGACACCTGGGAGGGAAACGCCGCGCCAAGGCGACAGGAAGTGCAGCGGCGTGCTTTGCCTCTGCCGTCACCAGAGAGCTGACGGACACAACTCTAAACGGCCACCATTACAGACACGCTTCCTGTTTCAGATCAGAGAATCCGCACCACACACACGCAGATGTTGCAGACAGGACATTTGAAAATGTCACATGAGCACTGTGATGGTTAACCCCCACCACCCCCCCCCCTCCCATTAGACAGTCTGGGAGTCGGGAGGAATTTCACAGTGAGCTAAAGAGGGAACGTTGGGGCATTGGGGCGAAAGGCCAGAGGCAAAAGGCAAAAGGCATAGGCTGAGCTGGAGCAGAGAGCTCCTGCTCGTCTCAAATCCAGCACGCCTGAGCCAGGGGCTCAACACAATGCTTCTATTCCCCTTCTAATTCTCATTCCTGTATAATTACCAAAGTCCAGTTTAATTACCAAACCGCCCTTCCGGCCCTCTTGCGCGCTCTGCCTTTGCGTCTCCGGGGAGCTTGCGGTCTTACAGGCCGGGAGCGTCGCATTACCATGTAGATGGGTTATCGAATCAGGCTCTAAGCTCTGGAACCGAGAGCCGTTTTGCACCATACGTCCCTGTGTGACAGTGGCCAGGGCCCGCCGCAATACAGTAACGAACGGATGAATAAATTAAGGAATAAAAGAGCAAAGCTGTGGACTAACGATCGATCAAAATGACCGGGAGACGGGACAGACATCTCCGCGGGGGCGGGGATTCATGCAGGTCGTGAGTTATTATTTTCATATCAGATTTCTTCACAGGTGGTCATAAATTGTGCCTGTGTTACGTGGTCGCAAGAAACACAAGAGAGGACCTTTTAAGTAAAGGGGCGCATGCATTTTTCATGTCCGCAAGTGGAGCGATCTCCTCCTCTTTACACTTTCTCTAAACGAGCTCGGCTTAACGTAGGCACACGGTACGGCGGTGAACAGACGGTGAACGAAGCACCTGACGTTTCACACCGTCTACAAAAGGTGGCTTGTGTCTTATTACGATCCATTTTGGGATTTCAGAAGCTGCTGAAGCCGGCCTACGTCGAAGCCTGACTCTGTAAAGTGAGGGCTGTACGCTCAGAGCGGCGCTTGTGTGCACTTCGTATCAGAGAGGGCAAGGCAGATGCGCTTCACGCGACGATGCTGAATTATTGATGCGCGACTTTGGACTCGGCAACCCCTTGAAAAGGCATTCTTCTCTTGTGAAAGAGTTGGGTATAAATCTGGGCAGTCATACTGTGCAAAAATATCGAGGTGTACGGCTGTGAACGGCTCAATTTATTTTCTTCCTTTTAAGAAATACACCCCACCGCCCTCCCCATCGCTAGCCCCCAAAGAGGAAAAAGCACAAAATCAAAACGCTTATACTTCTTTATTTACCAGCTTCAGTTCCTCTGTGGCTGAAGGGCGAGCCTTACATTCCTCAATGAACTCCAACACCTTCATATTCCCCCCTCCAGTACCAGCAGCACCCGAGACGCAGGTGTGAGATGCGCTGTGACCGATTCCTGCCGCTGAAGGAGCCTCCGGGATAGGCTTGCTTACAGCACCTCCCCTGCAGTGGAGCCAGCCCGTGCAGTTTGGCAGAGATGAATGTGTTAATAACGTTTTCATCTCTGCTTTTACGAACGCCACGTCCACACGGGACCCTAATTCCGCTCCGTACCCCTCAAGCGGCAGAATTACGAGACCAAGAAGAGACGAGAGCCCCCAGCCCCTCCCCCCCCTCTCAGTGTGGAGCCTGCTCTCGTGGTGACATCACCCTGCAAGGCCTGCTGGGACACCAGAGGAGCAGCCAACTCACGTGCCAACGCTTCCCCTTCAGCTGGGTACAGAGGAGTTATTTATTACTTTTTTTAAACAGCAGCGTTCATCCAGCACTGAGCCACATACCCGAAAATGGTGTTAATGTCTGCACCCACACAAAGCACTGCACACGTCTGTGCCGCTGCCTCTCTGTGCTTCTCTCAGCGGGTACGGTAAGGGAATCAAGGAGAGCCACCATGATGTAACACAAGTGCCCCACTGACCAAGGAGGCCCTAGATTAGTGTAGTATTAACAACATGTCACACAATATTCCCTGGAGGGAATTTAACCGTGAACTTGCCATGACTAAAACGCCAGCTGGAGACCATGCTTAAGCAAAATCTTACAGACAGACACAAGTCTGGGATGCAAGACTAAGCCAAAGCAGTGAAGTGTCCATCAAGTGCTCGCCAAAATGGCTGAAACCGTGAAACGAGGCATGAAACTACAACAGGTACTGCTGACAGCTGCTGCACAACGTTCTTTGGGTGCTCAGTTGGCCGGAGAGAGAGAGAGAGATGGTGATAAAACAGTGATAAAAAAATAAAAAAAGAAAAAATGAAAAATGTCACAGAAATGCTTTAAAGATTGATAAATCAATCGCTAAATGATTCTGAGTGCTAAAGAAGGGGAAGGGATCCTTTGGAGAATGGCTTTGACGTCTTTGAGTTGATGTTTCTGCAGTATGCAAAGCATGCTCCTCTCTGGGGTTCACATAAGGCACAGGGCTAGCGACGTTCTCTAAAGTTCGTCCGAGACGGCCCCATCCACGGGAGCCCGACTGCAGACGTTCAACCCGGAGCCGCAGGTAAGATAGCACTTCAAAAACATTGCCGGTGTAGCCGAGTGCCCTGCCGCACCGCACTGCCAATCAACCCAAACTGCTTCAGACAACAGACACCTTGGCAGGACAGGGAGCGGTCAGCCTGTCACCCTGACAAAGACGGAGTGTGGTCATTAATCTGTGCACAAGCTCTGCACAGAACTTTCCCACTCAGACTGCCCCGATCCAGACACTTTTGACATTTTGACTTTTGACAGTCAGGATCTTTACATCCCCTTCCCTCCAGGTGTAAACTGAGCAGTCTGGGGGCGAGCCTGTGAGGCTCAAGCCCATAGGCTCTGCTTTAAGATGCGGGCGACGCCAGTTCTTTCAGGCCTGTGTGCAATTTAAATGATAGGCTGTCTCCCTCCCTCTACTTATTCACTAGCCCCGTGTTGTGAAGTTCGCCCCGGCGTTCTTTACAGAAATTACAAATCAGCATGCTGGCTCCCTCGCCGTTAAGAACGGCTCAGATACAAACAGACAGAGAAGCAAACGGACCGCTTTAAATACTGCAGCGGTTTATTCCAGGGCTGGAGCTCGGGCATAGATACTATACACTCACCAGATACTCGGCTCCTGCATTCCTTTCATCCTCACTGCTTCCTAAATACAGGAGGTACTGGTTGGTAAAAAGAGTGTCCAGTGTTATATTACAGTACAGAATGTCCATTGCTACAGTATTGTACTTGATCACATCCCTTTATGAATTTTCAGAAGATGCCTACAATTACAAAGTCTCAGCTTCAATGGTAGGGAGACAGAACCCTCAATGCTAAGAATACAGAACTGGGTATCAGATGAGTCTAAAGAATCTAAAGTGGTTCCTGCAACTACCCGAGTGAGCGTGTCCACGCGTGGTGAAGGACAGATGCAAGCTGCCGTGCAAGACCGTGCGCCCATGTGACGCTAAAGAACGTGCACCCCGTGTGAGGCCAAAACAGTTGACGGTAAAGGATGCCCCCTCTCTCTGCATGCCTTATAAATGCTTTCCTGCTACCCGTTTATCAATCTGTTTCACCACGGCGCCTTTAACTTAAACGGATTCCAAACAACCCGGGAGCGAGGGGGACTTTTAATTCAGCTTATCCGTCAGGAGGCGAAGGAAAACAACACCCTCCCCCATTCTATGGCAAATTCTCCCAAAACACCAACGTGCCAGAATGGAGAGAAATACACTATCAGAGGGGAAACAGCTTCTTAAAACAAGAGTCTGGGCTTCGGAAACCAGAGCAGCTGCGCTCTGTTTTTTGGGGGGAATGAAGTTGGATTGCATCTGCGAGGCTGGTGTCAGGCTCAGTGCGCTCTGGGCTGAGGCATAAAAGCCTTGTCCAAGAAGCGGCTAATTTCTCAACTGCTACCTTGCGTGAACTTGCGCGGGGGTATGAACGGCTAACATAACATTTAGGAGACCCCACCCGGAATATACTGTAAGCTATTAGCTCCTCTGGGTTAAATGTGGTGCAGTGTGAGCCAGCATGGCTTGGCAGTGAACACAGGATAAACCCTTAAATCACCAGCCTTGCATTGTGCATTCACAACTGTTATTTGTATACTATTACAAGGTAGTTTAGATCATGTGTGTGTATTTCTTGTGACATTACACTGCAACGCACAGGTTCAGTGTGCAATGACTGCACGGGGAGCACCAATCTGGCTTGGGCTTTTTCATCAGTGTGGAACGTGGTAGTTAACACTGCTTTTTCACACAGGATGCTGTTGCCATGGTGCCAGGGGAGGGGGAGGGGAGGAAACAGGATGAGGTACCACTCCACGGGACACAGCGAGGGTCTTCACGTTTGCCAAACGAGTGACAGTAAGCCACCAAACTGCACACATCAAACAAAAAGGCAACAAACTCCTTCAAACCCGCAACAGCAGTCAACTTACCCTCTTCTATGTTTTTTCTTTCTACCAGTGTATTCCGACCCACTCACTAGATCAAACAGTCCTATGGCACTGCAGGAGAGATGACAGATGGTAACCCTTTGGCGGTGTAGTACAAGGTGGCGCAAGGCAAAGTTTCAGCACATTTGCCAAAAGCTTGAGGCAACATCCAAAGCTGTGACTGTCTGCCTTCCGTTCTCTTCGCGCGGCGATCATATGGTCAGGGTTATCTAGTGAAAATCGCTCCATACGTCCGTAAAGTATATTGTAGACACTTCAATTCTCAGCTGGATTGACACCTTCTGTCCCTGGTTTGCAATGGACATGGATGTGGTATAAAAATGTGGCTTTTCCCCCATAAGTGTTTCCCATAAGATTATCTTTCATTTGCTCCCCCCAAAAAAAAAATGCATCACGTGCACTTTGCTTTTGATGACAAAGTGAAACATTTTGACAGCATGAGGAACAGGACCACAGGGGATGTATGGTAATTAACATTCCTTCTGATCACACGGTGAACGAGTAAAGCGGACAGGAGCTTGAATGACAAGACTCTCATTCCCCATTCTCTTTATTCCTCCTGTTTTTGGCCAACAAATACTCAAGCGCCCGGTGACTATTTTTAGAAGCAGCGTTTAAAAAAACCAATTTGGTTCTCCTGTATTCTGTGAAGCATTGAAAGCTGTGGAAAGAAAAGAAAAAACACAGGGGGGGCTGATGGAATTTAAATATAGCGGATTTAAATGTCCTAATTTTCATGCAGGCTGTGTTCGCTGGATTAATGGGTTCTACACATCTTTTGAAATGCTGGAAACAAACCTGCCCCCCCCTCCCTGGCTACAGGAGGCATTACCCTGTGCCTCATGAGCCCCCCTTCCCCATCTCTCAAAACAAAAGCCTACCCCTACACTTCCTCCAAAACAGGACGCACATTAGGAAAGATCTATTCATAAACGTTATTATTATAACTCCAGCGACAGCAAAACAGGTCTTTTCACAATTTTCAAGACAAACACAAGCATTTCATTGAGCACTCACAGGTGTACCTGCTATGGGGAAACGTCATAGTTTGTGTATAGAAATGGTGTAACAAACGGAAAAAAAAAAAGCTTGAAATCAGATTTGCCAAAACTTTCTAGGGATTCAATTATCTTTCCTTCGATACTGTTCCAATACATAATCAATACCTTTCCGCTGCATTTTCTGAATTTCTTTCAGTAAGCCATACGACACTGAACTTGGCTCTGTTGAGCGTTTTGCGTGTGATGTCCTAGCACATCTCATCAAAGACCAAACAATGAGGCCCGTCGGTCAGTCTGTCAGCTTCTGAGATGGGTGGAGTGCAGCACGCTAGCTCATGATGGGAAACTCAGGACTTCTCAGCAAATCTCTGCTCTCCTTTGTGACAGATTTCACTCCCTCTACGTTCATTTGCAGCCCAGCCAAGCCGATCCACTTAGGTGACTGACACATGTTCACCAAATGTTCAAGGCACAGTTTAGCCTAACAGGCAACCCTGGTCCTGGAGTGCCAGAGATGTGTCTGGTTTTTGCTCCATCCGAACCCCCTACCTACACAACTGGATTAGTTATTATATCAATTATTTTGTTTAATTTTGTTTCAGATTTTCTCCCATTCTCTCCCAACTCCCCACTCCTGAATGATCCCTGACGGACAGCCATTACCATGTCTGGCCGATGGCAAACCCCGGTCGTCGAACGTTGTAACCACTGAACCACGCGGGAGGCCTTCCAGGTATATAATATAATCCATCGTCCGTCTACCTTTCAGGTAACCGGTGTGCATCGATATACACTTCACACTTTTATTGACTGAGCAGGAAAGACAGGCAGTTGAGCTCAAACAGGCTGAACTTGTTCGCTGACCCTGTTGTAACCACCATGTTACAGATGCTGAAATTGATCAACACCAACTGCCGACGGAGCGAGGTACCTAGCTAGTGGAAACATAAGACCACTTGTCTGTCAAAAACCTGATAAAGTTTTGTTGGACAACTATGCCTATCTGCCTACAATAGGGTTGATTGCAAGGACCAGTTTGTTGATTGGCAAGTATGGACCAACTGAAATCAACTTGTGGGTATAACAATACGCCTTAAGCACAAATGGAGCTTGACATCTTGAAAGTGCCCCTTGTTAATTCAATAGACGACACTGAAGCTGAATTATTGCGGCTTCTTCTTCTGTTCTTCTTGTCCCAGTGATTCCAGTCCAACGACTGTGGGATGGCGGGGTACAAACTGCTAAGGGCATTGTCCACATGGACTGTGCAAGATAGTGATCACTGAGCATGTGTGGTGCAGTGGTTAGGGAACCGGGTCAAGCGTGGAGTTAAAAGGTTAGCAGGTTCTTAACCTTCACTACGTCAGCATCTTGCTGTGCAGAAGGATGTGTAAAATGTCTTAATGCAAGTAGCCTAAACCGTAAGGGTGGTGAAAAGAATGATTAAAAAAATAAAATGCACTGCTGCACTGTCAGTTTTTTTCTCTCCGTTTCATCTTTGGCTTTGTGGAGGCTGTGGATTATACAATGACCGATTTCTGACCTTTATCCGACAAGCATTCCACGCATGGCCTTGATTTCCAAATCAGCCAAACAGTCCCTGAAATAGCCCACAGATCATGAATGTAAGGCAAGGGTAATAGTCACATTTTCTTTTGTATTACTTGTTAAATCATACAAAGGGTATCAGCCATGTATAGCCTTTATGCAAATAGTATGACAAGTAAGCCAAAGCATAACAAGCAAAGGTGGTAGAGGGCTAATTCCTCAAAATCCACATACGTAAGAGAAATGTCTTCTTTATATGAAAAGAGACTCGTGACTTGGGAGACGGGGGAAAAAAAGAAAGCTATGAAGCCAGGCCTCTAGTTTTCAATGGGTAAGAATGATGCAGCTGCCCAATACTGTACTACTAGATATTATTTATCGTCTTATTGCAGATGGATCATATGGAAAAGACACAGCGGTAAGACAATACCCGACACAAGTACCAAAATCAAACAGGGTCTCTCACTTCCCCCGAACAGGGGAGTACAAACAGCGGCCATGAGGGCTGCACAGCGAACTCAGTACATCTCTTTCTGTTTATCAACTCGCATAACGCTGCACTGGACAAAGACGGCACTGTAAGCAAACTACAAAAAGTCCTATGTTATCCAATGGTTTCAATCGATTCAGTGTCCTTACGGCGCGTGTATAAGGCTACGTGTGGCTACCCTAGTGAATACCACGTCCTAAGTCATCGTTAAGTTTCAGTTCATTTATGAAGTGTGCCGACTCGGATTCGGACTCATACCCATACCGGAGTATCACATAACTCAACTCAACTAACCAGAACATCACCATTCAGGGTCTACAGTAATGCATCCTATCCTGCCAAATAACTCAGCAGACTACAAGAGACGTGTAAACTCCGCCATGAGTACCGAACCAGCGTAACACCGAAAGTTGCATCTGTCATGCTAGAAACCCAAATATTTCACTTTCCATCTGTGCACCTGTCAGGTAGGTTGCACTAGCTAACGTTACTATTCATAACTAAAAGCCCACAGACTACGCCCATACCAGCACAGCCAAACAGCATACTTAGTACAACTAACTACCTGTCAAGCCATCTTCGTAAATTCAGCATCACACGCATAAAAAAAACATATCAACTAATAATTTACACAGGAAACAGGTGCAAACAATGACGACAGGCAGCCAAAACGCGCGCGGCGGACTGTAGTAATGCATTTACAGAAATTGCACTGACTGACCCAATTCTGCATCAAATCTGAGCAGGCCAGATAATCAGATCACAACATAGCTTGTTCCTCTATTTTTGTCTGTGACAGGCGCACGTGCATGTAGTGGGGGGGAATCTCAAGTGTGTCCACAAAAAACATCTCCAATTATCAGCTGTAGGCGAGCAGAGTGTAGCGAGCTTGCCAACTGCCTGACATGAAATATGTAAATAGGCTTAGCTACATTATAAGCCTTGTTTCTAACTTTAGCTAGCTTGCAAGCTGGACTGATGAATCACAGCTACCTACTGGTTGTAATTCTAATTATTGTAACATAAATGTACTTGTGCTTGCATTCGTCCCAGCTTTCAATTGTGCAAGTCATGAGTTAAAACGAGTGCATCTAAGACTAGACTGGGAAAGTTAACCAGCCAGACGTTAGCCCTCAGAGAAGCTCTACGTTTCAAGTTTTAATCATATGGCCAAGTTAGCTCAGGGATGTGCTAACTAACTAGCTAGCAACATATGTAACGTTATACCAGCTCAACAGGTAACTGTTGGCTATTTTTCTTGGGGGACATGAATACGTGGTTAACTGTCTAGCTACCGTTATCTACATTTTGGCTGACTGGCTAGCTCGTTCTAGCTAAAGTTCGTGTAATCATGCCAAATGTTTCTGAACTATTTATTTGCTACCAATATGTAAATAAACGTGTCTGTAATACGACAAGTCTTTGTTAGCCAACATTAGCTTAACAAGTGTATTCGAAGTAGTCGTTGCAAATGTTTAATGTTAGTTTCGTTAAATGTTAAAGGCGAGATACATTCGTTTTTACGTCAGCCAACAAGATACCTTATTAACTTGGATGGTTCACTTAAATTCTACACGTTTTCCAAACAAAATATAATTAGCTAGCTATCGTTAACTAGCTAAGATAGCTAGTGTCAGCATTCCACCAAAACTAGAACAAGTCCAGAAGCACTTGACGTAGCGAGCTAGGTGCCCAGCTAACACGTTTCCATGGTCATGATCTGGTTAGGATGTGAAAAGCAATGCAGTGCGGCTTCATCGCAACTGAAAAGATACTTTTAAACACTTTTGTTTCTAGTTTCATCTTACCTTGTTTGAAGCAGCCCGGGCAGACATTTTGTCCCCTTCCTCTCAGTGCAGTAAGTTTAGTGTTGTAACGTTAGCTAGCTATCTAAATATCACTCAACCCAAATGGTAAAAGTCCTTCTTCAGTGTATTGCCCAGCTGCTGCCGTGCCGGGAAGAACCGTGCTACTTCCTCAGGACTCCAACAGACATGTCAACAAAATGAAAATAGAAAAAGTCTGAAGTTCAATAGGCTAGCTAGCAAGCTAGCAACCTACTTTCTTCGTAACAACACAGCCAGCGAGCCAGCTATGGGTACAGGCAGCGAGGTATAATTTCCGTTATTCCGACGCAATAAATCCACCAATTTATCTTAGAACGTGTTTGGTGTGGTCATAATTTCATGTGCGTTTTACAATTTTGGCTAAACAAAGCGGAATACCATCTCCCACGGCTCCAAAGCAGTAAACCTGCAATGGCAGGAACCGTCTGCCTCTCCCAGCGCTCTCGCTTCTCCTCTCTCCAAGCAACAACTGTGACATGTCTGACTGGGACAATCCATTGCATTTTTGCGGGGGTGGCACGGGGGGCAGGCTGGAATCAGGGCCTTTTTTTTAAACTTGAGCGTTTGACATAGCTACGGTAGAGTACACAGCGGGAATTTCGGTCAAACTTGCCGTCTTTATAGTTTTAAGCGACTCAGCTTTTTTTTTTCTTGTTCAACTTGAGCGTTTGGATCCCTTGTTAATCAAAGTGAGAACAGCGATATCAGAGCTTGGTTCCGCGGTCAGCCACCCTATGCAGAATACATTGCTACTTGGGAATTTCCCATCACTGTCAATGAGCCACAATCAAACTTGAACAGGGTAATGCTCACGTTATATTCAGATTGTATTTTTTGAGAAGATAGGACAGTTTTGTGACTCAGACATAGGTGAAGCATTGTATTATTATATTCCTGTATAAAATGGGACAATTAGGAATGTGTACTCTCTGACTCAAGGGTATGAGATCATTGGTCACACTCTGCCTGTTTCTTTGTTTGGGGCTTGTTCAACTCAGATAACTGATGTTTTAGTATCACACAAACATAAATAGTGTCTGTAGATAAGGGACACGTGAGGCCGTAACGTTAAATACAATGAACACAGAGAGGAGACCAAATGTAAATCTGGTTGATCCACGGACCCATTAGTTAATCAACAAAGTGAGAACAGACGATATCCCCACTCACGAGAACTGGGGCTGGTTCATTTGAATTTATGGGCGCGGTCAGCAGAGAGGGACAGAGTTAAATTCCCCACACTTTAAATGTTTAGAATAGATCCTGCTACATATGATTTTTAACGGATTGCAGCAGAATAAAGATGTGTATTCCTGTATTAATAAAGCTGTTATTAAGTTAAACAATCAAAGGCATAATCAATGAGCTCACATATTTGTTTAGGGTCGTGTATGCAGGCTGGTCACTCTAAGTCTGTGTATGTTTGCTCAAGATTTGGCTATGTCTGTTTATCTTTTATTAATCTGTTAAATGGGGAAAGAATGAAAAAGGCATCATCACAGAGCCAAACCTCCAGGAGTTGATTAAAAATGCTGTTTTTGAAATTGTTATCAAACTTTGCTTTTTTACCACTCTGAATTATATTCAGATTCTCCTATTCATTTCTATTCATCAGATATTTTAATGCTGGTTTTAATGCACATTGCATTTAAGACAATTGTTCTATATTAGTGAATTATATTACTTATGAACCCAATTATCCTGGCTATCAAGGCTTTGGGTTTCAAGTGTATTTGTGTTGTGGAATTTTTGGGGCAAATATTCTGTTCTGTCCATTGAAAGGCGTCTTGTTTGGTCTGGTGCCTTGTTTGCAACTTTGCTTTGTTGCCATGCGTGTTTAAGTGGCTGTATGCTGTGTAGGGCAATCTTGGGGTGACTTTCCCTGTGGGGATAGCAACGTTTATTTTTCCACTCTGCTCTTCAGTGGCATAGATTATTCCGCTCTAACACATAACCATGTTGGATACATCTGAATGAGACAAACCTTTGAAATAATTTAAATCCAAATGATAACTGGTACCAAAACTGAGAGACACAAGAGACTGCAGTAAGCTTTTTGAGCTCCTATAGCCAAAGCTATATCTGATAACTTGTTTTATGAATTGCCCGTTAACATCATATTTTTAAACAATTCTTCCAACAAAACCTTCAAATAATCTTGTTTAGAATATGGATACCACCTAAAAATAAGCACAAATGGGGGTACTTTTTATAGCACTGGCATGGCATCTACCAACAGAAGTGGGTCAAAATTTATGCTAATTTACTGAAAGGATCACAGACAATAACATCTCACTATCTGCACTGAAACTGCACCTTGCACTGCCTGGAACCAATATATTTAAGCATTCAATAATAAACTCACTGGTATGCATGTTATGTAATCCGATCAGTGAGTTAACAAGCAGGTGCCTCAGTTGTTATAGAAAGCCACTTTAGCTCATGCCAATGTTAAGGAGTGGCAAGTGGAGAAAAAAAACTGTTCAAACCGAAACAGCAGTATCCATTCAAAACAAAAGCAAACATTCCTCGCGTTGTCCTCATAAACCCTGCAGCTGAAAAAGTAACTTTAGGGCGTGTGTAATCTCTAATCTCGGTTTTAGTTATTGGTTAATAAGCAACCTCACAGGAAACCGCAGGGCTCCTCGCTGTTAAACATGCCACTTCCGACAGGCTTTCCGCGGCCCAGCCCTACAGGACGTTCTTTAAACCGCAGTCACAACCTTCAGTGTTTTATAGCAGGGATCTCAAACTCCAGTCCTGGAGGGCCACAGTGTCTGCATGCTTTTGTGGTTTATTTTCAATCAGCAGCCAATTTAGGCTCTTGAAACAAGATGACTCATGACTTAAGCCATTTGGAAAAAAATGCACACCAAAATAAACAGCTGCAGCCCTCCAGGACTGGAGTTTGAGATCCCTGGTTGTAAAGCAAACAATGGGTGCTGCAGCGTGGCTTCACACATAGAGTAAACCAGTCTAGCGATGCTACAGCACATCAGGTATTATCACAGAGGTGCTATATAGTGCAGCAGTGACCACAGCTCATCCTCCTACAGTGGATCTCCTACAAAGTGAGATAATTCCTCCTCTCCAAAACAGTTTAATTTACTCACAAGTAATGTAACTGACTGGGACCATTATGAAAAACAGAACAACTAAAATCAATGAAAAGCTGCACTTATCCTGCTACAGGAAAACTAGATAGAAAACCAAAGACCAGATCAAACTCAGGCAGGAATTATGAAAACACTTTTGCTCAACAAAGTCTTCCCCAAATTGCTGTTCAGTAGGCGTCACAGGAGGTTCATTTTGTTTAATTTGACCTCAATCGTGAGAGGAAAGGGGCCCATTGAGTGCATTGTTCACATTTTATGAGTTTGAGTTCTTCCCCGACATTCCAGGGAAAGCACCAGTAACGGACTAGTGTCTTAACTCATGTCAGTTTACTCATTCTAAGAGGAAGAGTGAAAGTTTTTATTTCAATCTGGGTTGTTTTAAAATAATATGTTGTCACAGTAACAAGACACTTAAAATATCAAAATACTTATGATCGTGTTACTGTGGAGAAAAAAAACAAGCATCAAAATCAACAATGTAATGTATGATTTTTGAGACACTTCACACATTTGACCGTTCAGTATGTATCACATGGATGATAGAAATAATAAGGAAGAACTATGATTATGACATAATGAGCGCGAGGAACTCATTTTCCCCGTGTCAATATTCTGAAAGGACGGATATCAATGGGTCTCGTTCCAGTGATGGTTTTACACCAAACTAGCTGAGCATCTCAAAAACAGACCAAGAAGCCATTTTAAGGAATCAGGCCTTCACGTTCACCAAAATATTTAGTTTTCCGATGTTCCGCTCCCATGAATTCAAAGTGAAGCTGGCTTTGAAGGCCAGAGGTGCTATTTTCTTTACACAACCGTTGGCTTTGTAGCAAACGGACATAATTACACAAAGTTAAAACAGGATGTCGTTTGACAGCCTGGCCTTGGGCAAGGGTGAAGAATGAATCATAATAGTGCCAGGACACACGTGGCCAGATAAAGACAGGGACGGATATTTCTATCAGGTGTGCATTTAAGTGCCTTAAACTTGCAATGGTCTCCAGTTTCTGTTGACTGTGTAATACATAACAAAAACGAGGAAGAAAATAATGTCAGAGAAGAAAAGGCTGTCTGTGCTGTATGAGGAGTACAACAAATACAAAACACCTGTAAGCATCTAATTAAGTACATAATCTGCCCTTCTTCCCAATTCTCAACCTTCAATGTGGGCCTGCTCAAAAAATCAAAAAATAAATTGCAAGAAAATAATGGTCCCATTGCCTCTGACAACTAAAAACCCTCAAAAGTGGAGACACTTTCACTCCCCTCAAAATCTTACCATGCTGCAGATGGCTTTAGCCCGATGGAACGAGGGGAGTTTATGACACTAAAATGCGATCAAAAGCAGCTTTGCGCTGCATGGTTGCCCTGGCAGCAGTCAGTGAATGCCCGGAGCAGGAGGCCAGCCCACGAGCTCAGGTGCACTTGTGGAAGAGTGAGCACACAAAAAACACAATGCCAAAGAACTGGGACAAAACACCAACGCGCGCATGTTTGTGTGTTTGTGGCCGTGTGTGTGTATGTGTGTGACTGAATGTTGGTCAGAAATGTGTGTGTGTGTGTGTGTGTGTGTATGTGTGTGTGTGTGTGTGTGTGAGTGCGTGCATGAACATGTGTACATGTGTATGTATGCAGTCATGCACGTGTGTATGCATACAGGTATGTGTGTAACTGTGAGAACTGGGGGTACGACATGCAAAGATTTGGTACAAATTACAGGCAGTGCAATGCCTGCATCATGCTTATAGCTCGCCTTGCTTGTCAGAAATGATTGTACAAAAACTGCCTTGTGTTTGGTCTCAAAGGGAGGGGAAAATGAGAGGGTGACAGAGAACAATAAACAAACCTAGAGAAAAACTCAACACCTACACCCGCTGAACTAACAGCTCTGTGGGAAAGATTCAAATCTGGGGGCAGGTTGCTGCCCTGCCAACACCAGCCTTTGATAAGTGAGGGATTGGATACTCTGCTTGCGCTTACCCTTGAAGTTATTCAATAAGAATCTCATGCAAGCCCTGAAGATATTTTCACAAATGCTTTCTTTTGTGGAGCAAAATCATAAAAAAATGTATTTTGCAGTCCTCCTTTCTTTCTTGTTGTTTATTAATGCAATGACACAAATTCATGACACAAAACATTAGATATTGATGTAAGAATATAAAATATGCAATAAAGAAGAAGGTTTTGGCAATAAGGGATGTCGGCTTTCCCGTTACTAGATTTTGTTTTAAAGACTGCTTTTATTTACGTTTTTTCTTTTGCTCGCACAGACTCTCGGGTGATGGGATTGCAGTTAAATGGCGTTTACCTCCCCTGGTGTGAAAGCAGCAATGAAATGAGAAGAAGGGAGGCGCGGAGAGCTCAATATAAGCTCCGATAATGAAAGTCGATTCAGAGCTGCGAGTAGGAGGAAGGTTTTCAGAGTTAGGACGCCCGTCTTCATCTGCCGCCTAATTCAGGAGCAGGTTAGTGCCTCTTATCTGGTTTCCCCTGGGTTTTATTGACTTTAGGAACGCTCGTCTTCATTACCGCTCTCCCAGACCCAGCGCCTTGCTTCTGTTCCTGACCACGACCTAATGAAGGTCAAGAGTGGCCGTCGAGCAAACTGTTCTTTTTATTTTTTGAGAATTGATTTATTTGATGAAAATTTGATTATTGGTTTTCAGCAAAGCGGGTCAACATACAAGACAAGGACAGTTCTGCCACTTTTTGGACAATTACCTAAACATTTAAACAAGGCACTAAAAATAAGGTATATATAAAAAAATAATAAATAAATAAAATAAAAAAAAAAAAAAAAAAAAGGAAAATCATAACACAAACTAACAGCGTAAAGGGGGAAGAAGAGAGAGGGGGAAAAACATTTACACATTCAATATTGTGTGAAGGAGGTACTAGTAGTGTCTTTTCTGCTGGAGCGATAATGACATCAATAAGTAATGAAGTTGGCAACAAGCGACACCCTGAATTCAGGATTTTCCTGGGATTCAATAAATGAGAACAGAAGTGTTCAGAGGGTCCAGCATCTACCCTTAGTCACGGATTAATATCAAATAGGAGATAAAAGGTTGTCAGACCTCACAAGGTGAACTTTATTTTCTTTAATTGGAGATGTTGCATAATATCTCTTATTCAGTGTTCATGGGAGGGTGGTCGAGATTCTTTCCAGTTAAGAAGAATCAATCTCCTTGGCAGAAAGGTAATAAAAGCAGTTTGATTAGAAAGAGACTTGGGGCATTCTGAGTTATATGGTTGGACCCCAAATACAGCAGTTCGAGGGTTTAGGGTAGTAGGTCTTTCCAAAATGGTTGAAATGGTTTGAAAGATTGTACACCAGAAGTTAGATAATCTAGGGCAGGACCAGAACATATGTGCCAGGGTAGCAGGAGCCTGTTTACGCCTATCACAGAGAGGGTCCACACCTGGGTACATTTTAGCGAGTTTTTGCTTTGTATAATGAAGACAATGTAAAACCTTAAATTGAATAAGACTGTGTCTCGCACATATTGACGATGAATGCACCCTTGTCAAGGCTTCACTCCACTCCACTCCTTCACAAACTCCAATCTCAAATCATCCTGCCAAGCAGTTCGTATTAGATCTAGAGAGGTGGTCTATATATTGGACATACGAAAGTAAATTGAGGAGAGGATATTGTCCCTCTGCTACAGTGGTTCCCAACCTGGGGTGCTGTGAAAGACAGAATTGTCTGGGGCAGCTGTGTAGTGTAATGGTTAGGGAGCTGGGCTTGTAACTCAGATGTTGCAGGTTCAATTCCCAGGTGGGGCCACTGCCGTTGTACCCTTGAGCAAGGTACTTAACCTGAATTGCTATACCAGCTGTATAAATGGATTGTACGTAAAGAAATGTCAATTGTGTAAGTCGCTCTGGAAAAGAGCATCTGCTAAATGCCTAAAATGTAAAATGTAATTGATAAAATGGCAAGTGACTGTGGGAAGCAACTTATGGAAACATGATACATTGCCAAGCCCTGGCCAGCAAAAATCAGATGACGGGTTGCGTGCTCACTCCAACATCGTCCAGACCCGGACGCAAACTGTTCTTTTAAGGAGGCCGCGTGACCAACATTCCTGTGACTAAATCGCAGGCCTCTGCTCACCACCGCAGTGACCAGACTAATCCCACGGCCTAAAGGCCCAACTGCTCAGTAATGTTGGTCAATCCAAAATACAGAATCAAAGTGAAATGATCTCTGCGTTGACGAAGAGACAGGCCCAATGTTTGTAACAGGAAAAAGTTAAATTGCACAACCGGCCGTGGGAACACAAGTATGTAAAAAAATGTTCTACAAACATTAGTTCTTACTGTGGTTTTATAGCCTAACATGTGCATTAAGTCACACTGGGGGGGTGAGAAGCAGGTCCCTGTTTGATTGGGCCAGAGACATTATTGTTACAAGACATCTCCAAGCCCAGCCAGTCGTCCACGCAGTCTCTAATACACAAACGCAAACCTCATCTGTGTGTTCTCAAACCAAATGTTATGTTTCTTATATATGTTAAAAATGATATTTTTACAGTACACATGCAGTGCATGAAGTTTGCTCAAGCATTCCTTACATAAACTGCCTGCACAAACAACATCACACAAACAGTTTTCCATGAAACGTACTTATGTAGAAATTACTCTTGCAAGGCTACATTAAAGGTTTGATGCATTCTGAAGATTTATGGTACCAAGGCCCATGCTATGAAGCTAGCAGTTACTGCTACTGCAGAATATATTGGAAGAAAGATCAATGGACAAATCTAATGGAGATTCACTTGAACATGGAGCCGCTGTGTGCAGAATTGATTTTCCTAGTTGTCGTTTCAAAATTCAGACATCCCCTCACCCAGTGGTCAAGGAATGTAAGCATTTACCTCCAAAAACAAAAAGGCAACTCCTTTTCCTCTGTTTGAGAGAGCAATTAAATTCACACTTCTGTATTGAAATCCATCGAAATACAATAAAAGAATAGCGAGAAAACTAAATATTCTTCCTCAGGCTTGCGTCCAATCCCATTTACTGGCAATAAGCGTATTTCACAACAACAAGCACTATGGAATTAGCACTGGGTGACAAGAGCAGGCAAACTAAGACTTCAAATTGTTTATTTCTATTTTCTGCTCTGACTACAGGAATGTATTCTGCAAGTTTCAGGTAGGCCAGAAATGTACTAATAAAATGGCCACCCTGTGACAGGACATCTCAGCCTGTCTGGTGTTTATCTGTCAGCTTTTATTCTCTTTTTACACAAAAAACACTCAGATGAGCTTGTTTTTCATTCTTATTCTCTATCTCTATTCTTTCTTTGACTCAAACTTAGTATTTACTTATATGTTCATTCTTTTATTAATGTTTACAGGATCCACAGCCTAATAATATGATAGCTTTAAGGAAATAGGGAAAAGACTAAAGGGAATACCTTTAGAAATGATATAGACCCACACTTGCACACACACACACCATGAGTTATAAAAGGGGGAAGTGTGTGTGTGTGTGTGTGAGAGAGAGAGAGAAAAAGAAGAGAGAGAGAAAGAAGAGAGAGAAGGGTCCTTTTCATGTTCTACTCTCAGCCTGCATCTTTGATTTAGACGAGTTCCTCTAAACTTGTCGTTTCAATAAACCTGTCAATGTCTCTCGTTATGTGGCGCCGGCAATCCATACGATTGCATGGATTTGTCATCAATCAACCTGCGGCAGCAAAATAATGAAGCCATTGTTTATAGTGCAGCAGCACACAGGAGCGGGAGCAGGAATTGCAGCGCTGTGGATGAGAGCCGTGTGGAAGAAAAAGTGTTTAGTCGGCAATGGAGTGACGGCCAATCCCGGGCCGCACTCAATTTGATTAGAGAGGCTGTAGAGCAAAGCCCTGGGTTTCATACAGGTAAAAAAATATATACGCACGGCTTAACTGACCCCCGGAGCCAAGCAGTGCTATTTATCCACCACACCCATGCCAAAGTGCCAACATTAATCACACAACTCCAAATAATCGACCCCCTCTCCATACTCACACACCCACGTGCATTCTTACATACACACACACACACACACACAGGTGCATTTTTACATACACAGATACACACACACATTCTTACATACACATGCACACACACACACACATTCTTACATACACACACACAAACACATGCACATTCTTACTTACACACACACACACACACACATTTTTACACACACATGTACATTCTTACATACACACAAACATGTACATTCTTACATACACACAAACACACGTACATTCTTACATACACACACACACACATGCACATTCTTACATACATACACACACACACACAAACACATGTACATTCTTACATACACACACACACACACACACACAAACACATGCAAATTCTTACATACACACACACACACACACACACACACACAGGCACATAGGCCACACAACCACACAAACCTCATGAGATCAGCAGCTACATATTCACACTTGTATCTCTTTATTTCCACTAGTTCTGTGTTCTCTTGTTATATTTGTGTTGTCTGCAGGTACAAAGTGATCTTGGGCTGAAATGTGGAAGGAGTTTGTGTGTGTGTGTGTGTGTGTGTGTGTGTGTGTGTGTGTGTGTGTGTGTGTGTGCATGTGTGTGTGTGTGCTTGTAATCTGGTGAGTGTTTGAAGGTGAGAGAGTGTTTCTACTGTTTAAGGCATTTAGTGAGAAAAAAGATTAACTGTAATCTGCTATAGAAAGATGAAGCATAGGAGGAATGCCAGAAAACATTAACAACTAAAGCTTTGATTGGCTGGGAATGATTGGCTCTGCACCTAATTGAATGGCTGTGATTAAACCTCCTAACGACCAGGCGAGTGACTGATGCCGTCCCGCTCTGGTACATGGTGCAGGCAATGACTACATTCCCACTCCTTTAATGCCTGAGCAATAGAATTTGGAGATACATCAGAACAATTACATTTCTTTGCTGCTTGTTGTTAGTGTTGTGTGGAAGGGTGTTTTTCTGAGATGAAGTTAGAAATGAAATCAAACGAAACGATACTGACAGGCTGTGACCGTTTGTGAAATAACTGTCTCTTTCTCTCTTCTCAATCAGCACAATTTGCAGAGCAAGTTTCTGCCAAACAACAATCGGCACACTGGCAGAAGGGCTGGCTCCTCTCCCTTCTACTGCACAAGCCATTTACCCCCGAGTGTTTCATGCTAAATGAGCAAAGCCAGCCCCCAAAGCAAAGGGATGGACGGAACACAGTACCGCTTTTCCAATAAACGCGAGAGTTCAAGAAATGCAATTAAGATATATTTGATGCGATAGAAAGCACACATCATTAGAAGTGTAATTGGCGTTCCCAATGTTAAACAGCCATAACATTTGCTTATTACATTCACTTGTGGTTGTGGTTCACCATACAGTGGTTTGTAGATTCCTAAGTACCATTCTTTGCAATGGGAACAGTGGTAAATACTCTGTGAGACACAGATGACCTTTCAGTTAAGGTATTTAAAAAGTGGCATTAATAGTAACCAAACGTCTTTGTTTGAGTCTATTTTTGTTGGTGCATGCATTTGTTTTACAGATTTACTGCAGTAATAATAGAATGCTCATGAAATTATTTTTTATTACCTTTTATGTTCCTGTGCTGTTCATTCACAGGGTGGAATAAGGGAACGGATTGTGCTTCAATTATTCAAATACGTCATTTGGCAGAATCGTTTCCTAAACGCAGCAGTTAAAACCCTAAATTTTGTACTGACAAGAGGTGACAACTTTTTGAAGAATGAACTGAACACACAGGGATATTTATAGGGACTTCTCTGGGAACAGAAATCGAAAGCCAGCCCAAGACAATTCCAGCTTTGGTGTGGAAAAATCCAGTCCACACATACAGTGGGGTTCAAAAGTCTGAGTCCACTAGCAAGGTCTGTTTGTTTTCATTGTTCATCAAAACTAACATCTTTACTCATGTGGCATTGAGAAAATATAGTATTTGTGTGGCTCAGTAGGTAGAGCATGACATTGGCAATGCTTAGGTTGTGGGTTCAATTCCCACTGGGACCACATATACTGAAAAAAATATTATGTTATGAAATTGAAACATCTATAAATATTTTGCTTGCACACCATTGCCTTTCATTTCCTCAAAATGTTGTGACACCTTATTTTTCATTTAAGTTTTAATACATGGACACCCCTAATACACAGTATTAGTTGTTTTGGTCTTGTAACAATTAATACCGGATATTGATGTAATTAATATGGTCCTTTATGTGTTCTTGTTGCAACTGCAGGTGCTTTAATCTTGAAAAAGGACACTTCCTTTGCAGCTGTTTGTAATTATGTCAGCAGAGCTTAGTAAAGTAGTTAGAGGTCAAATTGTTCTCCTGAGTAAACATTTTGTGCTAGGTTTTGATGAATGATGACTTTTGGACTCCACTGTATATGCAGTGTCACAGTCTGAGATGATTATGTCCTTAAATGCACCATGTGCCCTGTGTGCTTTTCACTGTGTGAGTTCCAATTATATTGCATATACATTTTTTTTATGATATGTCATGTAGGACCTCTCATACATAAACCTATGTGGACTGAGAGACAAGTTCACATCACTATATACTATACGTAAATTCTTGGCTGTTATAGTTTATATACAGTATGTGTGTATGTCATCGCCAAGGTGACAATGTTCCCTACTGGGATTAATAAAGTTTAACCCAGCCCAGGGTGTGGCAAAGAGGTTCATGTCTGTTCTTGGATTTCATGGCAACTTCTTCTCTTTATTATTTAATTTGCACGTGAACCAACGTTGTTGTATACAGCTAATTATATAATTAGCTAATTGAGCCAAGTTAACTGATGGACACAAAAACCTGCATACACACCAGCCCTCCAGGAACAGGTTTACCCATCACTGACCTAGCCTAACCTAACCCTGACCCTGCGCTCCCCTCGATGTCCGTCGCACAGTTGATTGGGTGCAGAAGTAGCAGCTCTGGTGGCGCTCTCTCCTGAGGGGCAGAGAGAGGGTAAGGGCTTTCTCAGGCCTGTGGGGAGGGCATGAAGGTGACCTTGCTCGGCGCAGGCTGAGGCCCTGCCAGTCTCATACTTCTCATAAGGTCTTTGATCCTGTCTGCCAGTGTGTTAGCGTGAAGAAGAGAGGGAGTTGGGGAGATTTCTTTTTGGATTATTGCTAAATTGACCAGTTATTTGCTGAAAGCTGGTGAAAAATGACTTGGTGATTGGGAGAATTATTATTATACTGTGGTGAGGGTAGTTCCTTTTAAAAACAGTCAGAATATTTTGCCATAAGCAAGATGGCCAAGTCATGTGACCTGTCATGTTTTGTGTGATTTATAGAAAGGGGGTCATATTTTGAAAAGTTTGAAGCTTATAAACATTGGATCAAGCAGAATGTCCAAAAATCATGTAAAATGCATAATGATGAATGTTAGAGGGTGTGGCCAACAGACCGTATGCACAAACTATTCCTTTGCAATTATTGGCCCTGATACATTTCTGATGTACCAAGAGGAAACAGAAAAAACATTTCACCACCGGGCTGATACATTTCTGCAAGAGCAGAAATTGGATCCAATGTAAAAACATGTCAACAAATGGAATCTTCACACTTTGCCTATGGAACACATGTTGGACGGAAGCTAAAATACAACGTGGTCACGGTACAACAGCATGTCATGCCTGTCTGGGTCAATTACGTATTTGAAATACTTTAACTCTGATAATGCCAGTAACATTTTCAAACACTCCTGCAGATCCCTAAGCGTTTTCATCAATGCATGGTACAGCCGAAAAACAAATCTGTAAGAAGACCTTTGTTCTGAATATTGGTGAAAACAGATGTTTTGTTTTAAAATGGTCTGTAATCTGCAGGAATTTTACTGGTGGTCTGAAAGGTTAAACTATTTTAAATCGTCATCTGGCCCAGGTCTGGCATGATGAGATACTTGCACCTTTTTTGTTACAGTTACTCGTACTAAACACAAAAGAACGAGGTGCTCAAATCATTTTGAGAAAAAGGAGAGCTCCAATGGAAAAAGAGTGTAGCTCTTCCATTAGGCAGGGTAGAATATGACAACACGCAGCATGTTGAGGCGGTTTTCCTATCTAAAATGTAAAGCAGGGCAGGATAATCTTCATGACATATGACATAAAAAATAGAAAAAATGTATGCATTGTACCTAAGTGGTGCCGAGTTAATCCTCTTCTGCAGAAAATCCACAGCACAATATGGCCCAGCTCATTAAAGAGGTAAAGATGGGGAAATGAGTTCTTGACTTAAGGGAAGTGGATGGAGTGGAAGGAGAGAGATGGTGGAAGGTTGGGGAGGAGTGGATGTTCGGTAAGGATGTGGAGTAGGGTTTTTAAAGCCAGCATCAACTTCCTATTCATCTGATCATCACACACACATACATACAGTCAGGTCCATAAGTATTTGGACAGTGACACAATTTTCATCATTTTGGCTCTGTACGCCAGCACAATGGATTTGAAATGAAACAATCAGATGTGCTTTAAGTGTAGACTTTCAGCTTTAATTTAAGGGTTTTGTCAAAAATATTGTATGAACCGTGTAGGAATTACAACCATTTTTATACATAGCCCCCCCCCAATTTTAGGGGCTCAAAAGTAATTGGACAAACTGTTCTTGGGGCGTTTTGCCTTCAGTTTTGCCTTCAGCAAGTGAAATGCATGCTCAATTCAGGTCAGGTGATTGACTTGGCTATTGCAGAACATTCCACTTCTTTGCCTTAAAAAAGTATTGGGTTGCTTTCGCAGTATGCTTCGGGTCATTGTCCATCTGCACTGTGAAGCGCCGTCCAATGAGTTTTTAAGCATTTAGCTGAATCTGAGCAGATAATATAGCCCTATACATTTCAGAATTCATTCTGCTGCTTTTGTCAGCAGTCACATCATCAATAAATACCAGTTATATTGGCAGCCATACATGCCCACGCCATAACACTACCTCCACCATGCTTCACAGATGAGGTGGTATGCTTTGGATCATGAGCAGTTCCTTCCCTTCTCCATACTCTACTCTTCCCATCATTCTGGTACAAGTTGATCTTTGTCTTGTCTGTCCATAGGATGTTCTTCCAGAACTGTACAGGCTTTTCTAGATGTTTTTTGTCAATCTCTAATCTGGTCTTCCTGTTTTTGAGGCTTACCAATGGTTTACATCTTGTGGTAAATCCTCTGTATTTACTCTGGTAAAGTCTTCTCTTGATTGTTGACTTTGATTGTTGACACAGATACGCCTGCCTCCTGAAGGGGTTTTTCTTTACCAGGGAAATAATTATTTTGTCATCCACCACAGCTGTTTTCCATGGTCTTCTGGGCCTTTTGGTGTTCCTGAGCTCACCAGTGCATTCTTTCTTTTTAAGAATGTACCAAATAGTTGATTTGGCCACACCTAATGTTTTTGCTATCTCTCTGATGTGTTTGTTTTGATTTTTCAGCCTAATGATGGCTTGCTTCACTGGTAGTGACAGCTCTTTGGACTTCATATTTAGAGTTAACAGCAACAGATTCCAAATGCAAATGTCACACTTGAAATCAATTCTAATCAACTCTATTCCTTTTATCTGCTTACTTGTAAATGAAATAATGAGGGAATAACACACACCTGGCCATGGATCAGCTGAGCAGCCAATTGTCCACTTACTTTTGGTCCCTTAAAAAGGGGGGGGACCACATATAAAAAGTGCTGTCATTTCTAGACCGTTCACCCTCATATTCATTATTTAATTTCAACTCCAATATGTTGTGGTAGACAGCTAAAATAACAATAACATTGTCAATGTCCAAATATTTATGGACCTGACTATATCACACACAAACACACACACACAAACAAACTCACCAGTCACACACACACACCTAACACAAGTTAATTCACCAATCACACACACTCACACACACACAAACTCACCAATCACACAGACACACACATACACACACACACCTAACACACAGACAAACACACAAACTCACCTATCATACACATACACACACACAGAATCCATACTCCAGTTCTGAGTCCTCTTATCTCTGAGGAATGTGAGGAGTGGACACTCATCCTCTCTCAATGCAGCAGGAGTGCGTTCCCTCCTCATCTCTGTGTTCACCATATCTTCAGCCTTCCATTCACACCCACCCGCGAGTCACCACGCACTCTGATCCCATTAGGATAACACAGCGCTGTCAAATCCATTCTCCACACTTGCGGCCATATCCACATAATCTGCACGGTTCGTGCAAAAGAAAAAAAAAATTATATATATATATATACAGTATATATATATTATACTGTATGTCAAATGGAATGATAGTGATGATGATCTCCTGAACCTATGCAGATATTCACGTCTCTGTACTCTACCATACTTACAACGCCAATATGGTCAGCCTCATTGCTTACGTCTACGTGATATAATTAAACATAATATAATATAAAATTACAGTCTTATTATAATTAACTTGTTATTTACACTGCTGCACATATGTGTGTTCTATAAAGCTCACCCACAAAAAGAGATGTGTGTTCTATAAATCTCACTCACAGAAATAGATGTGTGTTCTATAAATCTCAGTCACAGAGAGAGAGATGTGTGTTCTATAAAGCTCTCTCACAGAGATAGATGTGTGTTCTATAAATCTCACTCACAGAGAGAGAGATGTGTGCTCTATACAACTCACCCACATAGAGAGAGATGTGTGCTCTATAAATCTCACTCACAGAGGACAGAGCTATATTAATATTTTGTACTCACAGGGCTCTGTGCTGTCAGTGTTCTGGCCAATGACTCCCGGGGCAGTGTGTGCTATATCCTCATTACTGTTCCATAAGGTGTGTTCAAAATAATAAGCAAAGATATGCAATAGAGAGTTAATCACACGGGCCAAGGGATGTGGGCAATATCTGATAAATCAAATGGACGAAACCAAGAGCATTAATTAAATACGCGTTAAGAATAAAAAAAACCTGGCGTTTACGACCTTTCTAATGAGCACACGAGTCCTGTGGCTAATAAAGCCTTCCCTACTGTAATCCTGAGTAAAAGAAAGCCTCACTAACTTCCTATGATGATGGCTGGGTGTACCTCAGTCCAGGTGTACATTGTGTAGCGGTCTCTGTGCTCTCTCTCTGTACTGGCAGAGGACCTATTGTAATTCAGTGTTGCCTCTCGGGTCTTTATCTCCAGCAGTAACCTTTTTAATCTAGCGAGAGGGAGCGGAGGGGTCAATCTGAGCTGATAAGGGGACCCAGTGCAGTATGGCTGGGGGGACAAGGTCATGGAAACCAGATAAACCAGGACTCTCGCAAGGTCATGCTGGAGCATCTGAGGGAGCAGTGGGGCGGTGTGTGTGTGTGTATGTGTGATAGTATGTGTGTGTGTGTGCGTGTGTGTGTGTGAGATGGGGTGTGTGCTGCTGTGTGTGTGCATGATGTAATGGGGTGTGTGCTTGGGTGTGCGTGCATGATGTAATGTCATTAACAAAACAACAGCATCTGAACCTTAAAAAAAAGAGAAAGCAGAGAAAATAAATCTGCCTGCCTTTATTTGGCCAAAGCAGAACTTCAGTCTAAAATGTCAAACTAAACTGAAAATCAATAATCCAAACACAATAATATATTACACACTATAGAACGACATTCAGGTGATGGCATGATTACACATACTCAGGGTGTCAGAAATTGAACTGTAAAATGGTGACGGAGGCTTCATCAGCCAATGACCTGGAACGCACCATCTGACGGTCAGTAAAACATCTGCAGTTGACCTCAGTCCATATGTTTAAATTCCTCATTCTGTTCCACAGCTGCTCTCTATGGTGCTGCTGAGGCACTGAAGCACCACTCAAACACAATCACATGACAAAGAAGGGCAACTAAATTGCTACCTGGCATGAAAGGTAAAAGTTACGAGGAAAGACTTAAGACACTTCATCAATTCAAGCTTAGCAAAAGGAGAATAGGGGGATTTGAAAGAGCTTTTTAAATTCATAAAAGGGATTAGCAAAGTGAAATACCAAAACATTTTTTTAGGTTTAGTTCAGGTAGCAGAACAAGAGGGGACAGGTCAAAATCAGTTAAAGGTGAATGCCACACTGATATCAGGAAGTTGTTTTTTTTAAAGACAGAATTGTCAATGTTTGGAACAGCTTGCCAGTGGAGGCAGAAACACTTTGGGTATTGAAGTACAGGCTTGGTGCAGTACTAGATATTCTCTAGACTGTAGACACATTCTCATGTACATGAACCTGTTTTAAAAACTTTAAAGCCTCATTATACTGTAACGGTGTCTGAGCCCCATGTGATTATTTTACATATATCTCCTATTTTAACTATGCAAATTTTAGGCTGAATGTGATAATGGTGCCAATAATGTCTCTAACTACGCTAACTACAACTACTAGTAGATGCAATTATGTTCAGGGAAAAAAACCATTATAATGCATCGAGAATAAGGAAGGAAAGAAATAAAGAAAGAAAGGAAGAACATTTAAAACAGACAGAAGACAAGGGACAGAGAATCAGTTCGCCTTAAGACATGTAATTGCTTTACAAGAAATCTAATTAGAAATCAAAATGTGCCATTAGGGTAAAAAAGACCAGATTAAAAGGGGTGGATGAAAGAAAAAGAACAGTGAAGTTAATTAAGAGAGAGAATTCAATCTTATCATCTCAGCCACTGTAAAACACGAAGGAGACAAATCGCTTGTGCTGAGCCCCCAGCTGAAACCGCACAGAGAAAAATGTGCAGCAGAGAAGGGCGTTTCAAATATTTCCAGGTCCAGAACATACATTTATGCATGAAAGCATTACATCACCCACTGAGAGACATTGCTATGAAATCATACATCTGTTTTTATTCCCAATATTTTAGGGGTGTATGAATAGTGTGGTGATGTATGTATGCTGTTGACACTGAGGGCCAGTGTCATTTTCAGGGGGTTAAGTCACTTTGTAACATTCCTTTGGAGGAATAGTTACATCTGTTCATGCATATGTATATGTAAGGTGATCACACAAAAACAGGAGATTTTGTCAATCAGATCGATTAAGTATTAGGTCTAATTGACTAAATCATGCCTTAATTGCGACTTTTTGCGTGACAATTTTAAGAACACTTGAACCCAGGCGGTATTTTATGAGCGCTGATATCGCCTAGGTATTTCACAATCCCCATTTTGTATTGTGCTTTCCGAAGTGCTAGTTGCTGTCCCAGCGATGCAAAACAAATAATCACAAATTTTGTTGCAAAGTATCCCAGTTCTTGTCATGACAGCTTTATCTTCAGTAAAACCTATATCTACAAACAGCTAAGTCAGAACTGATATATTCTATATAGCATACATACAGTATTATTTACTAGAACTTGAAATAAAAATTATATGAAAGGATACAGGATCAGCTAGCAGTCAGTATAAAAATGCAGTTCTGAATTGGAATAATTATCTTATTGTGTGTATGCGGTCTGGATGGTACAGAATAAATCGTGAAAACAGTTTTATTTTCATACGCCTTGTCCCATCACAAGTTCAGACGTTTCTATCTTCATTCTTATTCTAATATTCTGCGCTCGGTTGGAGCACCGCTGGTGTCTTTTTCCCGCATTATGTTGTAGGGAAGCTTTTCTTTTGACGCCACCTAACATCTCATCTTTAGATCATTGGTTGTTTGTTTTCTTTACATCAACTACTGTTCACTTTGTTATGCCTAATAAATACATTCGATAATACAGTATGTCACTATTTGCAACTGCAAAATAGCCACAACAAAATAGCGACCGTCTTTGCCCTGTGACTATCTTAGTAAATCTAGCCCTGAATGTTATAAGTGCATAAGAACATATGAATATGTGTTGAACGAACAGGCTGTTTTCATACTACTGCATCAAATGGTATTTTATGTACTTAGAGAGCATTTAAAACAATGTAAATATGATTTATTTGAAGTGTATTGAGCTTGTATGTAGGCGCACACCCGTTAATTCGGATAACACAATGGAGGTTACACCACATTTAGGGCACAAAACTGATCCCAATATATCAATATAACATGTAACGTGCCAATACTACAATTTGGTGGCCAACTGTACCCTCTTCTAATTCAGTTATACCCCCCTCGTACTGCGACCGGAGATCAGCAGTGACAGAGATGCCGAACCGACGGAACTCACCAAACCGCTGACTGTAACTCTGACACACAGAGCCGCTTGCAGCTTGCACGCAGCAAACTCATGCTGGACAGCCAATCGGAGCTGGACTGGCAGAGCCTGGGCTTGAATCCTGTCTTTTCCTTTTAGTTGAAATGCCTGGATCTGGAAGCGATACAAGCGTCCAAGGACTACAGACTTCTTGTGAAATAATTTTCACAAATTTCTCCGTTTAACACCTAATTGCAATGTGTACGGCCATCCAATCGCTGCAATATCCCCCATAAATAACAGAGGGCACATACCGGCCCTATGTGCAGTCAACTATGAAAATACAGACCAAAAAATATCAAAAACACCATGAGAGGCCAGCACCAACAGCAGAAGATAAACTCAGCATTGTTTGCCAGTGGGGAAATAAATTGAATGGAGTAAAAACAAATCGAGTTCCATCCCAATTGAAAATGCTTGTGAAAGAGATGCGCAGTAAATTTGATTCACTGGTGGGGGGGCGTGGGTAATGTGATTCTCCGTAAATGCTGGTAATAGCAATAGCCTGATAATATCAAGGGGGTCATGATTAAAACCTCGGCACAACCCCATCCTTTTAATGCACTGGCCTGTGTGCACAAGACAGCGGATAGTGGTATCAGTGCTAACCCGTCTGACCCCCCAAGAAGGCACGATGGTACACAGCCAGGGCCTGTAGGTCATTTACCCACAACAGAGGACCTGCCATGCACCAAAACGTCCAGGCCTGTTAAGACCAGGACACAAACCTAAACAAAAAACCTTCAGAAAGCTGCCTGAAAGTCGATGAGTGTATTCTGCCAGCAAGCCTCCCCCCCCCAAAAGTCCATATCATTTACCTCGACTTTAGGCCATTTGGGTCTCTTGGCCCCTCTGATGCAGGATAGACAAATGCGCCACATGTTGGCAGGAGACCGCTTGTTAAAAACGATTATAAGCCATCGTTAAATGGTGCCCTCCCAAAAAACAACCTCCTGCCCCCTCCCTGCCTCACCTCGTCGGGATGACGTCCCATCAGTGCTGGCATTCGGGACGCGACTTTACAGCCTGCTGAATTCTCCCTGCTAATGCCTCGCACATGGACTCCTAATTCTGGCTGATTACTGAGCTGCTGTTTTAACATTTGCCACCCGGAGAGAGAAAAGGGGGATGTTGTCAGAGCCGGGAAGCCAGCAGAAACAACTCTTCCCCCGAAAAGAGTCGATAAGCGCTGCATCAAGGGGTACCCCACACTTTAGCCAATGGACTGCCTCCTCTTGTGTTTTCATATGTGTAGAAGTGTCACCAGACAGCAGGTGGACTGGTGCATTGATTCCAATTGGATGATTGTCCAACAGGATGACGCGTTGAGGCCCTGACAATTGCCAGACACAGCCAAGGTCAAGGTCACTGGCCTGACCTTTCCTACAGGGTGACACACTGGGGCTCTGATGCTTCAATGTTATTGCAGGTGATTGCCTGCCACTCCTTTGTGTTTTGCCCCCAAAGAGCCCGGATTGCCTCAACCAATCACATCGCTCTCCGCATGCAGCCAATGCAACATGCGGGGAACATAACCCACTGGGAAAACCAACTGCTGCAACGCGCAATGTGCTTACCAGAGCGGCAGGTCTCAGACCGTGAGCTCGCAGTCTCCCTCAGCACCGCGCCATGCTGCCCACATCATCCTGGGCCCTGTGCCATACTCAATTATGGCAGCTGTGCCCTCTCCAACGCCAGCCTCCGCTGTTAGGTTCATCCAATGTGCGTATAGAGGATGCTGCTGTATCCAACACAGCATAGAGCGTAGGAGATATAAAAAGCAAGTTTATATGATTATTATGAAAAGTTTATTATAATGTTAGTGCTCAGTGTGTGTCACTGCATGGGTGTGTACGTCTCTGTATGGGTTTGGGGGGGAAGGGTGTCCGGCCATCACTCTGGGGTTGAACCGCGAGTCATGGTTCTCGCCCATAACCATGGCTGTGATGGAGCCGGTGCCAGTGGGAGGGGAGCAGACCGGCAGTGGTGACTGAGCGAACCCATAATGGCAAAACCCAAAGAATCAGCAAGATCCTAATAGACACAATCCATCAACGCTTTCCCATCAGCGAAGGAGGAATTTGTGAGCATTTAGCCCTATAAAGGACCTCTGACCAAACCTTTAAGCTTTAACGTTGATCCATCAGTATACGGTTTACTTCTCCTCTTACTACCATATTGTGTACAGCATGAGTGCACCCAAGTGGCATGTGTGTGTGCGTTTGGGTCTGTGTGTGTGTGTGTGTGTGTGTGTTTGTGTCTGTCTGTGTGGTGTGTGTGTGTGTGCGTTTGTGTCTGTGTGGTGTGTATGTGCATTTGTGTGCAAGTGGCGTGTGCAAGTGGCGTGTGTCCCTGTTATCTGTTATCTCAGAGAACAGTCCGGTCCTCATGAGCACAAAATGTTCACTCTTCTTCACTCACATTTTGTTTATCATTGAAGTACAGTACTCACCGAGAGATATGGGTACAGAATGTACAAAGCAATGGGCTTCAAACACACACACACACACACACACACACCACACACACACACACACACACACACACACACACACACACACACACACACTCACGCTCACATACTCAAAAGCACAAAAGAAACACACAGGGGGGACCAACACACCAACAAAAAAAAAGGAGGAAGAAAAAAAAAAAGGAACAAGATAGGGCCAAGAAATAAAGAAACACAGCTAATCCCTTATTGTGACAGTGGCTCAATACACTTGTGTTATGCGGAGTGTGAATAAGACCTGTCCATGTTTAAAAATAAACATTCCAAACAGGGATTTCTTCCACCACACTTAATTATTATTATTATTTTGTACAGTCAGCCAACAGGAAGCAGCCGCACTGTTCGCTAATGAAGTGATTGATTCGGAGCAGGGCCCATTTGCACAGGCCTGTCAATGCCTGCGAGTCAGCTGGACAGGAAGAGCGATGCAGCTGCTGTCTCTTCTGGATCCTCAACCACAATTCACTCCTCGTTATCAACACCCGAGCCCATATTTATGAGGCGCCTCAGAGTAGGAGAGATGCCTTTCATCACCCGGGCTGGCCCCCAGCTCCATCTCACTCCCCTGGCGCGAGAGCCGTCGTGACCAGAAGATCCTGTGACCATACCCTACGACCAGATCATTCACCGCTACGCTGCCGAAGCCTGCTCCTGTCCCGTCCTGCCTTTTTAGCACTCTTGACTCCCACCTATTTATTGACTATTTCCCCTTCCTGCAATCTTTTTGGTTCCTGCCAGAAGAGGACTGGCTCCCCCCAGAGTCTGGCTCCTCTCAATGTTTCTTCCTTCCTGTGCCCCTCAGGGAGTTTTTCCTTGACACTGTTGCCCTTGGCGTGCTCTTTGGGGGGGTTTAAAGCTCCATACTCTGTAAAGCTGCTTTTTGACAATGTGCTTGTTAAAAGCACTGTACAAATAAACTGAATTGAACTGAAAAGGAGCGCTGATCTGGGATCAGGTTTCTCCTGTCTATATTCTAACTTTATCCCATTACGAACTTAAAGGCAAAACTGATTCTTGATCATAAAGCACGCTTTAAGAATATGGGCCCCAGGGTTCAAACTCCCTCAAGCTTGAGCTCAGGGACATTGTGCAAAAAAACGCTGTGATTGAAAAGGTCCTAATTTGTTAAGTGCAATAAAATGATAATAGTGTTGTGGCAAATTTGTCTTAAGTATAAGAGTAAGAATAAAAGCTAGTCATACGGTATTTTGTGTCTCGGCTCTCTCCTAATCTGTCAGGTATTTAAGAGTACCCATGAACCCTCCTGACAGATTGAGAGCAGCCCAGCAGATGGCTGTGGTGGCGGGACAGACACGGCGAGTTTGTATGTTTTGAGACAAAAAGTATGTTTTGGATTTGTACGATGACGTTGAGGTACTGAACGTGTCTTTTGTCTTTGATGCGCAAGAAAAGATACCAGATACATCCCCCCTCAGCTTACCAAAGATAGCATCCAAATAAAATATTATATCTAGTATCTAGTATATCTAGTATTAAAGTTTAATCGAGATTTGTGCGTTTAATAGCATTTATCGATTTAATTATTTAATAGAATTTCACATGCAACTTTGAAGTGATCTTTTTTTTTTACAAGTCAAGGCTTAAGACCATACTTTTCTTTTCTCAATACTTTTTTATGCATACCGGCCCACAGATCATCTTTTAATGATAATGATAATCAGGAAACTCCTGTGTTCACATTCCATATGGGGAGGCTGGAGAATACAGTCAAGCCGGAAAGTCTGCACACCCCTTTCACCCTCTCCACGTTTCATTGCGTTACAGACTTATTCTACAATAGATTAAGTTAATTGTTGGTCTCAAAATTCTACACAAAATAGCCCATAATGACAAAGTGAAAACAGGTTTTTAGACATTTGTGCTAATTGATAAAAAATCTAAATGTAAAATATCATATGTACACAAGTGTGCACACCCTTTGATATGACACCCAAAAGTGAGCTGAGGTGCATTTTGTTTCCACTGATACTGCTTGAGATGTTTCTACAACTTGATTCTAGTCCACCTGTGGTAAATTCAATTGATTGGACATGATTTGGAAAGGCACACACCTGTCTATATAAGGTCCCACAGTTGACAGTGCATGTCAGAGTAAAAACCAAGCCATGAAGTCCTAGGAACTCTCCATAGACCTCCGAGATAGGATTGTGTTGAGGCATAGATCTGGGGAAGGGTATAAAAACATTGCTAAAGCATTGAAAGCACCCAGGAGAGCAATGGGCTCCATCATTGTGAAATGGGGTGTCATATGACACTCACTTTTGGGTGTCATATCAAAGGGTGTGCACACTTGTGTACATATGATATTTTACATTTAGATTTTTTATCAATTAGCACAAATGTCTAAAAACCTGTTTTCACTTTGTCATTATGGGCTATTTTGTGTAGAATTTTGAGACAAAAAATTTACTTAATCTATTGTAGAATAAGTCTGTAACGCAATGAAACGTGGAGAGGGTGAAAGGGGTGTGCAGACTTTCCGGCTTGACTGTATATGGTCCTCCTGATATTTTCATTTTGCTGGAAACTCAGCGTACATACTGTATATACCAAAGCTTTTCAAATGGTTCAAAAGGAAATTCAACCAAATGGGTATTTTTAGTAAAAGGGTCTATTCCACAGAACATTGCTGTGGGTACAAGGGAACTTCCAAAACCAGACACTCATAACCTCATCGGACCATGCACCTCCGTGTGCTGTGCTCTCTGCTGGCTGTGAGCTACAGACGGAGATGATATACTGTGGAGTTAAAAGGCAAAAAACAGGGGCAGCTGGGTGGCTGGGTGGCTGAATTAAGGCACTGTTCTAGTGTGTGGATGAGCCCCATGGTTTGGTATTGAATCCAGACCGTGCCAGTGCCAGAAAAAATACTGTCCTTTCAATGCTAAATGCAGAATGGTTTGACATGGTAAGATAAACCTGTATCAGTATATATATATATGTGTGTGTGTGTGTGTGTGTGTGTGTGTGTGTGTGTGTGTGTGTGTGTGTGTGTGTGTGTGTGTGTGTGTGTGTGTGTATAACTTATACTCAAAGCTATAATTTCATTTGGGCTCTCAGCATGCCACTTCGGGAGGTACTGAAGCTGAAGTACAGGGGCCTGAGATTTTTAAATTATATGTTCCAAGGGCAGAAATTAACTTTGGGGGAAATCATTTCTTTTTTTGTGAAAGCCCAACAGGATGATCTTGACAGTAATTAATATTTTAACAAGAACATGACCACATAGTTCCTTCTGACCTAATACCCATGTGGAAGAAAAAAATGCATTAATTAAACCTGTCCACATCCTGTTACTGAAATATACACATTCACATCAATTACTTTTTGAACTGAAAGTCAAACAACCTTAGATGACCCAAATAAACAGCAGAAGACCATTCCAAAAAAACTAAACTTTTGTGAAACTTAAATAATCTGACACTGTCGTGCTAGCCTGTTCTCTCTCACCCTCCGTGATCGCTCCCTCCGTGATGAGGTTATGGGCATGTTGACTGAAGAGCAGAGTAAACTCCATCTGACATCTACGCAGGCTGCACTATGATTAAGATGACACCATCACTGACCGGACCATTGGTATTGATGTAAAAAGCTGCAGATCTAAATTTAGAGACACCCCCCCCATGCCATGTTCGGGGCAGGGCACCTCTCCAGACTGGTAAATCTGGACTCTTGATGAAATCCTCAGTGACAGCTTCCCGGGAACCCGAGAGGCCCTCAGCTTTGTGTGAAACTCCACAGCACAACCCTGCACTTTTACAGCATCCCAGGCTGTTAACTCTGAAACACCATGCAGAACGCTTAAACACACACACACACACACACACACACCACATGGATACAAACACAGACTACGCACACAAACTGACCCCACACACACACACACACACACTCACACACATACATAGACACACAAACAGACCCCACACACACACACACACACACACACACACACACACATACATATACCCCCCACACACACACACACACAAGCACACACACCACACAAACACACACATACACAAACATAGACCCAACACACATGCACACACACACACACAAGCACACACATAGACCCCACACATACACACCCCACATAGAGGGGGGGGACACATGAAAAACCAGGTGATCACAACAAGTAATCATCCAATCAAAGAGTATGATTTAGAGCTACAAAATGCATATACAGTGCATACATGGCCCCGCAGTGGTAAATGAGCCAGGGCAGTGGACTGAAGCGGGTCACATGGGGTGTTGGACCAGAAAATGTCTAAAACCAATGAGCCTGTGAGCTCAAGTGTTGGGTTGAGGGGGGCAGATTAATTGACTGTATTAGCAATCTGGACAGTTCATCTTGTGGTCAATCAGCTGGTTCGGTGGTCAAACACTCACACGCACACACACACACACACACACACACACACACACACACACACACACGCACACACACACACACACACAGAGAGACTTCACCCCTCACTTCAATCCACCCTTACATTGTGTCCTTAATTCCAGACCCATGAGAGGTTTTCGTTTCATTGTTAAGAGAAAAAAATACACACACATACACACAAACACATTGAGGGTGGTGGTGTGTGATAATGTGCTGCTATTGGTCAGGAGACGAAGAGAGGGGGGGGAAGGAGAGAGAGCGAGAGAGAGAAAGGGGGAGAGGGAGAGAGGAGGTAAGGGGAAGGGGAGAGGAGAGAGGAGGGAGAAGGGGTAGAGAGAGAGAGAGAAGAAGGGGTAGAGAGAGAGAGAGGGGGGAGAAGGGGTAGAGAGAGAGAGAGAGAGAGAGAGAGAGAAAAGGGGGAGAGGGAGAGAGGAGGTAAGAGGAGAGAAGGGGCAGAGAGAGAGAGGGGGAGAAGGGGTAGAGAGAGAGAGAGAGAGAGAGAGAGGGGAAAAAAACAAATCAGCCAGAGGGTGATTTACCGCACTGCGCAAAAGCCAGGCAGCTCCATAAATCTCCACCACTTCTCAGTTCTTCTGGAAATCAATTGGGTTAATTCCTACCAGGTTTATTTATGGGTCGGCGTTTAAAGAAAAGCCATCAACCTCAATGATGGCCTATGAGAGCAAACGGTGGTGAGGTCGCTACTATGCTCAACACATCCCCGAAGGGAGAAAATAAAACAAAAAACTATAAAAACCCCAGGAGCAGCACTCCTACCGTGTGTGATTAGTCACGGCAGGGCAGGTGGAGGACTGGAGTTAGGGGAAACCCAGACACGCTACAATGGGCAGGTGCATCTACAGCCAGGGACAGACCTTCATGTCCGTCGCTCTAAATGACAATCAAGGAAATTCTGCCACAGCCACTCAGGGATCCTGTCCATCAGAGACATTTTCTAATTTCTGCGACAGACAAATACAAAAGTGCAGACACTGTTTCCACATTTCTGAGTGCAATGTCATGAAAAAGAGCTCCAGGCGCTGTCAGAAGGAGGACATTAAAGAGCAATTTGAATATCTGAAGGTTTTTTGAAATACCAACATCTGGGCCATCTTGGTTATATTTTATATCAATTTAAAACACCCTGTTGTACGAACAAAAGAGTAAAATCTTAAAACTGGGAGATAGCATGCCTGGTAGTGTTGTCCTAATTTTGCTGCAACAAACCAAAACAATCTGTCTGCAACAGAAATATTTTGAATTCAGTCAAAACCGCTCAGCCAATATGAAGTGTGAATGAGGCGCAACCAACGAGGAACTTTGACAATGTGAAGGAAGCGTGTGGCTTTTTTGTGTTAAACACAGGTGAAGATGCACTTTAGACACCAGTCTAAATGTTCATAGACATGACTTTCTGGCTGCCCTTTCAGAAAATGTGTTACACGCGAGTGTCGCATCTCTAAAGCATGAATCCCGCTGAGAGAAAGAGAACGACAAGACAATGTTTAGACAACTCATACGTACACAACAGTGGCGCACTGGTTGGCTCATCCTGTTAAAGCACTGTTTTAGTGTGTAGAGGAGCCCCACAGTGTGGTATTGAGACCAGACCATGCCAGTGCCAACTGTGGGCAGCAGCCCCGCAGGGTGACATTAAACAGGCGGTAGTGTCACCCAGGGAGGGAGGGATTAAGTCAGCTGGATTGTCAGTGTCTCATCACACCCCCGCTGGTCAATCGGGCACCCACAGTCTGCTGGTATAAATCGACAGAAGGACAACCATCTCTGCAGCACTCCATCAATCAGACCTTTATGGTAGTGGCTAGACAGAAGCCACTCCTGAGTAAAAGGCATATGACAGCCCACCTGGAGTTTGCCAAACGGCATTTAAAGGACTCTGAGAACATCAGGAAAAAGATTCTCTGGTCTGATGAGACAAAAATTTAACTTTTTGGCCTGAATGCCAAGCACTACCATAAACGCCTGATTGATGGAGTGCTGCAGAGATGGTTGTCCTTCACCAGGTTCTCCCATCACTGCAGAGGAACTGCCAAGGCCCTTCTTGCTCAGTTACTGAGTTTGGCTGGTTTCTAAGAAGAATGGTTCCAAACTTCCATTTCACAATGATGGAGCCCACTGTGCTCCTGGGGAATTTCAATGCTTTAGCAAGGTTTTTATACCCTTCCCCAGATCTATGCCTCAACACAATTCTATCTCAGAGGTCTATGGAGAGTTCTGAGGAGTTCATGGAATTCATGTGCTGTGAACTGCGGGACCTTATATAGACAGGTGTGTGCAAAAATGTTCTACTTTTCTTTGCAAAATTTTCTAACCACCTGTTTTTGCGTTGTCATTATGGGGGTATTGTGTGTAGATTGATGAGGAAATGTTTATTTAATCCATTTTAGAATAAGGCTGTAACATAACAAAATGTTAAAAAAGTGAAGGGGTCTGAATAGTTTCCAAATGCACTGTATTTGCATGACTAGAACCGAGTGGGAGACCAGCCTCTCCCACACTGGCATTCTAAATTAATAAAAACCTAAAAAGGAAGGTGGCAAAAATATTCTTGCTGCCTTTTTTCTGTGTCTAGTCTATCATGGGAATACTAGCCTAATGAGGCATTCGCATAAAAAGGGGAGGTCAAAACATCCATCCATCCATTATCTAAGTTATTCTTGTATAAAAAGGGGAGGTGTGAAACAATTTTATGAAACAATTCTCCCTCTCCAAAGCTAGGAACCCAATGGAGAGGAATTTGATATTGCACGAGTAAATCAAGCATAGAAAATTAAAATAACCCCACAATAGCTACATTACAGATCTACAAACCCTAACCCAAACCCTAACCCAAACCCAAAAGTTTTTCTTTATATTTAATATTACGTTCACCTCACGCTATAAAAACATAGCCTGTTGCATTTCATATTATGCGTTCCATATTTATTATTGATCAGTAGGGATTACCACTGAAATAATCAAGGAGCTCTGTGTGAAATAACCAAACATCATCGAAGACTCGGATGCAAAACGACCATCAAAAGGAAATAATAGCCTGGGATGCAAATAACCCCCACTACAGCGGATTAGAAACCCATGCATCGCCAGCCAGGCGCTGGCAGAGGACCCCAATCAGGTGCGCAATTGGCTGTCCACCACAGGGGAGGGGGAGGGAGAGCCGGCACAAGCTCACCTAGAAGCGCTAAGGGCGACCCTGTAAAGTAGGTAGGCGAGTTCAGTCTCGGAGGAGGCGGATCATTGCAGACCTCGGGGTATTAGCTTGACGCTAGTGACGGGCGGCATGCTCGTGGGGGAGGGCGAATCAAAAGAAATAGATCAGAAACAATTGTTGTTTTTTTTTATTTTATTTTCATCATTAAAATGTCGTTATGTTAGCGTGTGTAATTAGAGAACCCACCGATAAAGCTCATGCACCTGACAGCGTAGCTCGAGCACAATAACTCCCCGCATTTATCGCATTCTGCTGTCTCGCATCACACCAGGGGGCGCCGTGATACCCTGGCCTCAGGGGCCTTCAACCCCGAAAGGGTTTTTTTTTGACGAGCCTCGAATATTTTGATCACAATTCCCATTTTTACACTCCGCTAACTAACATTTCTATTTTAAAACGAAAGCTAGGTGACGGCAAATACGTTTTTAAATGCTCAGGCACCCAACCCCCTCCCGGAACTCGTGGGCTGGGCCCTGAATGTGTTCAAATGCTAGCAACGCCCCTGTCTGCCATAGCTGTTTCCCTTACTACCACCTCTGAATACCACCAAATCTCCAACATGGTAGACAACATTACCTCTTCATTGAGCTGGCTGTTAAGCCGCGGTACCCCATTCCCTGCGTGCTTTTATGACCGCCTCGATATATCTAGCACGAGCTCTCGGTGTGAGCAACGGTCTGTATTGCCCCGACTATTTAAAGCAACCATAACGGGCCTGTTACTTTGTTACTTGCTTTTTTGTTCAATAGAACCACTGGTGTGCTTAAAAAAAACCTCATTTAATATAATTAAATCTCCTGGCATCTGCTTTACCCAAGCAATTACAGCACGAGCCAAGCATAAGGCGTCAGAAGATGGTGCGACGGTCTGTCCGTGAACATCATTAGAACCGCCGTGCGAGCGTCTTTGTTTTTCATATTTCACAGTCTCATTTGCATGACGGAATAAACTAATTTCAAAGCCCGCTTTAAATGGCCTCTATATTTGACAGGAAGCCCCTTGAGAATGCCGTTCTCTATTCCGGCGCCTCCGCTTTCTGGTGTTAACCACCCGTCACCTTCCCACACACATCCCGGTTCACAGATAAAGAGCGATTAAACAACATAGCCTAGTCCCTTGGGGAGAAAACGCTTTGTGTACAGTATCAATTCTGTTTAAATTTGAGCAAGGAAGCAATTGCATATCACAACACCATTTCACTGTCACATTTTTAGTGATTGTTATTCAGCATGGTAAATCGGACAGTAGGGCGCTGCATCCGTCCGCTTGTTTTGTCCCCATGAGCGGCACATTGTAATTTAATAGTTGTAAAACTCTGCCCTCTGCAGGATTTCCGACACAAATTAGGCAGCTTGACGCTGATTGTTTTTCTCATTCGAGGTTGTTAAAATATGAAAGTGTGGGGAGACGAGGGTTTACTATATTCTTAAAGCACCGTGCCACTTGTGACGGAAGCGTCCACCTATCACGTGGGATCACCAGGGCAGAGCACAGTGCACAATGTTGTCTCCAGTGTTCATTGTCCACAGAACATTGTTTTGAACTGCAAAGGCTGAAACCCTTCCATTTTGTTATGTTGGTACGCAATGCTTTTGAAGAGCTAAATACATAGGCCTACTGTTAGCCATAAAAATATGAATAATTTTCCAAAAAGCATAGACAACAATCTACAGGATAATCCGAGTGTAACAGTCAGTTTTATTAAATGTCCCTTTAAGACGTGTTGGTTATTAGTATATGCATATGTATGAGTATGTGATATGCTGCCTCTACAGCATATGTGGTGTGGTCAGAGTTGATAGCGCGTTGATGGATGACACCACAGTAATTATATCTCAACTCTCAGTACTTTCATGTTCCAAAACGTCTCCTCGTGTATGATCGGAGATAGCTTAGTGCTGTGAGACCAGTCCCATATGGCCCATACCGCTATTGGCATTAAATAAGCATATTGGAGTATTGAAACTGGAGCCGAATTAGTTTATTCCACACTTCACGGCTTCATTTACAATACAGGACAGGTATTCCTCCGAAAGGTTCGGTTTTCTGCAGAAAAAGAGGGGTGAGAGGGGGGTGGTGCTGATGCATTGGGCTGCCTATTACAGCTTCCAGTAGCACTCAGCATTTTAAGGGGGTAGATGCTGACCTCTGCTTATGTGAAATGGTGTGTGCGTGTTTGTGTGTGTGTGTGTGTGTGTAATAGAGGGAGCATTAGGGGGAATGCAATGTCCTCTCCAAAATATCCCCATCGGACGGTCCCTGCTTTACATTACATACAGAATACCCTTTTCTGGAATTTCCCGGGTCAATGAACACTTCTTTTATATACCTTTCATTGGTGTTTTGTACTGTTTACTGGTAAATTGTAAAGGGTCATTGTCTGTCACAGTGCCCTACACACACACACAAACACACACACTACCCTGACCCAACCCGACCCCCACCCCATTACAACCCAACTCACCTTCCACCCCACAGCACCAAAGTGTAGGATGTAAACCTTTTACACTTTAGAGTTAGGTATATACGACTGCCATCAGCACATGGCACCATTTCACTGATGAAGGAAATATGACAAACTGTTTGAGTCATTTAGCCTCATCATAAATAAAATCGTATCTTAAATCTCACGTTATCATCATCTTAAATAAAAAACACTGTGTGGGGGTGGCGGATGGCGTAGCGGTCTAACGTGCCACACTTTGGTGTGGTGTGCACTGCCTGTCAGGGACGCGGTTTGAAACCCGCGTCTCTACCAGACCGGCCCTGGTCCTCAGCCCTGATCGGAGGCGGCATTTGGCTGTCTGCCTCCAGGGGAGGGGGGAGGGTGAGCTGGCACGAGTCCGTCGAGGAGAAGGTTGAAGGCGTCCGTGGAAGAATTTCCGTCTCGGAAGAGGCGGGAACAATCGCCCCGGAATGAGTGTCTCGCTCCTGGAGGACGGGCGGTGGACTCGTGGGGGTGGGGAATTGAAATGAATAGAGGGTATAATTGGCAACCAAATTGGGAGAAAAAATAAATGTATAAAAACATTTTTAAAAACACTGTGTGGACCATTTATGAATGTGGTTACTGAATTCCTTTGTTCTATGCACCAGTTTTTAATACCAAGAACTGAAATAAGCCATTTAGATTTAAAAAAGTTAAGGCAGAATTAAATTAAATGTGTGGGAGCTAGCACTGTGCATGTTTACTCCATCACCTTGTAGTCCTTGCACATGTATCTTAGTGTGTGTGTGTGTGTGTGTGTGTGTGTGTGTGTGTGTGTGTGTGTGTGTGTGTGTGTGTGTGTGTGTGTGTGTGTGTGTGTGTGTGTGTGTGTGTGTGTGTGTTAGGAATGGCTGTACTCATAAGTGGTGGAGCTGTACACTTTCTTTTGGAGTGAGGGAATAATGAAAGGAGACTGTGAAAGACGTAAAGATAATGCTACGACCAGCTCTGTTCACATTCACACCAAGATGCTGCCAAATGCTTTGTTAGTTTACAGAACAAGGCTTTATATGGCCCCCGATGATACTGTGAAATGAAATGTAAAAATATGAGACCCTTAACATATCCATGTGATAGGGTAGCTGAAATGTATCGCTCTGCTGTTTGACCCGATCACTCACTGGGCCAATCAATGGATAATTCCCCAGCTCCTCGATCGAGGAGATCTGTCAATCATGTCAAAGGATAGATATGGATCTGCTCCTATATCCCTATATATATATATATATATATATACTGTATATATATATATATATGGGAGCAGATCCACCCGAGAGAGTGATAAAGAGAGAGTGTGTTAGACAGACACAGAAAGAGATAGAGTAATAGAGAGAGACAGAGAGAAAGAGAGTATTTACACTGAAATCCCTGCTTCCCCTATCCGCCCACGCTGATATTCCCTGTTAGTGTGGCTGATGAAGGACGTGTGTCCACTGGGGAAAGAGCAGCACTGGAGCCCCCTGCAGGTTCCTTACTGAATAAACTCACTTTGGGAGCATTAAACTGTGTGAAGGATCTTTTCCTTTTTGTGACAGACCCTGAGAACCCCCTGGCCCTCCTGCAGAGCTGCTCGCTCCCAGCACACTAGCAGGGTGCAAGTGGGGCAGGGAGGGGTGGAGGTGCAGTGGAAGCAGATGCATATTAAAGGGACAGATTCACAGATAAAGGATCAGCCCTGCATCCTGACAAGGCTTAACAACACACGCACACACACAGACATACATACACACACTAACACACACGCACATACACACACGCACACACACACATACATACACACACTAACAACACACACACACACACACATACATACATACACACACTAACAACACACATACATACACACATACATACATACACACACTAACACACATACATACATACATACACACACACACGCACACACACACATACATACACACACACACTAACACACACGCACATACACACATGCACACACACATACATACATACATACATACACACACACACTAACAACACACACACACACACACATACATACATAGACACACTAACACACACACACACACACACACACACACACACACATACATACATACATACACACATGCACATACACACACGCACACACACATACATACATACACACACACACACACACACATACATGCACACACACTAACACACACACACACACACACGCACACACACATACATACATACACACACTAACACACACGCACACACACACACACATACATACATACACACACACACACTAACACACACGCACATACACACACATGCACATACACACACACACACACATACATACACACACATACACACACACACACACACACACACACACACATACACACACTAACACACACACATACACACACACACACACACATACATACATACGCACACTAACACACACACACACACACACACACACCACACACGCACACACACATACATACACACACACACACACACACACACACACACACACATACATACATACACACACTAACACACACGCACATACACACACACACACACATACATACATACACACACACAACGCACGTGCACATACACACGCACATACACACACTAACACACACGCACATACACACACATACATACATACACACACTAACACACACACACATACACACACACGCACACACACACACATACATACATACACACACTAACACACACACACATACACACACACGCACACACATACATACATACACACACTAACACACATGCACATACACACACACGCATATACACACACGCACACACACATACATACATACACACACTAACACCCACACACATACACACACACACACACACACACACATACATACATACATATACACACTAACACACGCGCACATACACACACATGCACATACACACACGCACACACACATACATACATACACACACACTAACGCACGCGCACATACACACACGCACACACACATACATACATACACACACGCACACACACATACATACATACACACACACTAACACACACACATACACACACACACATACACACACGCACGCACACAAACATACATACACACACGCACACACACACACATACATACACACACCCTAACACACACACACAAACACACACCAACACACACACACACAAACATACATACACACACTAACACACACGCACACATAAACACACGCACACATACATACACAGACTAACACACACGCACGCACACATACACACACTAACACACACACATGCACACATACATACACACACTAACACATGCACGCACACATACACACACCAACACACACACATACGTACACAGACTAACACACACACACACATACACACACAAACACGCACGCACGCAAACACACATACACACACCAACACACACGCACGTACGCACACATACACACACGCGCATACACATACATACACACACTAACGCCAACACACACGCACGCACACATACACACACACACACACACACACCAACACACACGCACACATACACACACCAACACACACGCATACACACACTAACACACACGCACACATACACACACCAACACACACGCATACACACACTAACACACACGCACACATACACACAACACACACACATACACACATGCACATACACACACTACGCACACACATACATACATACATACATACACACACACACACACATACATACACACACCAACACACACATACACACACGCACATATACACACTAACACACACGCACGCACGCACACATACATACATACATACACACACTAATACACGCACACATACACACACCAACACACACGCATGTACACGCGCGCACTCACACAACACGCATGCATGCACACACACACACACATACAACGCACACGTGTACACACGCCGACAGGCATACAACTCGCTAAACCACTCAATGAAACCAGGATGAAAACGCGTCAATACCAGAGAGAATGCCCCGCTTAGTCCACAGGCATGACAGGATCACTCCCCCCTGCAAAAAGGAAATACAGGGCACTCAGCAGCAACCGTACCCAGGTGAGGGGGCTCATTGTGATCACCCTGCTTCCTCCCCCTCCCTCTCCCCCTCCGTCTCGGTTTCGATGTTGAAGGACGCAAATGAGCTGATCAGGTGTATAATGACCTCCCTCGGGAAGGCTCACTTTACAAAGTTTCGCGTTTCTTGAAGTCGATTGGTACCGTTACTGTAGCAGACACAAAGTCAAACGTGAAACCGGAGAGGCCTCGCGGCGGGAAGGAGCAGAACCGCGGAATGCTGACCCAGCGCGGCTGCGGGCGCACACGACAGGTGCGGAGAGACAGAGGGACAGAGAGGAGAGGAGTAACCAGAGATGGAGGACGGAGAGCCGGGCTGAGCTGCATTTATGTCATGGGATTTCTGGTAACCTTCCATCTACAGCAACAACTTCATGGTTTCGTTGACGGACAGTTAACATGTGCCGGGCTGGCGCTGCTTATGTTCTATGGTCCGCATGCCAGATCAAGGGATAAGAAATGGCATCTGCCGCAAAAGTGTCCAAATCCTGTCACAGCAAACATCTGCATGTGCAGTTATGGCCTCCTAGTGTTCACCTTTAAAATGGGAATTAGCTGAAATAAACATGTGTTTCAAACTTGAATGCACTTCAATTCAATTGTATTTGTATAGCAATGTTTTAAAGAGCACTGTCACAAAGACACTTTACAAGAAACAGAAAATACGAAAACACAAAAATACGGGGCCTGAACCCCCAAAAAGCCAGAAACACACGGCTCTCTTTTTCCGCTGTGAAAATCCTGGAGAGACAAGCCAAAATCGTTGCCATGGAAACACATGAAAAGCTCCCCGGGCTTCCCCCCCTCACCCTGGCTTCTGAAAAAGTAACATGTTTTTAAAAAAGGCACAGTGTTGATCTGTGGAACTAGCAGCAGGCTATTACACCTGGCAATTATCATTTAAAACCTGCATTTTCTTTGTTGCATAACATCTGCTACACAAATAGCAGATTTGATTTGCTTTTGATGCAACACCGCAATCAAAAAAAAGAGAGAGAATTACACTTAACATTAGCAAATAATATCCAGTTTCAAAATCATTTAAAGACATGGGCCTATATTGAAAGTATCCCACACATTTCAAATGAGCGTCTTTGATCCCCGGCTCCAAAATTATACATAATTTACTTCTGATAAAGAAAGACTAAAATCTAATCGCATGCTTTCTACAGTGGAGGGGATGATTCAGATGCGTGTGCTGGCACACGGGGGGCATATGAACTATGAGCTAACCCTTTTGATTCGATCTGGAGTCTCTGCAGAACAGCTTCCTTACAGTTAAGTAACTGTTCTCTAGGACCCCCAACCCCCCACACACACACCGTTGCCCCTGTCTAATCCTATTATCAGGGGGAGGGAGCTGTGTGTGTGCGTGAGGTGAGCTGAACTCAAGCCTACCGTAAGATCCTCTCAAGCAAAACTCTGCAAACATTGACCCCCCACCCTCCCTCAGAGAAGTGCTGACCCAGGGGCTCTAATGCGTCAGATCGATGCCCTTACAGAAGGAAACCTGAGGCAGTGGAAGGACAAGCAGCACACACACACACACACACACACACACATGCATGTGCGTGCACACACCCACACACACAAACAGGCAGGCACGCACAAGCACGCACGTGAGTGCAAACACCCACATGCTGTACACACACACCCATCCATGCAAACTCATACACAAACAGACATACACAGAAACGCACAGGCATGCACACACAAACACACACTCATACACACAGACATACACACTCCCATGCTCATACACACAGAAACACACAGGCATACACACATACGCACACATACACACACACACTCACACAAACAGGCTTACACACTCCCACACTCATACACACAGAAACACCCAGACATACACACTCATACACACAGACACACACAGACATACACATACACACACACACACACACACACACACTCATACACACACAGAAACACACAGGCAGACACACACACACACACACACACACATATTAATGAGCATACAAAAGCACAAAAGGCAGACACACATGTGCCTAAGTACATATATACATGCACACACACGTCCAAACACATACATACAGGCACGTGTGAATGTGCACACACACACACACACACACACACACACACACACACACACACACACACACAACCTTTCTGATAAACACTGGGTTTTCAAACGGATGCTATAACTCACATATCTATCTATAGAAACAATGCTCTGGTTTCTTTCCCTGACCTTGGTTGTACTCATATAAAATGCACGGATTGGGTGGACTGAACAAATATCTTTGGGCTGTGGAGATTTCTCTCAGTTCCTTTCATGTAAAAGGGCTCCCTCCAAATTCTTAATGGCTTCTCCTGACTGCAATCAAGGTCAATGTGAAGACCTAAAAGGTGTGTAATGAGAATACAAATGAAAGAAAACTAGTAATGCAACAATACAGATAAATATATCTCCGAAATATATTTCAACACCCTGTATTCCCTTTCTTTATTTCTAACCTAGCTTGGCAGTTATTGGTGTTACTGTACACAGAATTGATGGTAAAAGATTTCACAAAAACAATGCAACAACTACAACAACAGTATTATTATTATTATGAACGATGGACTGTATTTGTATAGAGCCGATCTTTCATTTCAACTCAACCACCACCCGGGAGACAATATCTTCAGAGTACAGCTACTCTTACATTTTCATTACACTCAACAGAGTGACAACAGTATCTTCACAATCAGGGTGATAAGCCAGCGAGATGACGGGCGGGTCCATCTGACCCCTTGGGGGCCAATGGGCAAGAAGAAGAGGGGAGGGGCCACCGGTATTGGCCAGTTGAAGGCCACCTTGCCACAGGGGTGATCTGTGAGGTGTGATGTAATTTCACCGTGTTAATAAAAGCACCACTGTACGTTCCCTACTCGTCAACTGTTGCTCAGAATCGTGTGCATGATGGCGATCACCCCACAGGCTGTGCAAGGCGGTCTGCTGTTCCTCCTTCCTTTTATGGTCTGTGGGCTCGCCGTTTGTTTGTTTGTTTGTTTTTCCAACTCCTTGCGGTTGACAGGAGCTGGCAAATAGCTTTGGTTTTCTTTTTTATATTTTCAATGTTTCGCTTAATTTAAACTGAAACACGCTTGTGAAAAGGAAGACTTAATTCACCGAAAGATAATAAAATGCATTAAAAGCACAATGCTGGTTTCTTCTTTCATAGGCAGTGTATGTGTGTGCGTGCGTTCATGTGTTCATGCTTTTGTGTCTGTGTGTGCGTGTGTGTGTGCATGCGTGGGTTTGTGTGTGCATTTGTGTGTGTGTGCCTGCGTTTGTGTATGTATGAGTGCATTTGTGTGCATATGCGTATGCGTGTATATGAGTGCATGTATCTAAACTTAACAAAAAAAACTGGGTGTGGCGTCTTTGGATGGAGTGTCAGGCATTAGGAGTGAAACAGCGAGCAGGTGCTTCACCCCTCTGAGGGAAAGCCCTGACTCTGCCTGTTCCACTGAGCTCCCAGCTGCATCAGCTCCAGGAGACACTTACAGCATCTAGACAAACAAACAAACACTTATAACAAATAAATAACAAGCACAGCAGGGAGTCGGAGGACCAACTGAGGCCTTCCCGGGCCCGTTCCGCTGCTTCACTCCACTGGTCATACAGATCACCGGCCTGGCTGCCCTCTTTACTCCAGGGCTTCCCAGACTCAGTCCTGGGGAACCCTGTTCCATCCAATCCCATCATTAGTTAAGCCCGGGCAGGGGTGTCAAACTCATTCCATCGAGGGCCGAGTGTGTGCAGGTTTCTGTTGCAACCAATGCATTACACCAGGTGATTTCAATTAGGCTCCCTCCTTAGTTGAAGAAGTGAGCTAATTAGTGAAATCACCTGGTGTAGTGCACTGGTTGCAACAAAACCTGCATACACTCTTTGATTAGGCCCTCGATGGAATGAGTTTGACACCTGTGTTAAGGTTAAGGTGTAGTTGTTGTAGTTTTGTGTTCGAGTTAACTGGACTGTTTGGAATTTGCCTTGGTTTCCCACAAACAGACGTTAAGCCTCAGTGACCAGGTGTCTGCACTTTCAACACTTAGGACTACCTATGTGATTTTAAGCTGTTAATCATCAATCAAACAATGAATCAATCAATCAATCAATCAGTCAATTCATCAGGTGTATGACGTGTTGCCCCATTTGCAGACTATGGTTCTAATAGCATTTCATTAGATGCTGGAAATCGCTTTTTCATCTGGAACAAAAACCAGCATGCACAGGGTTTCCCAGGACCTAGTTTGAGAAGCTCTGCTTTAATCCTTGTGCAACTGATCTACAATAAAGCCTCGGCCCTCAACAGACCTATATTAACGGAACTACAGACGCACCCCAGTAAGCCAGTGTCCTCTCTCAGTTTGGAGAGTGAGTCGTGTTGTTTTTAAAACTGTGGCCTGACAACTACCGAGCATGTTCGTCGTGAAGCACTGCGTGACAACGTTGTTGGCAAAGGGTTCAGAAATAAAGACTGATTGGTTGTCGGGCCCTGTATTAGAATGGTCCAGTTCTATGGCTCATTGCAGGCACTCTGCTTCTTTGTCCTGGGTAAACAACATGGTTGTAATTACGCAGATTGTTGTTCGGCTGTAATCAGCTTAGAGCAGGGCTGTGAGGCGTCTATCAGATTTGGAAGTTTACACCTTACATAAACACACGCCCGCAAACATGTACTCACACACACATAAGCGCACGGCCACAAACATGCACTCACACACACATAAACGCATAAACACACACACTCAAACATGCACTCACACACACATAAACGCATAAACACACACACTCAAACATGCACTCACACACACATAAACGCATAAACACACACACTCAAACATGCACTCACACACACATAAACGCATAAACACACACACTCAAACATGCACTCACACACACATAAAACACATAAACACACACACTCAAACATGCACTCACACACACGTAAAACACATAAACACACTCTCAAACATGCACTCACACACACACATCTGTGTCATTTTTCCATCATACAACAGAAACGTGAAGATAGGAGGAGTTATCTGAAGTGTCAAAAAGAATGCGACCGCTGTGGTGACATTAATATTAACATTCCAGCTCAAAAAGCAGAACACGGCTTTCCACATAACATTAGCTACAATTTCCTTACCTCTGCCTAGGCATTTGGGAGTCAAGGCAGTGAGTTTAGGAGGTACCATACAGTGATTTCACACTTGGCTATATAATCTTTCATATTTGCCTATATATATATAAATATTGGCAAGTTTCCCCACAGGGACAAATAAAGTATATCGTATCATATCGTATTGTATATTTATTATTCAGCGTTGGTCCTCCAATGAATTGCAATTTACCAAGATCACATTTAATACGTTATATTTCTTACATCTGTAGCCTACATTTTTATAAAAAATGTACATGATGTACATCATTTAAAAATGAAAAATTAGCTATATTTGTCTTTGTGTTTACATCTGTGCTTTTATGTAGCTTGTTGCTGCAAAAATATGTCCAGCACGAGCTACGAGCCAAAAAAATTCAATGCAGGTGTCGATTTATGGAGGCGCAAGATTGTTCAAACACTTTGTCATTTGACACTGTCCAGTGCAGATCCTTTTGTTTCAAAGGCTGGGTTTACCTCCAGCATCGGAATGCATCAAAGCGATTCCTATATCTTTCTAAAAATCTATTTATGTGAGGAATGAAAATGTGCTATGAAAATGTATATTCTAATATTGCGTTTATAAAAATGAAAATGGAAGGGGCGGCATATGGCATAGTGGTCTAACGCGCCACACTTTGGTGTGGTGTGCGCTGCCTGTCAGGGACGCGGTTCGAAACCCGCGTCTCTACCAGACTGGCCCTGGTCGTCAGCCCTGATCGGAGGCGGCATTTGGCTGTCCGCCTCCGGGGAAGGGGGGAGGGTGAGCCGGCACGAGTTCGTCGAGGAGAAGGTAAAAGGCGTCCATGGAAGAATTTCCGTCTCGGAAGAGGCGGGAACAATCGGCCTAGAATGAGTGTCTCGCCACGGAGGATGGGCGGTGGACTCGTGGGGGTGGGGAATTGAAATAAATAGAGGGTATAATTGGCAACCAAATTGGGAGAAAAACAGGAAAAAATGTAATAAAAATGAAAATGGCAATACTATACGTTGTCCTTTAAAAGAAAACGTTTAAAATGTTTATTTCAGTTTTCGTAACAGAAACCTAACTGGTAGAATCATGCAAACCTGACAATAATGTCAAACTCTGTATAATACTCTTCAAATAATACCATAATCGAAGTGAAGTGAAAAAATCAGAAACAAAATCTTAAAAATATATATATTTTTAAACAGGCACTCACACACACATGAACACACACCCTCAAACATGCACTCACACACATAAACACACACCCTCAAACACGCACTCACACACACATATTCAAACGCCCTCAAACATGCACTCACACACATAAACACGCAAACAAATTCCGCCTGGGAATGTGCACGCACACATCGCACAGATCTAGGCCCCTTGGGGGGGCGATGGGAACGTCCTCAGGGGGTCTCTGTGGGTGGCGCGCACTACCCAAAAAAAACTAAACCCTGGCAGGTCCACACCTCCCCCACACATGCAGCACCTCTCTCTCTCCAGCCCCCTATGGACCCGCCGTGCTGCCAATTCAGACCGCAGCACGTTCGCAATACTGCACGCAGCACAGGCGCTGGCGCTGGTGTCATGCAGGGGCGGGGTAGAGGGCAGAGGGGGGGTGACCGGTGGCTGGCCAGAACCCTTTTTTATTTTTTTTTGTGAAGGGGTGGGGGGTGTGTATGTGTGGTATCAGAGGGGACGGTGGCCACTGAAACAGGCCTGTGAAACAGAGTTACAGACAGCAGGCCTTTAGCACCACGGCCTTGGGGGTCAGCTCTCCTCCCCCCCGCAAGGTCATCACTTCGCCGCGAGGTCAGCGGTCCTCAGAGCCCCGCTAAGAGCCGTCAATAAAGTTTCACCCGCGTCCGTCTCCACCCCTCCCTCCCTCCCTCGCACTGTTCTAAATAATCGATCGGCTTCTCTTCGGTCGCTCCAGCAGAAAATTGGCAGCTGTTTTGCATTTGTAGACAAATGAGAGAGCCCCGTTTACCTTGAATAATGAATAATAAGGAAACAGAATTCCCAGGTGAGAACCCCCCACCCCCACCCTCTCTTCTCTTCTCCAACATGAACAACACTACCTCTCTATCTCTCCTCCTCTCACTGGCCTCTTTGCCAAAAGCTATTTTTTTTTTACATTCATAGGAACAGCTGAGATGGCAGGAAAAAATATACTGCATTAGAGACAGATCATTTTCCAAATCAATGCTTTTGGGTTTTGATTCTACTTTGTACAACTAAACAGCAGAATCTCTCTGGGGAGGGGGGAGGAGGAAGGAGGGGTGATGGTGATAGAGAAGGAACATTTTCAAATATTGCTGCTACTGCTGCTGCTACTGTTTTTCTCCTTCTAGCCTCACGGGCTGAAAACCCTCTAATGATGTAAAGTGACAATGACTCATAAGGCACTGGGGTGGAAGGAGCACTGCTTCATACTGTTCCACATCATGACATTGTGTTTGTCCTTTGCGCAGAAAAGGAGAGAGAGAGAGAGAGAGAGAGAGAGAGAGAGAGAGAGAGAGAGAGAGAGAGAGAGAGTGAGAGAGAGAGAGATAGAGCACAGAGGGGAAATGAGGTAGGATGAAGGAGGAAAGGTGCGGGGGGGAAAAGGGATGGAAGAAGGCTGAGAGCGAGCAAAAGGAGGAGAGAGAGCGAGAGCGAGAGAGAGAGAGAGAGAGGGCGAGGGAGAGATGTGATGTTGATTGACAGCCTGCCGTAGACCGACAGATAGGATGCTGATCTCTCACTTCCTCTCTACTTACGCGCTCCCTTTTTCACTCAGGGCTTACATCTCTCTCTTTCCCTTCCCCCTTTTCTCTCTCTCTCTCACTCTCTCTTTCACTTTCTTTCATTCCAGTTCCACCTTCCCTGTAGTTGTATGTGTTTGGGTTGATCTCGCACTGTGGAATTTGTTTCTGTATTCTGTATGACTTTTTTACCCCCTTTTTGTTTAAATTGTTTGACGTCCATGAGCGTTTGAATAAAGAGCCTTAATTCTCTCTCTCTCTTTCCTCCCTCTCTCTCCCCATGCCTCTTCTTGGCACAGAAAGTTTATTAAATCTCTTTTGTGAGCGAGAGCACAGCTCACCAGCCCCGATGACAGCGAGGGCAGGCCCCGGGCCAAAAGCTCCGCCCCCGTCTCCCAAACAGATTTTTCTTTGCAAATTAACTATAATTTCCTCCTCGCTGGACGTTCTGGACCAACAAACAAGGGGAGAGGAGAGCTGTGAAGTGAGAGCAGCTCAGTGGGGGCTGCTGCTGCTTTCACACTGCAGACAGGACACAGCATTCTACAGACACTGTGGAACGTTGTTTGTTTGGAAGTGTGGACTGCAACTCAAACTCACTCCTTAAAATCAACCTTTACGTTTACATATTGGTCCATTCACTGTATTTTAGACGTAGGTGCCCTTATTTACTGGGTGCATTACATTACATCACAGGCATTTAGCAGAGCAACTTACAGTTTGACATTTCTTTACAATCCATTTATACAGCTGGATATTTTACTGAAGCAATTCAGGTTAAGCACCTTGCTCAAGGGTACAACGGCAGTGTCCCAACTGGGGATTGAACCAGCAACCTTAACGTTACAAGCCCAGTTCCCTAACCATTATACTACTACTGCCTACTGGGTCGTGTCGTCTGACAGACAGGGTGTGTCACCTCACAGACAGGGTGTGTCGTCTGACAGACAGGGTGTGTTGTCTGACAGACAGGGTGTGTCACCTCACAGACAGGGTGTGTCGTCTGACAGACAGGGTGTGTCACCTCACAGACAGGGTGTGTCGTCTGACAGACAGGGTGTGTCATCTCACAGACAGGGTGTGTTGTCTGACAGACAGGGTGTGTCGTCTGACAGACAGGGTGTGTCACCTCACAGACAGGGTGTGTTCCCTTACAGACATGGCGTGTCGTCAGACAGGGTGTGTCCTCTGACAGACAGGGCGGAGAGTCTGTTCCATCCTGCAGCACGTGGTTCAGCCCAATGGTTACAGCAACGCTGGAACTCAAGCAATCGGTGTTCCTGTGACCAGAGCCTCGCTCCCCTTCGGCTGCACCGGGATCTGCGCTCGTCAGCAGCTTCTCCACAGCTCTCCCTCTCTCTCTGTCTGTCCCTCTCCACTCCCGCACTCCCGATGCGTTCTCTAGGAGCATTTTACCTTTTTGTTATGATCTACTTATCGGCTGTGTGTGTTTTTGTGGGGGGAATCTCTTTAAACATCCTGACCATCTTTCAACTGGAGTGCTCTTTCAGCTCAACGTATTTTTCTACATATTTTCTAGAATCACACCGCTGCCAAATTAAATGTTGTTCTGCTGTAATTTCCTGAGAAAGTAAAAAAGTCAACACCACATGAGTGGAATGGCTTGGTCAGCCTTCGGTTTGGGATTCTGCACGTCCTGTGAGAGATCTCTGTAAATGCTCAGAGGCGTAAAGGTTTGTAGAGGTTGCAGCGCTGCTCAGTGTCACCTCATCATTAGGGCTGATTTATAACGGGACAGGGGTACATCCCCCCACCCCGCCACTGTGTCACTCACTCCTGCCTGGGGCTCCCGTGCATCGATAATAGATTAACGTGAATGTGCCAACGCCAGGCCCCCCCTCCCCAAATTCAGCAATAAATAATCTCAACGTGTGTGGAATATGAGATCGGAGGCCCAAAGAGGTGGTATCCACCCCGCGGTTTCACACGCGCACATCTCCCAGTCTCCAAATGAAAATGAAACAGCGGCTGTAAAAAAAGCTTGTAAATCTTTCTTTTGGCGGAGTGCGTTGAATGGCTCTCTGAGCGTGTGTGTCTGTGTGACGGGTAACAGCTCTGGAGAGGCAGGAGGCAGCACTGTTGTATAATGGTAATTATAAAGCAAAGGTTGCAGGTTTGATTCCCAGGTGGGGCACTACCCTTGAGCAAAGTACTTAACCTGAATTGCTTCAGTAAGTATCCAGCTGTACAAATGGATTGTATGTGAAGACATTTAAACTGTCACACTGTAGATAAGAGTGTCTGCTAAATGCCTGTAATGTAACGTAACCTCATAGACACACAGAACAGAAACACCCCACTAGCATCAAAGCTAAAAGTACAAGCTATTCTGGCAAAACGAAATGCAACAGCAGAGCCTGTGAGTAAAGTTTCAAAAGGTGCTCACAGAAAGTAAGGGCAAAAAAATGGTTTAAAGCGGGGGTGTCAAACTCATTCGTTCGAGGGCCAAGTGTATGCAGGATTTTGTTGCAAAAAAAGGAAATTCACAAGGTGATTTCACTAATTAGCTCATTTGTTCAACCAAGGAGGGGAACTTGGTGTCAAACTCATTCCTAGATGGAATGAGTTTGACACCAGTGGTTTACATTTTACATTTACATTTTAAGCATTTAGCAGACGCTCTTATCCAGAGCAACTTACAAGATGTGAGTTTAAAAGGAAAGGATCAAAAGCCAAAAAAGTAGAAAAGTGAAAATTTGACAGAGGATTCTTAAGATCCAGGTACTCGCGTGGAATCATTTCAAAGCCGTGGTTGTGTGCCTGTGCAGGTTCTCAGGCTTTTTATTGCTGGATTCAAGATGCTGTTTTTTCTTCTTCATAAAAATAGACCGTTCTGTGTGGGACGCAGACAGTTTCCAACCCTGGTCCTGGAGGGCTGCAGGGTTACACTGGTTTTAGTTTTTTCGCCATAAAATCAACAACCAGTTCAGACCCAAGAATCCAGGTAAGGTGAGATAACTGTGTGACGAAATGTTTTAATTGATAAACCAGCACACCGTGCGGCTCTCCAGGACCAGGGTTGGGGACCTTTATCCAAATCTTTGGCTCTTTTAGAAACTCTCCTTCTGCAACCCCCCCCACCCCCGGCCCCCTTCCTCATCCTCCATCCTCTCTCTCTCCCTCCCTCTCTCTCTCTCTCTCTTGTCTCCCCCCTCCTTGCAATCATGGCCGTGGCTTCACAGCTGCGTGACCTGGAAACTGTCCTGAGCCTGAGCACGGAGCGCACGGAGCACAAAGTGAAGATGGTGATGATGATGATGATGATGATGAAGCCTGTCTCCCCGTATTTGCGAGAGCACGAGGCGAGAGGGGCCCACTGCGGGCGACACGGCTCGGCCTGTCCTCTGCGGTTCATCACGTGTTTTTGAAACAGGTTCGGGGGCCCAGAAGACTATGTGACAAAAAAGCATAAATAATGAAGAAGGCCTTTTTTCCTTTTTTACTCTCGCAGCACTTCAGCGGTACACTGTTTAGGCTTCTTGTCAAAGATGCACATGTCGGGGACCAAGTGATCGCCTCAGGAGCCACCGAAACGGCACCCTCTGTAGCAACTCATCACCTAAGCCACCTAGAGGAGGATGGTGCTCTCCCTCTGGAGTCTGGTTCCTCCAATGGTTTCTTCCTATTTGTTTCACAAAGGATGCTTTTCCTTGCCATGGTTGCCTTAGGCTTGCCTTTAAGGGGGATCAAGTCAGGGTCTGATGTAAATCTTATTTTTCAGTTTTGTGAAAGGCACTATACAAAAACATTTTGATTGATTTTTGATTGATCAACAACTGGGTGATTCCACCACCTGACCTAAAAGTGCGCACGTGAGCCCCTGCTCTCAGCTTACCTGCTGAGCATTCTGGGAAACTGGGAATTCTGGGATAGCCGCCTGTCTTCACAGTTGTCATGGGAACTCAAGTATCGCCTCTCTAACTCTAATGTAACTGTCCACAATTGAGTCATAGTTTCCAGGTTGTTTGAGCAACATTTCACATACAGCACACGTACACACGTACACACATCCAGAGCGCGTCCGTGACGCTGGTGTTTCCACTCACGTTAGAGTCGAGCAGGTCGATGCTGTCCAGACTCTTGCTCCGGTGAATCCGGCCCTTGATCCGGCGCAAGGATGGCTTGCCCTGGCTCACACTCACCGAAGAGGCCGCAGCAGTGGAGGCATCAGAGCTGGGAGTCACCCTGGGGAGGGGGGGCAGGGGGGGCAGGGGCGGGGCAGGGGCGGGGCAGGGGCAGGGCAGGGAGGCAGAGGAGGAAAAACAACACTTAATCACCATGGCCCACACATTTACAATGATATCATGTTGCAGATGTTCTTGTCCAGAGCGACTTGCAACAAGTGCACTCCACTAAGTGGGGAGAGACAGCATGTCACATATATAGCTTATTTACAGCAATAGCTCCAAGGAGCACACAGAGCTACTAGGGAAAAAGGAGTTTTGGGGGGGGTTCCTATGCGATCCGTGTGGGGGAGGAATGGGGAAAGTAGGGGGAGCCCAGGTTAAGTCTGAAGGGGGGTTTCAGTCTGGAACATGCGACTGTGCTCAACCACTGAGGTGCCAGGAGAGAAGAGCCGCGATCGAGATGAGCAGCCGCTAGCGCTTCACAGGGCTGCTTGCAGTGAATGAGCTGGGCGCTATGGTATGAATCTGTGCACAGAACGACCAATGACCGATAAACAAGATGGTAAATAGAAGAAGAACAGAGAGAGAGAGAGAGAGAGAGAGAGAACGAAGGGCACAAAAGGCTCTATTTTTTTTTTTAAAGGGCACTCTTCACTTTTGGACTGAGGTAGAAAACATCCACCCCGTCTTTACTGCAGCATCGAGTCAGCCCGGCGCCCTAAAGTCACAGTATCACGCCTTACTCCTGTGGAAGATTTGATGTCCCCAGTGCAAACTGCCTCAGTGACATTACTGCAATACAATAGCGCTGACATCTCTGGGCCCTTATCTGTAAAAAGACGTAATTAGTTATCAAATTAGAAGTCTGGCAAACTGTGCACACTTTCAACTTCCAGGTTTGACTTGTGGGGCAGGGGGGGGGGGTTGCATCGATATATATATGCATTTAAGAGCAGTTAATGTAACGTAAGGACAGATGATTCGACAGAAAACATCAGCGCTTTCGCTGAGAGCAACGCGGCGAGCATAATAAAAAGACAGTAAGGATGAGCGCTCTTTTGTTTTTAGTTTCAATTATGGTTTTATTATCCAAGGACAACGGCCCAAGACTCAACTTGACCACAAGGAGACCACGTTTTACATTTTAAGAGCGGGTAAAACAAACTCAGCAGTCAACAGAACAAACAGAGGCGTAAGAAAAAGATGTTAAAAAAGAGAAGAAAAAGAGGACTGCTACATTTTATTTATCTGCTTCTGGCACCGCTGCGGTGTGTCTAAAGGCAGCAGATGAAAGGGAGACTCTTTGCACGTCGTTTCATCTGAGGTTTGATTCGGTGATCAGGGATGTGGCCGCCGTACATGGCGGAATATTCCCTGGCACAAGGTTGCGGCGGTGGAGGGGAGAATTTCTTTTTCTTTGCCTTGGGGACCGTTTTCACCACTGCACCCTGTCATTTTGGAGCCTGTTGTTGTTCCTCTTCTTCCCCCGACCTCTGGCCACGTTCTGCTGGGACTGACCCCATCCACGCAGCACTTGGTGCTCCACTGCCTACTTGCTCAACACTATATACCCCTGATTACTCCATTTAATAAAAAATTAAAAAGAATTACTAACCTTTTCCTTCCCAGTGTTACTGGTATGGTATGCAGCTGCCTGCAATGATGTCTATCGCTGAATTACTGCACTGATCTCTCGCGCGTACTATGATTGTTCCTACCATGTATTAATGCACATCTTGTAAGTCGCTCTGGATAAGAGTGTCTGCTAAATGCTTAAAATGTAAATGTAAATGTGATTTAGGGGGTTTTCAGCCACGGTGCTCTGTCCGGAATCGCCAAGCCTGACAGCTGAGAACAAAAAATGTGTTTGGCATGCGTTTGCCATGCGCTTTGGCATGTGTTTGTCATGCCATACGGCCGGTTAGAAAGGGCTGCTCCGGGTTCCCGAGTGGAGTTTGTATCTCAGCTGCGCGCGTATCCCCTTCGCTCTGAAGTGCAGCGGGTGGTGCATTAAGACAGAGAGTGGAATTAAACTCAACGCACGCTGTGCAACCCCTGCAGGTTACTTAAATCAATGCGCTTTCCCGTGTGCAAAAACCCAACTCCATCCTGGCGTAATTAGCAGAGAGCGGACTTCTCCCCCCCGGGGGCGAATGTATGGCAGTGTTTGGATTTATTACAGAGATAAAACCAACGGGGGGCAAGGACAGTGCGTCTGCAGCAGAGCTGAGCCCGGCCACCACGCACAAAAGAACACACAGGAGGCACGGACAGTAGAGGCAGGCACGGCCTTCACCAGGTAAAGGTGAACGAGGAGCTGTTCATAAATAGAGGATCGCCTGAAACAACCCCTGGGCGCCCCCTGGAGGCCGGAGGGAGGCTTTTTACACCTGGACGAGGTAGCTGTCAGTTAAACTATTTAACATGTATATTTAAATTAAATGACCCATTTTGACCTTGAAATCAGTCATTGGGGAAGTGGTGGGAGGAGGCAATGCCTGTTCATAATAAGTTTGGTGGATAAACATTAAACAAATAAACCCGAGGGGAAAGTGCTTGGTACATCAAACCAGATGTCAAGTCTACGGTCTTTGAAAACAGAAAACCCCTACGCGCGCTGAATATATGACCCATGGCGCATGAATCATTTTACATGTGGATTCATAAAAAATAAATAAATAAAATAAAAGGCCACAAGGCAGATTCATGCAATGCACAGAGCCAGGTCATATAAAACAGGAAAGGTTAGGCACTTGAGATGCAAAGATTTGCAATTACAGTAGAACCTTGAAGTTATGGACTGACCAGTAAACCGAACATAGCATAGCCAACTACTGCGTATTGGTTAATTAAAACTAAGGTTTATAGCTACAAAATGAGAGTAGTCTATTTTAAAAAGTAACGGGACAGTAATGTAAAGTAATGATAAAGGATTCAAATTCTTTAAAGTGTAAAAAAATATTTTTCCCATTTTTCTCACAATTTGGTAGTCTATTGTACCTTCTTTCTAATTCAAATATCCCTCCCCCGTACTGCAAGCTCGCCACCGTAACACTGGCAGTGACAAGGACGGCGCACCGCCTCCTCCAGGATGTAACTCGCCAAGCCGTCGACCGTAACTCTGATACACACGGTGCCATTTTTACACACGGCAAGCCTGGACCGGACAGCCAATCATTTTTTTCCACCTACATCCCCTGATTGGCTGGACACTGTGACAGGAGTTTAAAAAAATGGAGCCATTATTTTTTCGCTTGGACAAAGTGCTTAAACGACAAAGATAAAGAAAACTTTAAATACTATCTACTGTCAATTTTTTGTCTTTTCCATTCTTGTTTGGCATTCTGGTGACAATGGATCAGTGAGACACTTCCAGCCCTGGATGTGACTGGGAGGCAGCATTAGTGTAATGGCAACTTTTTTAAATTTTTTATTTATTTTGTTTCAGATTTTTTTCTTGTTTTTCTCCCAATTTAGTACCCAATTACACCCTCTGTTTATTTAGATTTGACCCTCCCCACACGGGTCCGCCACTCATCTCTACAAGGCAAGCTAATTCTCCATGGGCAGCGAACTCCTCTTCCTTTGAGATGAAATTTACCCACCCACGTTCTGGAGACTCCTTACGTGCTTCACGGCGAACCCTCCCCCTTCCCCCTGAGGCAGACCGCTCCAGATCGGGGATGACGACCAGGGCCGGTCTGGTAAAGACGTGGGTTTGAAACCGCGTCCCTGACAGGCAGCGCACAGCGTATCGGACCAGCCAAAATATGGTGCGTTAGACCGCTACGCCATCCATCGCCCAGTGTAGCGACTTTAATGTGTGAGTGCAGCCTCAGTCTGAAGTACCAGTCTGAGCTGGTCTTCCATGTGACACAAGCAACCAGTAACAGCTGTGCTCGCACGGAATAACCCACTCTGCTTTGCCTCGGGACTGTATCACTGTCCTGGTTTATTTTCATACAACTGCACAGCCCGTTGTGGTTTATTCCTTACCAATCAAATACTTAAGACAAAACTGATGTGCTTACTGGTAATGCATCCAATATGTATTAAAGCACACGCGCACACACACACAGACACACACACGCACGCAATCACACACACACACGTGCCCTTGCAAATTACTTTTTGTTTTGGCCAGAGATGATCAAAAGAACAGGAACTGACTGCGTGAGTCACATCCAGGGCTGGACACGGAGGTGGTGTGCTGTGTCTCACTGATCTAATACGGTTTAGTTGTCACCAGAATGCCAAACAAGGGAACGGGGGAAAAGACAAAAAAGTAGATTGACAGTAGATAGTATTTAAAGTTTTCTTTATCAGTGGAAAGTATGATTCGTTTAATGCTCGCATTTTTGCATCAGAGTTGGATATAGGCGTAGCTGGTTATGCTACTTCAGGTGTCATACTGTGTTCGTTTGACTGGTCAGTCCATAACTTGAACTTTGACTGCAATTGCAAATCTTTGCGTAGTCTCGCGTGCCTAACCTTACTTGTGATATATGACCTGGTGTGCTGTGATCGGTGAGTGGTGATCGAATATGGTTTTGTTGTTCTTAAGTCATCAGAATGCAAAACAAAGGAAAGGGGGAGAGACTGCAGCATCCCGACACGGCTGTCCCAGGGAGGGTGCGCTGGTGCAGAGCGTGCCCTGCTGCATTGCTCCCTGGTGGTGTTCTACCATAGCCCCTCGCAGGTCATGTGATACCAACACAACAGCAGGCACTTTTTCTCCCCACTGTATGTATGGAAATTGCTTTAATGGGAAAAACTTGGCAGAGGCAGAGAGACCCAGACTGCAGTGTGATGGGAGCAGTCCTGTCCCCGAGGACCACACAGGCCTGCTCTGCACTGCGCACGGATATAATACCCTGTGTGAAATGCGGGGAGGGGAGTCATAACCTGGGCGGCAATGTTAGCATAATGGTTAAGGAGCTGGGCTTGCAACGCAAAGGTTGCAGGTTCGATCCCAGGTGGGGCACTGCCATTGTATCCTTGAGCAAGGTACTTAACCTGGATTGCTTCAGTAAAATATCCAGCTGTATAAATGGATTGTATGTAAAATAAATGTGAAACTGTGTAAGTCACTCTGGATAAGAGCATCTGCTAAATGTCTGTAATGTAATGTAATAACCTGCCATGGGACTCGGCAACAAACACAATTTTATACTTAAAGTGTAAGTGTCCTGCAATCTAGCAAGCCCTGAGTTTCCCACGCAAAATAGATTTGTCCATTTTCAGTTTTTTGTTTTGTTGGTGGTAGAGCAGGTGGTATTACAGGGAGTAGGGCTAACGGTTTAACTGCTAAACTGTTTAGACCGGCTAAACCGCTGGACCCTCTCTCAGTCACCCCGAGGCACGTTTTGCGGGATGATCAGGTGCAATTAGCCCCCTGGAAACATGACTGTTGTCGGGTCCTGATCAGGCACACACAGAAGCACACAATGGAAAGATGGTCACTGTCAGGTTAAAAAAGAAAAAGAAACACTAAGACAAAAACAAAGATGAAGGGTAACAAGTGGCAACAGCAGTAAGAGGCTGTAAAATGTATTAACCACAGGGTAAGGTGCACAGCATCTGTGTGGTGCACAGGCCAGCTATCTACTCACTCACACACACTCACACACACACAAGTCTTCATTCAGAGCAGGAAGGCCAGCTGGAGGTGGCCTGATTGAGTGTGAACCACAGTAATGCCTCTGTGTTTTTCCTATAGTAATCTTCTCTTTCTCTCAAAAGAAATACAGAACAAAACAAAACACACACACACACACACACACACACACACACACACACACACACACACACACACACACACACACACACACACACACACACACACACACACACACACACACACACACACACACACACACACACACCAGACCAAATACATATTTAAAATATTTTAACTCTTTAGATGCCATGAACTTGAAAAAACACTCTTGCAGATCTCTGAGAATTTTCATAAAACATGTTACTAACCATATGTAAGAAGAATTTTGTTTTCAATACTGATAAAATAAATTTTTGCTCTAAAATTGTTAGGATCTGCCAGAAATGTACTGGTGTCTAAAGTATTTGACACACACACACACACACATACATGCGTTTGAATAAACCAAACACAGGCACAGCACCTAGAAGAAGCCCAAGGAGAAAAAAGCCCTTTTTCTGTTTAAAAAGGAAGCCTGCTGTTCGGTGAGGAAATGAAACTCAGGACAGTGGCCTGGATTCAATCAAAATTTGTCCTCAAATTTGACTTCCACACAAACGCTAGTGTTGTTATTTTTGTTCTTCACAAACACAGCTTGGCGAGTTAATTTTAGCAATGGCTGAACCGACGGAACTGGTGTGTAGTACATTTAACCAATCGCGTTCCACGTTCTTGGTGACAATGTTAATCTCGCACTCCGGTCAGACAAATACACGGAGCGATAACTTAGAGGTGAGGTAAGGTCATCCGCGGATGAGTTTTTTCACCAAACGGCCCGGGGTGGCCTTCAACAACCCCCTGTCTTGGCGATGTTCTGTTGGTTCCATCTGGTCTGTCTCCCACGGAGACCCATGACAAATGTGAGTCACTCCGCGGGGCTTCGGGAGCTCTCGACTCACTGCCTCCCAACAGCCATGCTTTTCCACAGCTCTGGATGTTATTTGACAGGGGGAAAGTTTGTGCTGTCATCATTGTTCTTGGGATGAGGCAACTTTCTCTTGTCTGATGCGAGGATCACACAAGAGTATCAAACAAGGTCAAACAGCAGAATGGTTCACTTAAATGCCAATGCCATGTACCCACCGTCTTGCTAGCTACATGTAGTCAATCCAAAAATATTTTTATTTTATTTTTTTTGTTGGGTGTTTATTTTACTGTTACAGTTACAATTACTGTTATTATAATTACAATGTATGTCTCATGTTCATTCCTTTAAATGTACACAATACTTAAAAAAAAAAAAAAATTCTAATACTAATGCTTCAGCAATATTTCACTGTATATAAACCATCCATTATCTCCATCCATTATCTAAGCCGCTTATTCCTGGTCAGGGTCGCGGGGGGGGGGGCTGGAGCCTATCCCAGCATGCGTTCCGGGCGAGAGGCAGGAATACACCCTGGACAGGTCGCCAATCCATCGCAGGGCACACACACCATTCACTCACACACTCATACCTACGGGCAATTTAGACTCTCCAATTAGCCTAACGTGCATGTCTTTGGACTGTGGGAAGAAACCGGAGTACCCGGAGGAAACCCACGCGGACACGGGGAGAACATGCAAACTCCGCACAGAAAGGCCCCCGGCCTGGATTCGAACCCGAGACCTTCTTGCTGTGAGGCGACAGTGCTATCCACTGCACCACCGTGCCGCCCTGTATATAAACCAATAAAGAATAATGAACTGAAAAAAAGAAAATTGAGAGAGAAAAAGAGCTAGAGGGAGAGAGAGAGATGGAGATAAAGAGAGAGCTATTGCATGTCAGAAAATGTTGTATATGCCTGCAGTGGTTGCCCTGCTAATAAATCATAATTTGATTTAATTGAAAGCTCAAGAGAGAGAGAGAGAGAGAGAGAGAGAGAGAGAGAGAGAGAGAGAGAAAGAGAGAGAGAGAGAGAGAGAGAGAGAGAGAGAGAGAGAGAGCGGGAGAGAGAGAGAGAGAGAGAGAGAGAGAGAGAGAGAGAGAGAGAGAGAGAGAGAGAGGGGTGGAGAGAGAGAGCAAGGGAGAGAGGTGAGTTAAGGTGAGGTATGTGTTACAGTAGACTCCACTGAAGCTGATTTTTCCGGGCTTTCAGAGAGGCCTGACACAGCACCTGAGACAGAGACTCATCCATAAACAGACAGACGCTTGCACAGTTTAGCCTCAGCACAGCACCGCACTGAGTACACACTGCCATTCCTGCATTATTCCCATCAACCATACTGGATTATTCTATTATTCCGTTATTGTCTCAGTACCACTTCTTGGTTAAACAAAAGTGTTTGTATATTTATATATATATGTGTGTGTGTGTGTGTGTGTGTGTGTGTGTGTGTGTAACTGCCAAAATAAAGGAATTGTGCTCTAAGGGCAGGGGTGGACCTAAAACATGCCAGGAAAATGCACCCCACACTATTACAAAGCCACCAGAACCATTAATTTACTCGTGTTTAGTTTATTTTGGCAGTTACCTGTATATACTGTATATATATATATATATATATATACAGTGCCCTTTTAAAGTCTGCACCCCATCTCAAAAATGTCACCTTCTGTTGCCTTTTAATTAAAACATATTAAATCAACTTCCAAGTGGAAAAATAATTATCAAAATTTCTGAACATTAATTAAAAATAAAAGCTAGAATAACTTGGATTGATAAGTCTACACCTCGCTGAGTTAGTACTTGACAGAAGCACCCTTTGCTTGAATTACTGCCATGAGTTTGTTTGGATGTGTCTCTACCTTTGCACACCTAGTTTTGCACACCTAGATTGGGCAACGTTCCCCATTCTTCCTTACAGAACTGTTCAAACTAAGTCAGATTGCATGGGGGCCATCGATGGACTGTGCTCTTCAAATCATTCCACAGGTTTTCAACAGGATTTAGGCCTTTTGTTTTTTAGCCTCTCCACTGTTGCTTTAGCTGTGTGCTTTGGGTCATTGTCATGCTGAAAGGTGAACCTCCTTCCCAATTTTAACTTTCTTGCAGAGGGCAGCAGGTTTTCCTCAAGAATTGTTCTGTATTTTGCTCCATCCATTTTACCTTCTATCCAGACCAGACCAGACCAGTCCCTGCTGACGAGAAGCACCCCCATAAGAGAATGCTGCCACCACCATGCTTTACTATAGGGATGGTGTTCTTTGGGTGATGTGCTGTATTGGGTTTTCGCCAAATGTAACATTTTGTATTTAGAGCAAAAATATCTATCTTGGTTTCATCTGACCACAACACTTTTTGTCACATGGCTCAGAATCTTCAGTGTTTTTTTGCATACCACAAACGGGACTGAATGTGGACTTTTTTTAATAGTGGCTTCCTTCTTGCCACCCTACCACATAGACCAGAAATGTGGAGAGCTTTCGGTATTGTTGGCACATACACACATTGACCACTCTTTGCCATAAAGTCCTGTAGCTCCTTCATAGTTGCCATTGGCCTCTTGGTGGCCTCTCTGATCAGTCTCCTTCTTGCTCTGTCATCCAGCTTGATCTAGGCAAGGTCCTGGTGGTGCCATGCACCTTCCACTTCTTAATTATGGTCTTGACTATGCCCCAAGTGATATTTAAGGCCTTTGAAATGCCTTTCTATACCCTTTTCCTGATATGTGCCTTTCCACAATTTCATCCTGAAGTTATTTTGAAAGCTCCTTGTTGCTCATGGTGGATTCTTTACTCTGAAATGCACTACCCAGCAGTGGAATCCTCTAGGAACAGCTGATATTATTCTGAAGTAATCAGAATCACTACAAATGAACACAGGTGGAGGACAATTTGCTTGTTGATGTGGAAGGTGATTGATTCACTTGGAAGTTGTAGGGTAAAATGTGTAAATAAAGGTGGAAAAAGGTGAGATTTAATGCTTAAATTCCAGGCTGTAAGGCAACAAAAGGAGACATTTTTGAGAAGGGGTGTAGACTTTAAAGGGGCACTGTATACACAGGTAACTGTGTGTATATATACATACATACACACAGGTAACTGTAAAAGGGGTTTGACCCCATATGTTCCACCCACTGGCTGGCCTCCTCTGCTCTCCTGCACATTAAATTAATTATTTGACTGTATTATTTATTTCATATGGGCCACTGTCAGCACAGCACCAGCAGGACTCCCCCGCCGCTGACCCTGAAACGGTGCCCTGATGCCACATCTTTTTTTTTTTTTCTCCGGTGCATCAGAGAAAATAAATCCTCTCTCCCTCTCTCCAGGAACGACGTTAAAGCCCCAGGGCGAACGACGACAGCGGCGACACGTTTGTGAGCAGAAACAGGAAATTAACAGATTGAGGGCCGGGCTTCAGTAGCCAGCCGTTCCTTTACAGAGCACGTGGAGGGGCAGTCAATCAGTTGCCGTTGACAATACGCCGCGTCCCCCACCGCCCGCCCCCTGCTTTTAAGGGGGAGAACTCGCGCGTCATTAAACATGATGATAGGAGAGCGCGCAACGCTGAAAACAGACATCTGGACCACTCGTTTCAGGGCAGTTAACATGGACAATACACTACATGACTCCATTACTGCCCACTGCACACTGAGCAAAGGACAAACAAACAAGAAGCTGGGGATGGCTGTTGAGCCGGAGGTAATGAAGCCTGCCCCTCCCCCACCCCTCTGTGTGCTCCTTCACCCTGAGTGACTCATATTAGCATTACTAGTATTTTGTATATATTTGGGGGGTTTTCTTGTTTGACTCTCCATGACTGAGGTTTCTTTTTGAAAGCTAAAACACCTCTAGAGACCCAACCTGCACAGGGAGGCTTCAAGAGGGGTTCCACAAACCCCCCAAATCTAAAACAGAGTATGTCACTTCATTTCGTTCTGAGCAAAGGTAACTAGCATTAAACTAAATGCATGAGTGTGAACTTCTGAGCTGTTTATATATATATATATATGTATATATTTGTATATATATATGTATATATTTTGATAATAAAGATGTGAAACAAGGCAATTTTTGTGAGTGCTGGATCTTCCCCATGTCTTTCCCCTCTAAGGCCCAACCTGTCAAGGGGAGCGGTGTTCAAAATCGTTTCCTACCAAAAGCCAAAGTGACAGCCCGTACTTCACTTAGGCTCCCAGGACATTGTCCGGGATCGGCATGTTCAATTTCAGCCCCCATCCTCCATCACACTCCAGTGTTTTAATCAGGGGAAATGTCTGACATGAGCCTGCACCAAAACTACCCAAAACCAGCTTTTCACCAAATATCACACGATCGGCAGGGATTATCTTGCGTATTTATGATCTTGCGTATGTATTCAAACATAACATTCTTTTATGATTATAAAGGTTTATCTAAAAGTAATGTGTGCGTCGTTTGACAAGAAGGCAGAAACACTATACTGGCCCAGCCATTGATTGCTCATTGATTTTCTTATTTACTCTTGACGTTTAACAAGATTGCAACCCTGTTACCCTTATTAAGTCTCCACCAGCAAGTCTGCTGCCACTGATTCTTTAAAATACGGTTGGCTGTCAAGCCCAGATTAACCTTCTCCAAAGAGTAGAGAGCAAACGGCATTACATGGACAGGTCAGGGCATGAGAGAGGTCGTTTCCTTGGATACTGCAGAGTAGGATACAAATCTACCTGTAAACATGCAGACATTCGCTCAAACACATTTAAAGGGACCAACATCTAAATGCCACAGTGCCAATGCAGGAAGCAGTAATCTTGGTATATAGAAACATAAGCGGATAATTAGCGTCTAAAGTACAGGCAGATGGACATACATACTCCCCATACTGTATGCAACGCTTCATATGCATGCTGTAAGCAACAAATAACTGTGGGCAAGTTCTTTTCCTTTTTATTTTCATGCGCCTACAAAATGCAGTGAATGTTGTCATTCGTCCCCGATATAAGTCGCCAGCATCATTCAAATCAGGTGCAAAGACCGCCTCCCTCAAAATCATTGAAGGTGAATTAGCTGAACTGACAGTTAACAATAAAAGAATAATAAAATCTTGTTTTACGATATTCAGATATGAACACAGGTAGCTGGATGAACAGACCGACAGGTAAAGGCACCAGGGTGGAAAGGTGTAACAGGTCGGTCGTGTTCAGCCCAGCACTACCTGGGCTACCTGTCTCCTTTCACACTGACACACACACAGAGACACTAGAGGGGCCATTTACACACTCATACTCTTATTCTATTTCACTTCTGGAGACACGGAGGACTTGGGTCTGCTGACAGGGAAAATATAAGTCTGATTCCACATTTATGCCTGCATATTTATAAGCTTTTCATGACCATTTTTGAATACGTGTGTAAATAAGTACATACATAAGTGGATTAAACAATGGCCCTTGCTTAAACCCTTATACAGAGATTTGAATGTGATAATAGGATACCGTATAGGACAGTGTTTCTCAATCCATTCCTACAGGGAACACTGCCCTGCATGTTTTCATTCCAACCACCACTTAATCATGCTCAAGTGATCATTAATAGACGACCGATGCAGATGATAGGTTGGGAGCGGAGGTTGGAATAAAAATTTCCAGGGCAGTGTGCCCTGTAGAAATGGATTGAGAAACACTGGTATAGGATATGGTTTTATTGAAACAGAAATATATCGTAGATATATAAACAATTTTTTTTTATGAATCAGAACTTATGACATTAATCGTCACGTTCACCTCACCAATAATGCATCCCAACTTTTATATTTTTTGTGTCAGGTCATGGTCATTCACCTGTATAGCATTTAGTCAAATTCAAAAGAAAGAATTGTGGCAATAAATGTGTGACAGTGTTCTGTAAAAGTGCAGGGCTTTCACCGGCTCTGTGTTGTACCCACCGACACAGACAAACACACACACACACACACACTCACACACTCACACACGGACACATGCACTCACACACTGACACATGCACTCACACTCACACTCACCACACATGCTCACTCAGACACGCTGTCTCCAACATGCAGTAGATGCCCCGATCAGCAGCCAAACTGATGGCAATTGCAACAGAAAGTAGAAACAGCCGAGTCCGGCTCCTGTGGCCACGGATCCCCTCCCCGGCTGCCCCCCGCAAACAAAAGATGTCACGGTGAGAGAGAGCGAGAGAGCGCGAGAGAGAGCTAATCTTGCAGGCGTAGCGGTGGCCACAATCGCTCTGTGCATACCCCACTCCCTCGCCCCCCTCTGCTCTCCCATCAGAAGATAACACTGATGCAACTGCCCTGTACATTCTGCACATACACATTCATCGCCTCTCCCCCCAGCCCCTCTCCTCCCCTCTGTCCCCTCCGCATGGCACACGGTCGGTCGCCCGTGCCGGGGAGAGCCGAAAGAGAGCCCACACTCACCACATCCGCCTCTTCGGGGGAATGCAGTTGTCTTTGTTAGAGGCAGTCACTCCCATAGCCATCTGCATAACAGTAATGTACTTCTGGTATTTCATGTTGTCCACCGCTACTACGAATCCACACCGCAGACCAGCGTAAGGTAGCCACTCAATTCTCATTCCCTGGCCTCCGCCACAGCTGCGTCTTCCGTGCTCAGCGTCAGAACGCCATTTCCAGTGCCGAGGAACTGGCGGGGAAAAGCAGCATCCTCCGGGAGCTCAGCGCTAGGGGCTGTGGCTCGGGGACCCATGTCTGTGCTGACTCCCTAATCTCATTAGTGCTCACAATAGATTGAGCTAATCCCTTCTGTTTGTTTTTTTTCTTCTTCTTTTTGTCAGGAACAGAACATTGTTTTGTTCCCTCCTTCCCCACCCTCCTCCTCCAGATCCACGCCGACACTCAATGGCACTTTTTTTTTTTTTTTTTTTCGTTTTATAAAAAAATAAAAAAACTCTTCACACAAAAAAAACGCAGCGCTGCAGAGACCCCTGAAACGTCTGTGCGCGAGGTAGGAGAGAGAGAGAGTGAGTGAGCGTGTGTGAGAGTGTGGTGAGGGAGAGAGAGAGGTGGAGAGAGGGGGAATGAGGTGGGGAGAGAGAGAGAGAGAGAGAGAGAGAGGGGGAGAGAAAGTGGGAGGAAGGGGGGTCTGAGACTAATGAATAAATCGGGGGGTTGGGGGGGAGGGGGTATCTCGGTTTCATTTGAGGTTGTGTTTATATCTCCTATGAAAAGAAGAGGATGGAAGGAAAGGTTAATTAATGAGCACATGCTGCCTGACCTGATCCCTGGGGAGACTGGGGAGAAGTAGCAAGGGCGTGTGTGTGTGTGTGTGTGCGTGTGTGTGTGTGAGTGTGTATATGTCTGTGTGAGGGCATGAGTGTGTGTGTGTAAGGGTGTGTGCCTGTGTGTGTGTGTGTGTTTTGTGAATGTGTGCATGTGTGTGTCTGTCTGTCGGTCTATGTGCGTGTATGTGTGAGTGTGCGTGAGTGTGTGTGCGCGTGTGTCTGTCAGTCTGTGTGTATGTGTATGTACATGAGTGTGTGTGTGTGTGTGTGTGTGTGTGTGTGTGTGTGTGTGTGTGTGAGAGTGCCTGAGTGTATATGTGTGTGTATAACGGATGAGAGGGGGGAACAGCACATCAGGACTGCTGTAGAAGGAAGCATAAATATCTTCCAGTCCCTCATCAATCAACTGAATTCCACACAGCTGTCTGTTCCACCTCCACCCAAAGCTTATGAAGTAATTAGACAGGAACAAATGGGTTTGGCAATAGACATGAACGTTTTATTTTCTTTCTTTATTTTTTAAAAAGATGCAGAGATGCTAATGCAGGTATATTCAATTTTATTTAACAGAATTATGAGAGGTGTGAATATTGTGATACATATCGTACTTGTTAAACGTGGGGTTGGGCTAATCAAAATCGGGCACCGGGAAACAAAATCCTTTTCTCTGTATTATTAGTGTAAAATCATATCATTTTCCAATTTTTTGAGCATACAATATACCTCATTACCAATATTGTTTATTTTATACAGCCCTCTTTACTCATCTTTATCAAGGATAATATATAAATAATAAAAATAAAGGAAACATTTGAGTAAATGAAGGGTTCTGGCGGGGTCCACTCAACCCCTTAGATACAAAGCCATTCTGAGTGATCACCTTCATCCCATGGTGAAGCATTTCTATTCTGATGGGAGTGGTCTCTTCCAGAATGACAATTACCCATCTACAGGGCACAAGTGGTCACTGAAAGGTTTGATGAGCATGAAAATGATGTAAAACCATATGCCATGGCCACCTCAGTCATCAGATCTCAACCCAGTTGAACACTTAGACAGTGTTTTCCACCACCATCAACAAAACGCCAGATGATGAAATTTGTTGTGTTGCATCCCTCCACTTGTAGAATCTATGCCAAGGTGCATTGAAGCTGTTCTGAAAATGTACTGATGGTGACCCAACACCCTATTAAGACACTTTATGTTGGCGTTTATTTTATTTTGGCAGTTACCTATACTGTATATCCATATACTGAAAATAAATTGAGTCAAATTCAACTAAAATGTACCATTTGGATGAGTGAATTTGAAAATATTCAGTTTAAACCAGTCATGTGGTCAGACAACACAATATTGTGACGAGCATTCAGTGTGGAGTCCAGTATAGTCCAAATACACTCATACACACCGAGAAAAACCTATACACACACACACACACAAACCCATACCGGCAAACATACACAAATGGCTCAGTTGGTAGAGCACAGCGTTGGCAAACAATACTGGGGCCACATACTGAAAAATGTATGCATTCACTACTGTAAGTCGCTTTGGATAAAAGCGTCTGCTAAATGGCGTATATTATTATTACACACTAATGCAAATGCAGATACTGCTGTACGAAGCTATTTCAGGTGAGGGTGGGAGGGGAGGAGGGGTGAAGAGGAGGGGGGAGAGGGGAAAAGTGGGGTAGAAACAGGGCTGTCAAGCCCGTGACAAACAGCACCGCTGCCCCGCTCCTGCATCTCTCCCTGGCAGGTGAAGGGGGGGCCAGGGTAGGGGGCGGGGGCAGAACAGCGGGGAGGACCTGGGCTCCCGCAACATTCTGAAACGAAAGCACAAGGTCGAGAGAGGAACGGGAGCTGGCAGGCGTTTCACACAGCAGGTTTTCCCCCCATTAAAACTCCGCAACATTTCCACACAGGAGCGCCGGGGGTGACAGA